>CM060950.1:25169639-25749639 GCA_030765055.1 Mantis religiosa | reverse complement strand
CAGTATTTACTGTAAAACCGAAAAAGATGAATTCGAAGTAAAGGTATGCTCTGAAAAGCTGTATGAAGACTGAATGAGGTTTTGTGACTGAATGAGGTGTCTTTATAAGCTTTACTCTGCCAGCTAGGGAAAACCATAAAACCGTTACCAGGTAATCTGGCATTGAAAGAACACTATTCATCCTATGGTCCCGTTTATTTTTATTTATCTTATATAGTCAATAGTCGGCTTAGTTGGGAATGTGGGTCACAGACTCATAGAAAGAGCGTTGCCAGATAAAGCCGTTGAAGCTTTGAGAGGAATTTTACAGAGGGCATGAAGAGCACAAAGAGTAAAGAGATTCACCAGCGTACTCCTCTTATTGAACAAAATATCTCGAATTCCTAAAATCTCACACAATGTTGTCGTCTCTAACGTTCTTTGTGTGATCTAGGATGTCTAGGTCTTAGGAGGCAAACTCGTTCTCTCAATCGGTGACTGTCAGAGAAACACACAAGGGAGAGTCCATTACCTACCTAAGGTAATGGCTATAGGATCAGAAGATCTGCAGGTTTTATCGTGGACTCCGAACCACATTTGACCTTACGTATCTCTACATGAACTTAAAATCGTCACTCCAGAGATGGAATCGAACCATGCACTCTCAGCACAAAAGCCACATGTGAAACCATTGGGCCACCAAGCACCATTTACATAGTGTTAGTTGTTATTAGAGAGGTAGCTGTTAGTTTGAAAACTTTTCAAATGCCTTATAATCATTAAAGGCATTAGCTTATTGGTTGTAATTTTTAAAGACAGCTCACCTTCGTAGAAATTAAATCAAGGCTTTTTCAACAACTTTAATTTTGTGATTAAGGAAGGGCATATCGCCACTAGTTTCATAGAGTGACAACGCAGTCTTGTCTGTAAGAGACCTAGATAAACAATCGTTCAGTGAGCAGTGGTTTAAGGCATTCGGTGAGATTTTCTTGAAGAGAGAGAGAGAGAGAGAGAGAGAGAGAGAGAGAGAGAGAGAGAGAGAGAGAGAGAGAGAGAGAGAGAGAGAGAGAGAGAGAGAGAGAGAGAGAGAGAGAGAAATGTACCATCATTTGGTACACCTATAGCTGAGGAAGACAGCTTCGAGAGTTGTGACATATTTCAGGTGGGGGCGAGGCCTGCATGGCGTGTGACGTTAATCAAGAGCCGTGTAGTACCAAGTTGCCTTTATAAAACGGGCAATGAGTACAAAATCTAGGGGTCCGTCAGTCTAGCGCACTCGATGACAACAATGTAGCTGCCACGTACGTAATGGAACTATTAAATATACAATGTGACGATTTACTGAAGGACGAATATACACACAAGAATGAGTTGGCCGATTTTTACAAGAATGTCCCCCAAACCAGATTTTCGAATTTGTATTCACTTGCAGCCCGGACATTATGTGTATTTTTTGCTCGAAATACTTGTGCGAACAATTTTTTTTCTGTTATGAAATTAGCTAAGTCCAAACCCCTAAGTACCTTGTCGGATCACAATCTAACATGCAGCCTTCGATTACAAATTCCCCTGCAATTACGTCCTGACATTGATAAACTAGTTAAAGAAAAACGAAACAGGAAGTGCCGGAAAATGTCCCTTTGATTTTGTACTGAATGGATCTCCTCTAATTTACAGAGAAAATTACTTGAAGTTTTATTTTATTAACTTTATAATATACATGTCTTTCAGATAAACTCCAGTTTAAATTTTTATATATTTTCTCATAGCACAGAACCAAAATGTAATTGTTTATAAACTGTGGCCAATTCTGTAATTAAGGCAATCAGCATTAATATTGCAACACCCAAGATGTAAGTTTCACATATTATTGATACCCGATACGTTTCCGGTCTTTCTAACCCCCAAACATCAAACTATTGCTTCCCCTTCGACAGCAGTAATCACCGCGGTGACGTCACACGCTAACCTACCTTTCGTTTGGGAGCATATTTTGCGGCGAGAGCTGGCAGCGCTGACGTCACACCGCTACTACCTGTCTTCCCCTGATCTATAATTTTCTCTTTCATACAACACAACTGTTTTTTTTTTTTTTAATATCAACAATTTTAAATCCACAATGGTTATGTAAACGATACTTTTATCAATTAGATAAATGAGTGTAAAATTCCATTGTTGTCAATACATTGTTTTCAAAATTTTTAATATTTAAACATTAATATTTACACAATATACTCATAATTTTAAACGAATTAGATTTAAATACCGGCACAACAATTTCTTTGTATTTATAAGTTAAGTTGAAATTAAAAACCTGAAGTCGATTCAAAAAACTAAGGAAAGAAGGAACATTTCATATTACCACACCAAAGAGTGATTAATTAAGAATAAACAAAATTTAGCGTCCTGCCGCAACACTCCAGCCGCCGTCTGCTAGTTATATTGCTCAGGCACTGATGAAAGGAAATATGGATATTTGAAATCGTGTTCCTTTTTTCTGACTTAAAAGCTCGGGTCGTACCGACTTTAAATATTATATTTAATGCAGAAATTATAATATTTTAAAACAATTTTTGTTAAAGTATCCTGTGATTGAAATATGGGTGTGATGGCACTGTTGTAAGGTGGCGACTCGCATTTGGGAGGTCGCAGGTTCAAAAGCCTGGGACTTGAAGACCATTCAAGGATTCTTTTTCCGCTGTTTCCACAGTCGCTAGGCCAACAATGTGTTGAATACTTTGACCCGCGAATTTCTTTTTATCTCTCTGATCATTGCATTTCATGTATTACTTCTTCACGCATTGGGAATCACCTATCCTAGATACGTTATCATCCAGGGGTTGCTTCTCCCTCGACAGATTATTGACCCATGACATTGGCCTGTAAGTTCTTGTGGGCATGAGTATTACAAAGAGAAAGTGTTTGACAAATTATTATGAATGGAGTTTACTCTGGGAATTGACTTTAAGGCCCCTCTCATTCAGGTTGAAGCTTATTAAACAATGAGACCAAAGGAAAGGGACAACATTTTACTGTAGAGAAAGTGTAATATATTTTAAAACATTGAATCTGTGTAAAATAAGTCGTCCTATTTTCAAACGCTTACAACATACCTGCCATTTTCATTATGAAACATTGTTTCCATTCCTTTATTTATCATAAAGTGTAAAGTGTACTCAAAATATTAAGACCTACATGCATATAGCTAGCTTCTCTATATATGTTTTAATTTTCTTGGATCACACATGCTTCTATATAGCTAAGTAGAATCTGTGAAAAAATAAGGAATGAAAATACAGTAAAATATAATTTATTACTCAACGGAATAAATATACTACAAATAAATTAAGGATTTAAACACAAAACAAAGTTGTAAAAATGGTCGAAATCAATTACATATTGGTAGAAGTGTTGAATATTTGCACGATGAACAGTAAATATTTTTAGAATTAATTAACAATGAATTTTATTACGATGATTTCTCGGGATTGCAGGAAAGTTAACCCTGAGGAAGGCCACAGAGTTAAGATGGCTAAAAGCTTGGAGGAGGAAAACATCACTTGGCTGCAATCCCGAGAAACCATCGTAACATAATTTTGTTCGGAAATGATATTTGTTAACCTGCTAGAGAAATGGAGGTACAAATATTAACAATTTGGAATCACAGATTGCTGCATTCCGTACACTCAAAATAATAAGAATTTTAGCAACAGCAAAAAGCTTCGCAAGTGTTTTACAGTCTCTTCATGCAAGTACATAACCATTTAGGTTATCAACTAAAGTCAGAGCTCTCGAGGGGACTGCATTTATGCAGCATTAAACAAACTGCGCGCGCGGTCAGATAATCCTATTCTATTCCCGTTGGACTCAGCGGCATTCCGCTACAGTTGGCAACACGACACTCGGTATAAACTGTAAACACAAGAAGATAAGCACTCCTGGTTTCTTGTTCCCGAGTAGTATTGTTATAATTAAACTTGTTGTATTCCTATTAAGTTTGTCTATAAGCATATTGAAGGTACTCAATGCAATCGTGATTCGCATTAGTTTTTTGTGAATTTAGGGTGAAGCAAACAGGACTGCGCCGCTCCACCATGCCACTAAGCTCACGTTTGTATAACTTAACACCTAATACTTTTGTTTACCACTACCGCACTACCAAGAAGAGACTGTTTTCTGCCGACACATATAATGCGTGTTATTCTCTACACAATTGCGAGATTACATTACACTATTTACACCTCAGAGAAAATGTTGGAAGTGTCCTCCATCAGCATCTATACATGATTGCACTCGTCTCACCGAATTCTCTTAAGTTTTACGAAGATATCGAATTGAGAGAAGAACTAGTAACCAGTTTCTTTGATAATTGAATAATCAAAAATATCTGTGACTCCCCAGATCCCCTGACCTAACCTCACCGGAATTTTTCTTGTGGGCTGTATCTATAAAATAGAGTGTACAAGAATAGGTGACGGACAATTGATGTTCTCAAGGAATCCATTCGAACCGAAATAAGTAACATTGGTGAGGATACTCCCCTTAAAACTTCAGAGAATATGGTGAGACGAGTGCAAACATGTATAGATGTTGGTGGAGGACACTTCCAGCATTTTCTCTGAGATATAAATAGCGTAATATGATCTCGCAATTGTGTATTGTCACCCGAACGTCGGAACTCCCTATAGAACCGGCCGGCAGTAGGGCGAAACGGGAGGCATTCGTTCACGCCTACCCATTTGTCTTATAGCGCTAACGAAGGGATGATTGGAAAAACATCACTGGCCGTCTCTTTCCCCTCCCCCTGCCGTCTGGAAACTTTGCAGTGATTCACTGAAAAGTGAGACTTCGAGAACCAGTGATAGTCCTATAAAAAGGGGGGCTGCAGTTGGCGAGTTCAGTTCAATTCTTGGCGAGCAGCCGTGAGGAGCGTCCAGTGAGTTAACGGACCGGAGTACTGTGAACGTGCATCGGAGGAGTCGTACGTAACTGCGAGTGCAGAGTGGAACTGTGACAGACGAACTGGTGAATTGTAATTGTGTGCGCTACGTAATTCTGTGTAATTGGCAAGAGTTTCAAATGTAATTCGGTGGAAATAAAGAACATTTTGAATTGTGCAATTGGACTTTTAATTTCACGAACCCACAAAGTCACAGTATTATATTCTACCAAAGTTGGAGGAAGTAGTTAACCTCAGAGCATAGTTATCATCCCCCCATGCACCGCCGAGACACCCGCCGAGACACCCGCCAACACTTCTACCCTGAAAGAAACCACCAGATGAGGGATGATGTGAAATGATAATGGAGATGAAATGGAGAGACAGGAAATTATGGGAATGTAATTAAGCTACCCAGCATTTACCTAGCAACCTGGGAATTCCTCCGAAGAATCCGCAGGTCAGGTAGGTCGACTACGGGAATCGAACCCAGGCTTCCCGTTTACGGGCCACAAGCGATACCGCCTGAGCCATCCCTCTCGTTATGACTAAACTTAAGAAAGTGAATATTTAGATATAAGAGCTTTGTCACGCACTCTAGTGGTAAACACACGATTACATATTATATTTGCGCCTACATTCGCTCTGTGGTAATCATCAAAGTTTTCACGCCAATAAAGTTATTGAATCACAATTTAGCCATAGTTCGATTACTTCTAACAACGCAGTAATTAGAGGAAAGGAACCGCGATTATTGATTTTGTAAGATAATATGCTCGAAATCGTCATGTATGATGTTGCAGGAAATAATAAAAACGAGGCAGTCCTCAAAGAGAAGCTTCGGAAATTGGAACTATTGATTTTGAAATTCAAGGGACCCATTAGTACCACAGGCAGAATGTGTCTGAACTGAATACTAAAAAGCAACCGATATGGCTTGTGCTGCACAAAACAGACGATTTTAAAGGATCTGGTACTGCACAGGTGAGAGAATTACTTCGGCTTTATCAAAGAGGGAGCAAAGCTTATGCACGCTTTATTTCAGGGTTTGTCACTCAAATATTAAGTGCCACTTATTGACAACTGCTATCAATGGGCAGCGAAATAGAATGACTTGAATAAGAAAATATGAAAAATCACTTAGGTATGGTCAGAGAACTGTAATATTTATATAAATTATATTCTTGTCACATTTTGGAGTTCCCGGTTCATTTCCTATCAACCGTCCCTTCTGGCGGTCGATAGGAGTTTTCCTGATTTCCCTTGGTCGGTAAGGCAAACGCTATGGTGTTCCCTGTTCTACAACGATTTTATTTCACTCATTTACCTTATATTCCGTTTTTCCTGCTCAACCTCCAAGCGTGTTTCCAGATTTCGTTGTATGAGGTGGTGCCGTTTAGATGACACAAATGCTTGCTCCAAGGAAACATTATTCCACGTGGACGCCGGAAGGCTGCCTGGTTGCAAGGGGTGTTGATCCCCTGTCTGGGCAGCTGCCTTACTATGTCAGGCTTACCGAGCGGGATGGCTGAGGCAGTTTCGTCTGTGGGCCGCTTTCGGGAGGTCCAGATTCGATTGCCGTAGACGATCTAGCTGACCCACGGTTTTTTTCGGGTTTTTTCCCAGGTCGCCACGCGAATGCAAGGTAGGTTAACTGCACTCCCGAATATCCTATCCGTCCAGTTCATCTCCATTATCATTTCACATTACCTCTCATCTGGTGATCTTTTTCAGGAGTCTCTCTCTGTGTCAGCGGGTGTCTCGGCGGTGCAGGACAGGGTGATATGCTCTGAAAGTAGCACTTCCTCCTCCGGTAGACTGGCTGCCGGTCCCCAAACTAGCTGCTGGGACCGCGTCCAAAACACAGTAGGCGATACGTCTGTTGTCCTGGCCTACCACGGCAGGTTTCCATCTAAGTAACATTTAGAGACCTTGAAATGGCCGCACTTTGTATCCTCTCGTCTTAATCTTGCTCCCGGGGATGCTCCACTTGGAGGCATACATACAATAGATCATGACTTAATGCCGGATCCCCTCCATAGTGATCCTAATCCTCAGTGTCGCCCGCCTCTGTAGCGTAAATGGTAGCATGTCCTCCTCACGTTCAGTAGGTCCCGATTCGAATCTCGGTCAAGGTGAGTTACCTGGATAAGGCTTTCTCCGCGGTTTTCCCTTATCCTGAAAGACGAATGTCGGGTAACACTAAGCTCTATGGACCCTGGGACCATTGGAGCATCATTTCACCCATTCCATTTATCATCCGATATGACTTAAAAAGTTAAAGCACGTAAATTACAAAAATAAAATAAAATAAAATAATAGTAATCCTTAGTGAGGTATTTAAATTACTAGTACTTTGAGACTGTGGCCTGAAGTCTCCGCCAGGTTCCTCCTCTTTATTCCCTACTCCCTGGAGGGCAGAGGTGGGAGTCATGTGAAGCTTGCGTTTCTTGAGTTGTCCACCTTTGTAGTATAACCTAAACTTAATACTAAGATTTTAACCCACAAATCAAAGCGATTTCTTTACATTAGAACGCTTTATCTAGTCTAGGATCCTAAGAAAGCTTCGAGCTTGGAACTATGCGGGATTCTGTATGTAGCCTTTAGCCTCCTCTGGTCTCTTCTTTCATCTTGGGTGTGGAGTCAATATGGGAGATACGCATAGGTCGGGAGGTGTACCTTGGTGTTGTATAATCCAAGCGTAATGCTAACATTATAACATTGTATGCTGAAACATTGCATGACTTAGGTACTTCCTGGTGGAATGTTTTATCTACTTTAGCAACCTAAGGACGCTTCGAGCTACTATGTTTCTTGAAGGAACGTAGACAATAAATACCATTTTACGGATGCTATAAACCACTGCTTTGTAGTGACCTATTTGCTTCGATTGATATACGTCTTACACCATATTTTTCATGGTTCTTGATAAATACGATATTTAAAATAAAAAGTAGATGCCACTGTAAAAATGCTTTATGTTCTCTGGCAGAGGAACTTCAGGTACAGCAAGTCTCTGGAGTACCGTTATATAAATGCTTTTCTTTCCTTAAATACATACATTCATTTATTTATTTTCTGGTAAATTAGATTTGGTGCTAGTTTTGTTAGTCTTTTTTTGCGGTGCAGGTTTGTTGGTGAATTCTCTTTCATTCTCTTGGGTGGCAGCCTCTGCTTGCGTCAATATCCAGGCAAACTCAATTAACTTTTACAAACTTACGATGGAAGTCGATATCGAGGAAACACTCACTTTACCTATGCGTACCTCTCTCTACATCACTTCTTCTTTATACTTTAACCCCTTTCTCGATATTATTAACGTTAGCTCAGTGCTGTCGAAACTTAAAGTTGCTGTACAAAACAATGGTTATTGAGTGTTGTTAATTAATATCTGTCAGCGTTTACTTTATATACAGCCAACATTCTTTATTACGCATCTAAATCTTTTGTCACCAGTCACATAGTTTTGTTCATTAAGCAGGTAAAATAATAAGGTAGATAAAAATTGATGCAAATTTGAAAATAGTTATGTTTAAAATTACACAACCAGGAAATGAAGCTGGGATTAATAAATATTTGGCACATTTGACTTCCGCGCCCATGCCAGCTTTAATTTGGTTAATTATTTTTCACTTTTGTTTATTTTCCTGCTGTTTCTTCTATTTGTTGTTAATTATTGGTTAATTGCGCACACGTGCGCTCTTTTATACGCGTATATGACATGATTTTTCTTTATTTTACTTTCTCCCTCGTGGAAACTGCAGCTCTGCGTGGGTTATTGGTTTAAATACGAATGTTCAACTGTGTCATTCTCTCTCTCACTTTGTTACCATCTCTCAGCCCCTCTACTTCTCTCTGTTCCCCCCGGTCATTTTATCTGGCTTTTGTAGCTTATCCTTTTTATTTCCCTTGCACTCTCGGTATTTCCCCTCTCCGACTTTACATTTTATCGTTCATTCTCTTACTCCCAGGTCCCTTCTTTCCCTTTCCATTCTTCTCTTGTGCAATGCATATGACCTGTAGCAGTTTGAAGATCGCTAAAAAGAATGCTGTTTACAATGGCATTAAGGCAAATCAAAACACTGACAATTAGTTTAGAAGTAGAGTGGACATATTTGTATACATTCTTCTACAGTCATTATTATGTGCATTGCAAACTTGTAAGAAAAACTATGCTTATTCATGTTGCTACGTCAGGTTTAAGAAGCCAACAAAAAGCAGAATTACCGAAAGACTTCGGCACGCCCACACGCACGCACGCATGCACGTACAGAAAAGGTGTTAATTTTGGCTTCATAAACCTTACTATAAATTAATCATCCCCAAATAGGCTATCACTAGAAAAATTAAATGTTGCCTTATAACTGATTTTTATTCCTAATTGGGCTTCATTTTTCCTGAGTTTTAATCTATTTAACGTACTCCAATAGATAGGTCTTATTGGTCGGTGAATAAATTTGGTGAATTAATAAAATGTAAGAGATCGTTTAAGTTTACAACTTACCCCGAATTCAACTACTGGTAAAATAAAACTCTGGTAGTAACATATAGATATTTTTCTCCTAACCAATATTCGAATTATATGAAATTTAGTAATTCAATAAGCCAGGATTACTATCGTTTTTCTATTTATTAAAGTTGAATATATTGAACTTATTAGATCCTTTATTACTTATTGTTAATCAATGTCTTAAGAAAGATTGGTTTCCTGACACCTTGAACATATCGAAAGTTATTCCTATATTATATATAAAAAGGGAAACAGGCGAGATGTTTATACTTATAGTCTAGTGTTATTGGTGCCAATTATACCAAAAGTCATTGAAACTATAATGTTAGTCCAGTTGGTTTCATACTTTGAAAACAACAGAATACTAAGTGATGGGAAATACAGCTTTAGGCTTAATAGTTACACTGTTTTGAATCCCTTGTAAATGAAGTACTTAATGCCTTTGAGAACAAACAGAATGTAACAGCATGCCTATGCGACCTTAGTAAAGCTTTTGATTGTTTACCATATGATTTGTTGCTAAGGAAATTGGATTGGTATGGATTAAAATATTAGGAGCTGTCTGTAATGCGATCATATTTTAGTAACAGAAAGCAAGTGGCCCTAATTAATGACCAAATGTTAACAGTTCAAAATGTAGCTATGGGACTTACTCAAGGATCTACTATGGGTCCCTTTCTCTTTATCGTAACTTAATGATTTGTCCGCTGCTACTTCTGGTAAAGTGATTTCCTATGCAGGTGACATAACAATACTTAATACTCTTTCTACATGTAACTTCAATTCGTCGAATAATTTGGATCAGTTTTCTGACTGGTTTGGGGCAAATATTAACAAACACAAAATATAAATTAATTTATCTAATTTAAAATAAAATATTGTAAGTAGCAGAGAGTTAAACTACTTGGGATATGGTTGAACAACTAGGTTCGTTAGAAATTCCACATGATGGAAATATTCAAAAAGTTGTCAAATGTTTTATTTATCTTAAGAAGACTTAAAATGTGTGACTCCACTAGTACTTCATTGTGTTTATTATATTTTATTTCATTGTAATTTGAATTATGGTATTTTGCTGGAGAAGCAGTGAAGAAACCGACCAAGTATTTTTACTCCAGAAGAAGGCTCTTAGATTAATAAAAAAATTGTGATTTTCGCCAATATTTAGGACCTATATTTAAAGAATTTGGTATTTAACTGTGACATCTTTGTATGGGTTTGCATGCTTGGGCTTTATTCATCTTCAGAAAACAGGTGAGGAACTTTTTTCTGATATAAGTGCTTATGATAATAGGGGTAGAAATAATATGGTACCTCCTAAATTCCACTTACATAAATGTCCTGATTCTCATCTGTATCTTGGATTGAAATTATACAATAAATGACTTCTAAATGTAAGAGAAATTGTGAATTCGAATTCTTTTAAAAGTAGAGTTAAAAGTAGGATTAAGCTACTTTATTTTATACCATATAAGAGTACTTAAATGCAGATTATTTTAATGACTTGCTGATGAAACCTATTGCACTGTACATGGTGAAAAAAATTATTATTGTTGTTGTTATTATTGACCTCTTGATTATGAGTCTCATAGGCGATTCTCATAAAACACACACACACACACACACACACACACACACACACACACACACACACACACACACACACACACACACACACTTATGAAAACTGGCACAGACAGTGTAACGTGGACTATAGTGTAACACTGAGTAGCCTAGATCAGATGTTGGGCTGTCATTAGCAGAAAATGTACCTACTAATTAAAATTCCTTCTACAGATTGTGAATAGGTTTCCCATGGATATATTACCACAGAAACTAATACTGGTTCTCCACATTACTAAATCAAAGCGCTAAGTTGAAATCGTTAGCAGATTACTAGCATATTTTGCGGAAAGTCGTTAAAACCTCCACTAACCTTAAACGCTTTAAATAAATTTTAAGGAGTTTGCAGGTTTAAATTAAAGCATTGATATGCAGAGCTTCCTACTGGATCAGGGTAACGACTGCCTACTATTAAGTAAGCAAACCGCATGCTTACAAAGAACTGAAATTAGAAATTCGCTGCAGTTCATTGCCGACCCCTATGTTCTCTTGAGCACGCGACGAAAATAAGTTACATCGTTCTTTTAACATAATGTGGCCGAATGGGCCTTGGGCTACTCGTTGAATATATATGGACTAATTTAACCAGGAAGCAATGCTGCCCTTATTTCTCTGAACTAAAATCACTACGGACGCTCTAGTTTCAGTGATAGGCATTAAAACTAAGTAGCCACAGCTCTGTGAATATGACCTCCCAGCTAGTGAAAAATGGGCCATATACCTAAAACTAACGATTAGGGATGAGTGGAATGCCAGAGCAGCACAAATTTAGCTTGACATGCTAGCAAATTACTGGCATGCTTTCGCCACATTTAGCGAATTTAGTGCATATCTAAGTAGTAACAGCGATTCTTTGTGCAAGCTGAGCCAGTTCTTGAAACGCTGTGGAGTAACACAAAACAAAGGCCTGTACTGTTACTATAATTTCGTATTTTAAAATAGTAGACTACATATATTAAATATAGCAAATGAACCAGAAGATAAGGAGAAATTAGCAGTCCTATAGAAAACAGAAAGAGATTTTGTTAAATTTAATTTAAGAGGATAGAAATGTTACAGAATAATAAAGCAATATAAACTCTTTAAATTGTTTTAATTTTGTACCATCAAGATTCTGGTAACCTGTTTATTTAAGCCATGGGGTTGGGGTATCGAGGCGAAGAAGAATTTTACTTCAATCGGAATAATTTTGTTGTGGCTAATAAACCTTCATGGAAGAAGGAATGAAGCAAGAGGGTGGGAAGGGCAATCAGATCTGTTGATGCCAGGTACATTGCAACGAGTTCTTTAACGTAATTAGATAGAAAGTCCTGGCCGTCCACTTCACAATCCAGATGACAGGATGGAACAAAACTTTCTGTACTTGGAAAGAAACACTTTTATCATTAATGTATATACCCCGCAGGTGTCATACACCATGGACCTTCGTCCTAGGCCCTACAATGCCAAAAGAGTGATATGAACGAAAATTAAGAATAGGACATTTGGTGGTATAGTGCCTCCTGGAGCTACATAAAAACCATAGTTCAGGGTGACATGTCCTCTAGAATGGTAAACGGCACCTACCGCGTAGACTACCCACTCCGTTCTAGGTGGTCTAGGTGGTGGCTTCAGAGCCGGCCTAGACCGATGGTTTTCAGGTGTGTTAACAAGTGATAGCCAATTTAAGTATATTTACTGGTATGTAAAAGAACTCCTGCGGGAAGAAATTCCGTACACTGGCAGCTCTGACATCTTGTCAGTTGACGCCTGCCTCGGTAGCGTGGTGGTAGCATGTCTACCTCACGTACAAGAGGTCCCGAGTTCGAATGTCGTTCAGGGTGAGTTACCTGGATAAGGTTTTTCCGGGGTTTTCCATTATCCTGAAAGACGAATGTCGGGTAGCTCTGAGCTCCATGGACCATGGGCTCATTTGAGCGTCATTTCACCCATTTCATGCATCGTCCGATATGACTTAACGTTGGAGGACGTAAATTACAGCAAAACAACACCATTGTCAGTTGACAGCGTGGTTAAAAACAAATCATTTTCCTAAAGATAAGTTCTCGTTACATACTGGTTACACTTAGTTCTGCTCCTTATTATGTATCATAGACAAAGAGCATGAAAGTTGTTGAGGGAATTTTCCAGAGGTAGTTTTAGTAATAATTGGTTAACTTAGTAGTCGGAAAATGGACACAAACACATTTGCATTAACCATTGTGATCTAAAGCTAGTGAAAAAAGGTCTTAATTTAAGTTGTAGTCAGGAATTGAGGCGGTTGGGAATAGAGCAGAACATTTTTGAGCTTTCAGAATAAGCATAATGATATCAGAATTGCTGAGGGTAGGGTCATTGATTGCATAAAACTAACAGGGATAGTGAAGTAACTACAGTAAGTAATACCTGTATAATAAAATCTATGTTTAAGGTCAGCAGCGAGTGTTAAAAATATGGTCTAAAGACCTTGAAACGCTGTCTTCAGGAAGGTTCATTAAAAATGTTCAGTTAAAACAATTATAAGTCATTGTAGCTGAAGCAATTATGATTCTAGTGAAGTCAGCATGAAATACATTAATCCATGGACCAGGAAATTGTAAATTCTCGGGTAGACAAAATTTCTGAGCATCAGAATGTAAACAAGATACTTAAGAGTTTAGCAAGCTACGAATGAAAAAGTCGGTCTTCATAAGCGAATGAGAAACTTGAAATGCAAGAACGTAAGTGGAAACACTGCTTAATAGACGAAACTTAATAAAAGCGCATGTTTTAAAAATGGATGTCCTTCCCTTTGTGACTTACAATCATAGAGCGGGGTTGAGCGTGATTGGATATCAGCAAGGTTAACGCCAAAGACCTCGCAAGGTTTATTATGTGTTTAAACTCGGAAGAGTTCTTGCCTGTAGTGAATCAGATGCTTAGAGCCTTCACCGTTGCCACCTAGTTATCCCCACTCCTTTTATATTTCCCTCTCTCTCGCACACTTGCGAGTGTTCGAGACGTAAAGAACACAGCCTAAATTTTCCAAAGTTTTATGATAAGCAGTTGTTGAAATCACAATTGCAAAATTACTATTCGTATATTACGCAAATATATCACATATTTAGTATAAGTTAATTATAGTTTACGAATCACTTATTTTCCCTAATCCAACGAAAGTGCCAGCGCTGCATCCGTATAGCTGTGAATGTGACTTGCGTAACGTACTTACTTACGAGATAATTCGTCATTATCTTTAACGTCTGAGTACTGCAAATTTATGACTGTAGGTTAAAAAATCGCGTTAGGTGCCATTTCTTTCCAAAGGTCGTCATCTAATAGCTTATCTGATGTCTCACGCAGTTTTACCCGTCTTTTTGTGTTCGTTGTCAATTTCTTCGTGAATAAGTCGTTCAACGTCAGTCAGTTTAAAAACATTATTTCTGTTTGCAGCAGAATTTGAGTCCACATTAAATCTGTTGGATTGTTCTAGCAGTAGTAAGGGAGGGGAAGGTGGATCGCGTCTCATTGATCCAGCTGATACACTTTTTCTTGGAAAGAGAAACTGAATAATGCTGCTTTGAACCATCTGCTCTAGAGTAAATAGAGATTACGAACCATTCATAAACAAAGATATAATGTGAGCAGACACGTTCTGCCAAACTAGCAAAAAGTATATCGTTTCCTCTCATCGAATTTAACAAACACCCTGGCTTATTCAAAGTATATATTTCGTTTACTACCTCATGGCAAATGTTCACAATTCTGTTCTGAGTAATTTCAAATATACGTTCACGCATATATGCCAACCAATAATGATATTCATTACAGTGCTTACGTCGCAATGTATTGTTATAATATAATGGTATCTACTTATTTGTATTAGGAAAACCATTTGAGCTAAAAATATGGGGTTTTACGGTTAAGTTAAATACATTACTCTTTCCTTCCTCATGGATCAGTTTTTTCAAAATCTGAATTTTTGACTTAGCGCGAATATTATTTATTAGAGATTTACTAGTTTGCCGCTCGTCACGCACCACATAGGGGGAATGCAATACGACAACACCGCAGGACTCCGATTGGTTGCTCACCTAGTAGCGCTCAAGGACAAACACACTCCCATTTGAAACACATAATAATATTCTGGTGGTCACCGCAAGAGGGTTCTCTGACTAGCTAATCGGTGACTTGCGGAACCTTGTGCTTTTGATTGTTTTTGCTGAAACAGTTACCTTAAATCGTAAGGTAGTGATACCTTAGAAGTTAGGGGAGCTAATACAGCAGTAACTACAGTTCTCAGGAACAGTTTACCACATTTTCAAATAATCATCAACTTACTTTATCCTTCATTAAATCTTTCAGTCAACTTATGTTTCTCAACCTTATACACGGTCACGTACATCCTGAGAAAAAGAATTTCTTAGTTCACTAGTGGATCACGGGACAGGGACTCATCAGGATTGGAATATTCGAGATAGCATCAAATGAGGTGCCTCCAATATCACAATTTTCGGCTCAAAAGTCATAAATGAGCACGCAATATTTTATAGCACATAAATAAACCTGAATCTAAGATAATTACTATATAACAATAGATCACTGCTATATACTGTGATGTAGAAACCAGGTTCAAGCATATTGACAGGTTGGCACTGACACTGAAGAGATAAGTAGACTCGATAATGCCAGCGCAAACACCAAAAGCGCTGCCAACAGAAAAGCAGAAGCTTCTGAAAAATTTTCTTGTTCCCGCCTGCAGGACATTCTGAAGTGTTCTCTAGAAAATTACAGCAGCAACGTTTTCGCAAGTGAGCTAGTTGGTAAGTGTGTCACTGGTGTGACATAAAATGCTGGTTATCCAATTGCATTCTCCGAGTGAGGCTGCAATGTATGCATTTCTGATGTACACTAATTACTGCTACTACGAGGGATTATCTGAAAACGAGGCTGCTTCGCGAGCAAACTCAAGTGGCAATTTAAGTTGGAACTGGAACACATTAGTGATGTGGCAATCAAGCATTAGTAAAGGAACAATGAAAACTGAACAAGATCACAATAGCTTTCTTACATTCGTTTATGTAACGACCGTACATTCAACGGTTTCAATCTAAATTAGCAGATTTGGTACTTTCAATTTTCGAACAACTTGTGCTTTATACTTGCAGCTCTGTGCAAATCTAGTCGATGTTATAGCAAATATAAATGCATTTATGTTACCCGCTCTGGTGATTATCGCTGTTAAATGGATATTTGTGCACCATAAGCAGTAAACCATACCTATAAACACCATTGATTTTCGATTAAGCAGTGGTGGAAAAATATCGGAACAGCTAAATGAAAGTATAGTCTTTATACGGAAGTGTAGAACATAATTTAACCTTATCTATCGCTTCTAATCATTTTTATTATAAACCCATTAGCTTAAACTTAGCTTCAGGTTCTAGATTTTGATGTAAATTGCAAAATTTGTTTATATTTTAAAATTACAGTGTAATTCTGTTGAATATTTCTTACTACAGGTAGACTGGACTTTCTGTTAAGGTCCAGATTAAATTTATATATAAAAAGTTCTCTAAATCTGATGTTGATTTAATGATGGTGATGATGATGGTGGTGGTAATGATGAGGACGATGGCGATGATGATGGTTGTTTGGAGGGATTATAAAATTGAATCCACAGCACACACTAAAAATGCTAATATGGGTCTTGAAAATATATGTAGGTCCCGGCCTGTGAACGCAGTTGCTGATATCTCCCCCATAATTGCATGGTGGAGGTGGACAACCATTAAAGATATGGGGAGATGTGGCACCAGACTTCTCCACTGGAGAAGTTGCTCAAAACCATCACAATACTGACAACGGAGTAAGTGCTAGCTCTGATAGCAATTACCAGTACGTTGTGGTTTATTTCGATATTTTTGGGGGTGCTGATTAGAAACAAGTATATATTGAGGGACATCGTCTATAGCACTTTAAGCTACGAAGATTCGATATTCCGCTCACAATGATCCATGCCCAACCTGATGCCGTGACTGTAGTAATTTTAGTCATCGTAAAGAGTTTCTTTCTAGTTAATGTAGATATTTGCTTTTGTGTGCTATGGGCGACAGATGGCGCGCCGTAACGTTCGCCTGACGAAGTTTTCGTTACGACATCTAAGGATAACCAGACCAACATTACACATAAGGGCAACGGAATCACTATGATTGTGACTCCCATGTGTATTGCATCAACTTAGGCAGTTAATACGTGCTTTTGCGGTGTTCCGATTTCGCAGAAACTTACGTTACTCTTACTGTCAATGTTATCGTGTGATAATGAATCCGGCAAATATAGCGAATTTCATTCTTAATCATTACAAAAACATAAAAATATCCACATAAATTGCAATAAAGGGGAAAAATGCAGCGGGATCCATAATTTATATATAGGCAGATAAAATGGACCATGTTAAAGAAATGCAGTAGGCAAGAGGAGACCACTCTGACTGTGAAGAAAATGTTGATGATCCAAAGCTGACAGTGACGGAGAGGTATTAACAAGATGTGACGAAAGCTAGTCGTCTGCTTATCTACCAAGCCTACAGAAGTAGGTGATATAACATTTGCAAAGGCCAAGGAGGTAACTGCATTCAAGGATTCATAGAAATGTAAGCAATTAAGCTTCATTTCTGCATGATGTATGACATACATCAACTACGATATTTATATAACACAGAAAAGAAAGAGGAGGGACACCAGCGCTCAAAAATTCACGTCCTTGACGAACATGTAGCTGAAAAATTGAGATTGATGAGAACTGTTCTATGCACCAATGTTCACGATAGGGATATTGGAGCTTGCCATTATGAAAAGGCCCGAGAAATGAGACTGGCGTGATTCACCGTAACTTCCGTTAATAGGTCGCACCATTTAAATGGACATCATCTTGGCTCTCCGTCAATAACACAAAATTTATCCACTAAAACCTTGCATACAGATGTTGACATGAAAACAAGATGTGCAATGATGTAATGCCCTTAATGGACACCATGGGACGTATTAAGATTTTTAATACCGATCAATGTGCTATACGGGAAGAACATCACTTATTGCGCACTCTGCATTTCAAGAAAAATTGGCAAGAAGTTCCAGATATATTGAGCATGCAACATCTCATTATTACGCAATCTAACTCGTTATATCGGCAAATTGATACATATTTCGTGTTTCCAAAGATGCTGATAATTTACCAGATACTGTCTACCCACCTAAACAAAGCAAGAGAGGTATGCAGGGGAGAGATGTTTGAACTGTTGATCTGCTCTGTTAGTGGATCTCTTTATTAGGAAATGAGTGTATAAGAGTGCATATGAGTCACCCATGTTGCCAGACTAATGCTTTTTGCAGTAACTGCAGTGATAGATATTATATATGGGTGATTTACGTGACACTCCATGTATTTTAATCAAACCTAGCATGTTTCTCATCCTGGGAAGGTGTGCATAGCACTAAAAACTGGAATGTGTAGTGTTTAACGCCCGCTTTTACTACATACGGCACCGCAGGCGGTTCATAACACTGTGTACACAGCAAAAGTGATTACGTTACACATTCCTCTATCTTGCTTTCTCGTGCTGGGCAGACAGTACCTACAGTTTAGTTTGGAATGTCAGTAGTGTAACTCATGATGAAACCGCACAATTTTATTCAAATCGCCTAATCAGGAAACCAATTCTAACGCAATTCTTTAAGGATATGCACTGCCCATATTCAGCGAATAGGTCAATTCTTTCGGTTGATTCGCTGGACACATATCCTGACAGAATGCCTATCCGTATTATCCTACTTCAAAACATTTTTTATACAGTTTAGACTATCCCTGGGTGCACACTTTGCATTCGGGAATTTGATGTGCTCTTCTTCCACTAGTATCAGATGGTGTTGGAGCAGACTGTAGATCACAACTTCCTTACGGACTATCACTTCACACCATCGTCGAGGGGTTCAATTTCGTTGCTTATGTGTATTCTACACAACCAATTCAATTCTCCAGTCTTCATAGACCTTGTTCGGCTCTCCTGGACATTGATGGATATCATGACTTCAGACCAACGGGTTTTCAAGCACCTCCCAAAGATATTTTTGATGTTCAAAGCCAATGTGACTCAGAGGAATGCTTAATGCAGTCATTCATGCTCCTAATGTGATAATTTGATAAACGACTGAGTTTTCTGCACTTTATACTCTGTGTACATTTTCATCCTTGTAAGACTTTCCAACGAGCTACAAATAACCCATTTTTCAACTCTTTTACTGAACATGCGCAATATTGCAAAGTGTGCTGTAAATGTCAGTGGCAAATACTGTGCGTATATTTGTAATACACATGTAAAACTCATACATACAAACCACAATTTATTGGTAATTGCAAACACAGCTTCCATTTAATTCTTTGTATATGGATAATGACCCTTTCTCATGAGCCGAACAATCCGCCCTCACATGGGAATTATAAATCACGTGCATTCCAAGGCTGGTAACGTGAACACCACACTCCAACCCATTAAGCCCATGGCATAAGACACGGCTTACAGTATCACACCATAATATACATTGTACTAAATCTAGAGCAATTAGATTTAGGGTAGGTTCGCAAATAATTTCGTATATTAGTAAAATAATGAGCCACTTTTCGTTACCTCATGCCAAGTGACAAAACTGCCTGAACATACTTTCTTTATTCCGGCTTATGTAACTTAGGGAGATTTCGTTACTCCGAGACAATTGCAGGTGTTAGAAATGCAGCTATATATGTGAAATCTTTAATCCCCGTGCAAGTTCTTATTACGTTAAAAACAATTCACGTTCAGTCAGATCTCCTATTCACTTTTTTCCTGATAGTGAAGCTGTGCTAATGTAATGGTGCAGCCTTCAGCATTGTCTCCAGGGCATCAATCTTCCTCAACATCGTTGATAATTTCTTTATGTTGAATTCTTTGTGGAAGATGTCCTCTTCTTACAAAAGTATTTTACTGGAAAAAATAAAATTAAAATGCAGAAAATGTTTTGAACTCGTTAAGTGTATTGAAATTATGAATTCCTGCAGCAGTTTTTCTAATACTATAACTTAGAATTAATGATGTTTATTATGGACTTCAGTAATTACAGTTTTGAAGGTAGCCAATGCTTCTTCAGCTTTTGTGTCATTCTACATAAAATGTGCAACTAATGTCATTTCTGTGTACTTAAAGCTACTTGCGACATGAATGATGCAAAATTATTAGTTGTTTAATGTTTCAAAGCGTATTTTAATTTCATATGATAATTTCCCTTAGTGCATAGTATTTTATCACATTCAGCAAAGTCATTAAATGCAATAGAGAAATTAAGTATAGATAGTTTATAGGATTGACAACCTTTCTTTGGAAATTTATTCAATAACCAGAAATAATAGTCCCCTTTATAAAGCTTAAAATTAAGTCATGCATTTAAATAAATGTTAGTTAAAATCTCTGTGGAAATCTAAGGATGACCTATACATTGACTGTTCGTACTATAATAATGAGGATGCCGTCGAGAAGTTTTTACTTAATATACAGTTATCGCGTCCTCTATACTTTTTTTCTTTTCTTAAATTATGGTGTTCTGTTCATTCTGGTAACTATGTATTTTCTGGTGAATTCCAAGTGATCTCTAGCCCATAGTGAATGCAGCATTGCAAAGAGAGGGCTGCAATGGATCGTGTAGTTCTTACTCGACATTTTTGCTGTGGGGACAGTAAAAAGGTATTTGTATGATTGGTACCTCGTCTTGATTACTGGGAGACGCTCACAGAGAAAGAGAATCTATGTTGAACTTCATCCAGGTTGTAATGACTCGATTAACATGTAATCACACAGCTAAACCAGTAGGGCACAATTGTTATACTGCCATCACAAATTTACGCTCTCTATAGGCTGAGGACAACCCTCTGCCCATTAATTCTGGCCATAGAGATTGTAGGGTGGAACATATTATCTCCGTGAAGACGATTTAAAGTGTACAACTACAACACCCTTCGCAGCACAAACGGCAGATAATTGCATTTTGGTATCCATATATAGGAATATCAAAGTAATCGTGACAACTTGGTCACCAGTTACAAAGAACATGACCAATCACATGTCTTTCAAATAAACGCTATTGAAAATGTAACTTCTCAAATGTGTATACATAAATCAAAGCACTCGTCTTCATTGCAGTAAACAATAAGCTGAATTTAACTACGTGGACGACTCGCATATAGTCCTGTTTGTGGGTAAAACGGTCACAAAGGCACAGAAACAGTTCTGTTGAGTTTTATGCTATTGCCGCTGACGTAGAAGAAAGTTAATTTCAGGTACGCAAATCCTTCATTTTTCTCCAATATTAAAGAAACTACCTCTTTTATGTTCATTGTGATAACCTTTTTAATAAACAATAAAACAGCGGACATGAAGTACTGGATTCATTTTTTCATAGACCGCATAAGTAAATTATAGTAGATATATTGCATATTATATAAATATTAGTACTACGAAAGGACCAACTTCCTCTTTATCTTGTATGGCGTAGTTGTGCATTTTTGTGCGCCTGAAAACCAACAGCTAGCTTTCGCAGATTTATTGGTACATGGAAATTATGGAATATCTTAGAATATTTAGGATTCGGCAAAACCAATGACTGTTGACTCAGTATTTTCCTTCGCTGAAGATAATGGTTAAAATTTAATCACTGTATCGGCGTTTCCAGAATTTGCTAGGAGTCCTTCTTTATATACTATTGAACAGAAAACGTTAACACACCATAATACAAGGGGGGTCCAGAAAGTAAGTTCTGTTTCAATTTATCTCCGCTGCATCGCTGCGATCGCAGTTCCGCACATGCATGGTAGACGCATGTCTTCTTCAAGGAGAAGAAACGTGCGCCATTGTGAGATCGCTTTCAGCCACGTACGCTTTGTTGTTCTTGTTTACAATGTCGGTGTTGATTGAAACTCCCGCCGCTTGTAAAATCAGATCTGTAATTCGTTTTCTCAATGCTTGGATTGCGCCATGCAATATAGAATCAGCGCCGTTTCTTCACGACAACGCACGACCACACAGTGCAAATGCGACGCAAAGCATCCTATAGGGATTTGGCTGGGACGTGTTTGACCACACCCCTTACAGCCCTGACCTCGCTCCTAAAGACTTTCATCTGTTTTTGCATCTCGAATCTTTCCTTGGCGGTCAAACCTTCAACAATGACGAAGAGCTGAAATAAAATGTTTCCAACTGGTTGAAGACACAGGCGGCAAACTTCTACGAAGAAGGTATACAAAAACTTGTGCCTCGCTTTGACAAATGCCTACAAAATTTCGACAGATATGTGGAAAAGTAATTTAAGAGTTGTAGAATTATATGCAATAAATAATTTTTCTCTATCTGTACCGAATTTAATTTTATTACCAAACATAACTTACTTTCTGGATGTACCTCGTATTTTCTTAAATGCCACAGATGAGATGCATGTAAAAGACGTGGGCAAGTGCTGTTCCTCTGTTATCTACATTGCTGGTTGAAATCGTGGTTCGCAAGGAATGTATATATTTAACATAAGAACAAGGAACACAACAGTTTTACATTGCCGTTAGACATTATTGATCCTGCTCTACTTAAAACACTGGATATCTTATGAAGAAATAAAAGGAATCCGATGTAAGAGCTACCATAAACCGACAGCCTCTTCAGATATTCTCTCTTCAGTTTCCTCAACATTGAGTTGCAAACAGCGCTGGGAGGAATACGAATTTTCTGACAGTAATATTTTTATCCCTGTTTCCTTTCTGGAAATACTCTTTTCATAAAAATAAAGGAACAAAGAGCCTTCTATAAGATACGGTGGGAAAATTCTAGGTCCGTTTTTTAAAAGATAGTGCTAATAGTAAATTTGTATCAACAGCTAATCTACAATGACCCACTTACATGGAATATTTGAAGTGCTGTATAATATGCATACTGAATCCGATTTTCAGTTATGTTTATATAAGAAGAAAGGGATGTAAATACCTCTCTTTTATATACAAAGTTGAATGCAGCATTCAATTACCTTTTCGCTCCCTGAGTTCTCATTTTAGTAGAAAGAATACTTCCGTGCTGTTCTTTGTAGAATATTTTAAATGTTGAACGTCTAAGAGGAATTTTACTTGAGTTTATGATATTGTTGCAAAGCAGGATTGTAACGGGGGTGAAGGACTTTGAAACCTAATCAACAACTGGGGGTGTAGCTACTGAAGGGATAAGGGAGCAGATGGAAGAGCTAGACAGGTCAGAGGGTGGGGATATGATAGGGTTAAATTAAAATGATGGGTTCTCCATAACATTGACAAATATATTTTAAAGATTGGGGAAGTCAATTCAAACAAAGCTCTCCTTTATATTGAATCAAAAAGGGTGCAATCAAGACAAACATTGAATCAATTAATATATAATAAATAAATATTACCTTTTATGTAGAGTAACGTAGAGTTCTGAACAAGAGATGGCTGGTCCACTTTGATGAGTTAAGTTTGTAGAAGTATTAACAAGTTCTATGATGAGACTAAAGCAGCAGCATCCAACCTTCCAACTAACCAACTAATTGTTTGACTAAGTGATGACTGAGTAACCCTTCCTTACTGGCTGTAATCGCTAAATCGAACTGACTTCCAAAATGTCTGCTATCATACGACTTAGTGGTTCCTCACAGAGGGTTTGCATCCTATGGTGCAATCTTGTGCAACCCAAGAATGACTCTTCTTAATTTTTCTGTCGATTTAACATAACACATATGAGCTGGCAGGTCAATACCACTGCTTACTCTGATCACTGTGTCATCCAACCTGTCTCAACTTGTTAATTCCTGCTAAAGCCTGAAGCTTACCACGAAATGAAATGTGAACCTCCAATAATTAAAATATTTCCCAAATCTTGTTCAGATCTTATACGCAACAATATGAAGGCAGAAATTAACTTTATTTTCATCTTCAGGAGCAACGTCACTGTTTAGTATTATTGTCTTTTGCACACCAAATATAATTTATACTGGTGTTAATGCCGTCGCAAAAGTAGCGAATAAATGGCCATGGTTACGTAGAGCTCAGCCATTCGTGGTATTGGTCTAGCAATCGCTTATCTGGCAAACCTCTATCTTTGGAATAAATATCGTTATGAAGATTGCAGGTGTATTTACTGTCTTTTATGGACTATTTAACTCAGATGCCATAGCTTAGTAAGTATTCTCTGTTACTTGTTGAATTTAAATTGGTTTGTACCTCTCCTAAATCATCAAATACAAACATCCATCTTAATTTGCCTATCGCTAAGTACTTATATAACTATTTGAAATTCATGTATTTGATGACTATAAACTACAATGCTTATTCGGTGCCCGCCTGGGTAGCATGGTGGTAGCGTGTCTGCCTCACGTTCAACAGGTCCAGATTTCGAATCTCGGTCAGGGAGAGTTACCTGGATAAGATATTTTCCGGGGTTTTCCCTTATCGTGAAAGACGAATGTCGGGTAACTCAGCTTGCAGATTCATCACACCCACCATGTTACACCGAGTAAGAATTTTCATGCAACAGCGAGCTCAGACGTGGGTTAACGAACAAGGACATCAGTTTGAATGCCCACTTTGTGAAAAGAGTCGTGTTCGAGTATTGATAAGCACCAGCGATTTCAGAAAGTTAGAACTATACTACAGCGGAGTCTTTCGGCACCAGCATAAAATATGTACCAATAAATGCTATTTATTAAAAATACATTGCTTTGCACTGCATTAAAGAAATCCACTATTATAGATTCCATGCTAAAACGTATGTGAATGTAATTTGGTTACTATCCTAGATCAACATGGATGCTGCTTGTTCCATCAACACCAAACATGCGTATATCAAGTTTAAGCAGTTTACCACAAAGAACTAAACAATTACATATTAATTGAAAATAAAATACAATTGTGAACTAAAACAATAAATATGGAAAACATAATATTGATTTAAACCAATATTATTTATGTCTTCACAGGATATTAAAAATAAGTTGCACCAAGTGTTTCGAACTACATTTTCTGCAAACAGGTGCTCTTCCGCCAACTGAGCTATCTAGAAGCACGCGAGTTCGCTAACGAACTCAACGTAATATGCAGTACCTACTTGTCACATCTTCAGATGTTCTCACTTTTAAGTGTAAATTGCAAATTTCATAAATCTGAATTTGTAGGGGTGGTTTACTCAACTTGTGTATACTCGTACATTAAAACTACTTCTGGAGTAGCATGTTCATGTCGCACCGAAGTTTGTAATAGTCTTTGCGTGTTAATTGTTAGCTTCTTCTAAATAGAATTCAGATTGACTTTCCTTTAAACACAAAAAGCTATTCTGCAAATAACTTACGTTTTTGTAATTAACGTTCTTCAAATTTAAGTGATACCGAACGATAAGTGAAATGGTTGAAATGATACTCAATGAGCCCAGGGTCCATGGAGCTTAGATTTATCCGACATTAATCTTTCAGGATAAGGGAAACCCCGAAATAAACGTATCCAGATAGCTCACCCTGACTGGGTTTCGAGTTCAGTACCTTCTGAAAGTGAGGCAGGCACTCTACCACTCTAGCACACCACTCACAGCCCGCCGCGGTAGCGTAGATTGTAGCGTGTCTGCCTCACGTTCAAGAGGTCCCGACTTCAAATCTCGGTCAGGGTGAGTTACCTGGTTAAGGTTTCTTCCGGGGTTTTGCCATATCCTTCAAGACGGATGTCAGGTAACTCTAAGCTCCATGGACTCTGATCTCATTTGAGCACCATTTCACCCATTTCATTCACCATCCGATATGACTTAACGTTGGAGGACGTAAGTTGGAGGACGTAAATTACAAAAAAAAAAAAAAAAAAAAAAAAAAAAAAAAAAAGCTTCACTCATAGAGATGGACTAAAATTATAACTAATTAAATATTTGTAGGTTCTCAGTGCTTTCTTTTTCGAAATGGTACACACTGTGAAGCTTACAAACACTAAATCCTTAGCCTTAGTTATTTTCTATTATCACATAAATTCTTTGTATTTAAACCGCTTTTTGAAATTATTTATTTATTTATTTATTTATGTTTGTTTTTGCTTCTTTGTTTTTTGTTTGTGTGTTTTTTGTTTGTTTACTTGTTTACTTATCTACTTATTTGATGATTTACTTATTTAGTTATTATTTGATTTTTTACTTATTTAATTCTTATTTGATGATTTGCTTATTTAATTATTTGATTATTTACGTATTTGTTTAGTCAATAAATAACTAATTAAAAGCATGCAGTTGCAGTTTCTACAAATTGACTTATTCTTTAATGCTGAAATGATGTGCTCTAAAGTTATTTAAGCGACATTTTTAAAGCAGAGTGGCTATTATATCCTTCATTGGCAGGGATAAAGTTTGTTGCTATCACACTTCCATTTAATTGGAATCACTCATGTCTAACTTGACCCAACCAGAGGCATCAGGGTGTATTCCCCATGTGGTGTAGATCACATGATCAGAGCTGATTTTAATTTGCTTCTGTGAACACCTTTCTTGCGATGTCAGTGATGACTACAAGTGTGTTGTCTCTTTCACAGTTGATTTGTTGTAACTGAAATAAGTAGTTTCGGGGATCCACCTTTATACTCACCCATGATTTTTTCTGCATCAATCAGCAGTTAACGAGCGTTCCGCTCGAGTACCTCTATCTCTCGCTTTCTCACCCGCTATACCATCTTGTTTTCAACAGGATCGCTCTACTTTTAGACAGATTATAACTACAATGAGTACACGCTATGAATTCTTAGCATCCAAGGGAAAGTTACATGCTGGCTTACAGTTGTACTCAAGGCGAGGCCAAATTCTGAACGCATTTTCATCTTATTTTGCATCACAAATTGAGGGCACGATGCTACATACAGTGGTATTAAAAACCCCTGATTTCCATCTGGTAAAAGCACTTGAAGGATATATGTAAATAAGCTTTTCATGGCCGTATACAGCAAAGTACACATTAGCATTTAACACAAGCATGAACAAAATAATGTAAGACAAAGGTCTGTTGTACATGAATGTGATGGCTATTATCATAATCACGACCGCATTGCATTGCAGATTAGCACCGGCCTTGAAAATATATTATATTTTATAAAGCACAAGTATTTAATGGTGGTAGAGAGTAATTTTTGTTTCCTCAGCTGCAATACGGTATATGAACATTACATGGTTAGAATAAATAGATTAAAATCTAAAAGAAGGCATCTATGTAGACGGTATTGTATACTCACTAGTTCTACTTTATCGGGATATCAATGAAAAGGTGATATATTATGTGAAACTGTTAGGCATTATGTTGGATAAATTAATGAACCGGAATTATTGTAATCGCATCCCAATCAAGAGTACTGAACAGCATATTGATTATAAAACATTGCAGAACTTTATTATGTTCGTGCTGAATGAACTTTATGGGCTTTTGGGTGTACTGCTCTTGTTATAAAGGAACAATTCCTGATTAAGAAGCCTAATTTAGGTTAAATTTGAAGGGGAAAAAACGGAATCTGCAGATCTTGTATTTAATATTTTATGTAAGTATTTGAAATTCGGTGAGTTATGGTATATATGACATGGGGGAAGGTGCAGATATTATAATCTTAGGAAGTATGCACAAAGATAAATGAAAGCATTTACCATGTGGCCTATCCGCCCCCGTCTTTCAGGTAAGCAGGAACTCTTCATGCGTTAAAACATTTGCAGAACGCTAGGGGGTAAATCTAGTTATAAGGACGACAGTAGCATGAGCAAACTTCACTTTGTTCCGAGAGACAAGGGATTGTTTCGAGGCCTGAAACAGCGTGTTGTGACGGCCGGCCCAAGTCGCGCGTTGCACACCTTAAAACTTCCTGCACGTGCTGTACTTAGGTGAGGAATTTAGGCCCTACAAACCCTAAAGCTCAGATGTCCAGGTTAGGGTACATGACATACAAAGAACTGACTCAATGTTGCCCACCGTAAACAACTTTAAATGCTTCAATTCAATATTACAATCCTTGGTTATAGCAAACATAACTTATTCATTATAAGAATATGTGTTCCCTTTAAATATCACAAAGAAACAACGAGCATCACAATATTTATAACGTTACTCTGTAAAGAACATTTACTCCTGAAAGAACAATAATAAAGTATGAGGGTAAACGGGATCCCAGAAAACATTTAAATTGTCGATGATGCTAGCCAGTAACTTTACCTGAATAACATCCCAAAACCATTGAATACATAAGTGACTTCAGGGTAAGCTGACAGTAAAATTCTGTCCCCCCGATGTAGAAATTCTAAACAGCTAGCAGCCACCCCTTTGCTTTTAGACTCAGAAATATAAAAAGGGAAAAAAAGTAATAAAGCTTCTGGTCCCGGAACTGAAGGGAAGAGTCCATAAAACTATCACGGTTCACCAAAGGCGATCATCTAAACACAAAGAATTTTTAGCAAAACCCAAAACATGGAGCACTTACCCCCAGACTTACCCGTCGAACACCAAGCACCAACGCCGTTCCCGATTCGAGACAGTGCTTACAAGAAGCTTCGGGAACGGCAGCGCTCCCAGCGAGCAACGGCTGGAAGCCGAAGCGAATCCCCGAAACAGCAGCGCCTCGAACCGGGAAGGCGAGGAAAAGAAAATGGTGCCGGAGGAAAAACAATCGGCACAGTGTGTGGTGCGTGATAAAAGATAAAAACGGTATAAACAACCGAAAAGCTGTTAAATTATTTTCCAAATATGTTACAGTGTCTTGATTTTCGAGAAAAAAGCTCAGTTTTTACATTGACAGTGGAAATGATTAAAGCAAGCCTTATACTACCAGCAACTAAGTAGATTATTGTATAATTATTAATGTAGGCTGAGCTTACGATGTTGTATCAGGAAGTATTTAGTACACGCTCCTCGTGGATTTATTTTTTGTATTTTCTTCCTGGGCACCGATTAAAAATACATATATTCGATATAAACATCCCAATCATAATATATAGTACATGCATTCATTGAATGATTAAATTGTTTGCTTCTTTTGTGGAAACTAGCCGTATGTAGGACAAGGTTATTTGGTTGCATTGAAACCTTATTAAATATTTGAAAGGTTTTACTAACGCTATATAGTGTTATAGTGATGTATGGATCCAAATGTTTCGTAAGAAAATAAATATTTAGTTTAAAACATGCATTTTTTCGCTAAAATTACGTGACTATGTTTTTTTTTTTCTTTTATTTACGTCCTCCGACGATAAGTCATATCGGACGATGAATGGAATAGGTGAAATGATGCTCAAATGAGCTCAGGGTCCATAGAGTTTAGTTACCTGACACTCGTCATTCAGGATAAGGGAAAACCCGGAAAAAACTTATACAGGGAACTCACCCTGACCGAGATTCGAACTCGGGACCTCTTGAACGTGAGGCAAACATGCCACCACCACGCTACCGAGGCGGGCTCAGTTGTCTTGGATAATAAATACCTGTTCTAAACTTTATGTGATTTTCGAAATACAGTACATCTTCATAGCGGCATGCTGATATCAGGCATTCTTTGATGTGGTGTACCCCAACCAGCAGTCCTCACCCTTATCTGTTGAGGTGGCCCGGGGTGGTCGAGCGGTAGACCTTTGCCCAGAAAGCTGATGCGTCGCGAGTTTAGTTAGTTAAAGCTGTTTTATTAGTATACATATACACGTGTGTGTGTGCGTGCGGGCGCTGCTTAGTCTACTGTTAGCTCCAAATTTAGGCTTGAACCCCAAATGTAATCTCAGAAAGAAATGGAAAAACTGCTTCACCTTACAATACATTCCATCATCATCAGTCCTAGTGAGTCTTCAGTTCCTTAATACTCCGAGGCTCGAGTAAGTATCTAATAGTGAAATTTAGAAAGGGTTGAATACCGTTTACATTCTCTACGCACAGAAAAGCTTGTTTCTTATACACATATCCCCAATTACAAAGACATATTTTTAGGCACTTGCACACATACACACACAAAGGGTGAATTGCTTCTGCTTTCAAATCTGATGTGGAAGAAATAAAGACCCTAACAAAATGTTAAATCAAAGCTTAATAAAGGAAGAAAGATATTAATTGAGTTTATATGCTAAGTATGAACAACTTTAAGTTCAAATGCTCATTTACTACTCAAATGCCTATATCTGTAATATGTCTGAAGCAAGTCAGGATTTCAAACGTAGATTATACTTGTGCATTTACCACCCAACCATCGCGTGCATAATGAAATTTCCTCTTTGTCCAATATTTTAAAATTAAAATATAGACTAAGGTTTAGAAGTTAAGCATAATTCGGAAAACAGAGATCTAAAAGGGAAAACGGTGGGCGAGGTCCATTAAACGCCACAGTGTGTGCGTGCCCTTACTGGTGGTCTCTGATAAGTAAGCAAGTTCACGCTTCAAAGGCCAAGAAAACCAGAGCAGCAAACCAATAGGAGAGTATCAGACCAAGTGCTTAGCTCATTTGTTATTGTTCTCCTATTGTGAACAAAGAGTAGTTGCTTCGCAAAATGTTTACAAGACAGCACCAACATGCCACAAAGAAGGCAAGTAAACTCTGTTTTGAAGTATAGAATCATTGGACGTCTTGAGGCAGGTCAGACTCAAATCAGTCTCTCGGGCTCTGAATGTACAACAAAGTGTTATTTCCTGGCTTTGGCGACGGTTCTAAAAACAGGAGTTGTTCTTCGAATCCCTGTATGCGGTCGCCCAAGGGTCGCAACACCGTAACAGGGCCGATATTTTACCATAACTGCACAAGTACTTTGGAGGATGCCGCAAGACCACTGTCTTCCGGGCTTGCAGCCGCCTCAAGCGTACGAGTTTCGGGGCAAACTGTATACCGGAGACTCAGGGCAGTCGGTATCTATGCCAGACGTCCAGCAGTATGTGCCTTATTCACTCAAATTAATACACTGTGCCGTTTACCATGGAGTCAGCAACGTCAATATTGGACCTTGAATGAGTGAAGGAACGTGCTATTTACGTATGAGTGCAGATTCAGTTTGAACAATGATTCTCCTCGTACAATAGCCGGGAAAGAACGTGGAACACAATTCCATCCCACCAACATCGTGGAAGCAAGCCCATTTTTTGGTTGTGGCGAACTTGCGTGGGTAGGCGTAAAGTTCAATAGACCTACAGATCTGCACATCTTCGACGATGGTACTGTGAATGCCCCTAGGGTACATAAACCAGATAATGGGATCACATATACAGAGGTGCAGTTGGTCTACACTTCATCTTAATGGATGATAATGCAATATCGCATTCAACCCACCTGTTGTACGACAAACTTGAGAGGGAAGGTATCCAGCGCATGCAATGGCTAGAGTTTTCCCTGGATATGAACCCTACAGAGCAGGCCTGGGTTGCATTGGGAAGACGAGTTTCAGCCCGCCTGCCCCCAACGAGGACACGTGACAGCCGACATGCTCTCCATGAGGAATGGGAAATGCTGTCTGCAGAGCCCTTAAACAACTTATAGAGAGACATGCCACGGCGTTGCGAGGCCTGTGTAGTCATGAGGGGTCATTACACCCCATGTTAACCGCTCAGCTTCATTGTCCTTGTGGAAGTGATCGTCCAAGTTTGTGCTTGCGTAAAAAGGTGTCCCAAGTATAAACTTTTCTGCTATTTCCCACTCTATTGCATTCCAGATCATGTGAGATACCTTTGAAACAACATATTATAGTCTGCTTAACTTTTGTACAATTATTATAGATTGGAAATGAAATGTTGAATTATATTTAACTTTTGGATACTATTATGTGTTTCAAATGGGAAGAGTTCTCGCCGGTAGCGAATGAGATCCGTAAGAGCCTTCTTCGTTCCCACCTCGTTATCCGTACTCTTCTAATATCTCCCTCTCTCTCGCACACTTGCGAGCGTTCCTGACGCCAGACATAAGGGAACGCAAACTGAAATTTCCAAAGATTTATAATGCCGTTGTTGAAATAAGAATTGCAACATGAATATTCGTATATTACGCAAATGTTTTAAATATTTAGTTTAAAGTTAATTAAAGTTTATGGATTACTTATTTTTCTAATTCAACTGAAATACCAGCGGTGCATCCGTATAGCTCTGAATGTTACTTACGTTAAGAGATAATTCGTCATTGTTATTGTCTTCAACGTCTGAGTACTGCAAATTTATGATGATAGGCTCCAAAATCGCGTTACGTGCTATTTCTTTCCAAAAGTCGTCTTCTTGTAGCTTATCAGATGTATCACGCAGTTTTCCCAGTCTTGTTGTGTTCCTTATCAATTTTTTCGTGAATAAGTCGTTCAACGTCAGTCAGTTTAAAAGTATTATTTTTTTTGCAATATTATTTGAGCCCACATTTACTATATTGGATTGTTCTAGCAGTAGTAAAGGGGAAAGGTGGATTACGAACCACTCATAAACAAAGATATAATGTGACCAGACACGTTCTGCCAGACTAGCAAGAAGTGTATCGTTTCCTCTCATCGAATTCAACAAACACCTTGGCTTACTCAAAGTAAATATTTCTTTTATCACATCACGTCAAATGTTTACGTTTCAGCTCTGAGTAATTTCAAATATACGTTCACGCATACATGCCAACGAATAACGATGTTCATTACAGTGCTTACGTCGCAATGCATTGTTATAATATAATGGTATCTACTTTATTTATTTGTATTAGGAAAACTGAGCTAAAAATATGGGGTTTTTACGGTTATGTTAAATGCATTTTTCTCTCCTTCCTCGTGGAATAGTTGTTGCAAAACCTGAATTTTTGTCTTAGCGCGAATAGTATTTATTAGAGATTGATTAGTTTGGCGCTCGTCACACGTGACATAGGGGGGAATGCCATACGACAACACCAGCAGGACTCCAATTGGTTACCCACCTAGTAGCGCTCAAGGACAAATATCATCCCATTTGAGACACATAATAGTGTATTTTCAACGTAAAGTCGTTGTTAAGGGTCATAGCGGCATATTTTCCATATATCCCAATTTGGACTATGGTTTATGCTGCTAAAATATTTTCAGTTAACTTTATACAGCTTGTACGATGCAAGTTTATAGGTTCAATATAAAGGGTACAAACGTTTGGTACCACGAAAGTGTGTACAATTCCATAAATAAATAAGCAAATATAAAATAAGCCACTTTAGTTATAGGACAGAGAATTTGAACAGCTGCATATGCCTCCAAAAGCTTAAATTTATAACGCAGTTGAAAGCTCTCAGACTTGAGGAATGACTTTCTGCAGATACTTTTCATTACCTGCTGATTAACTTTCATCTTAATTAAAATAAGTGTTTATAAGCAGTAGTTGATACATCAATAGATGTTTGGTGAAAAGAAAGAGTGCCAGAAATGAGCAATCTACATAATACTATATATAGCAGCACATAGAAGACACATACATACACACACGCACAAAAAAGATCAAGGAACGCCTTTTTATGCAGAAGATTCGAAGGGAGTTCAAATTTCGGCAGCAAAATCCTTTATATCGCCTCTGTATTAATATATCTATATTGAGTTCTAAGTACGTAATTTTCTGTGTTTAACAGACCTAATTTGGAGAGTTATGACCACTTAGCAGAGTAGCTAGGCTAGATGTTGCCAAGGAACACTTATAAGAGCGAGAGAGATGAGTTATGAACTGATTTCTCTTTATAATTCTGGCAAAGGAAGTAGTAACCCTTGGACTTGAACATCGGTATTGTTGTTAGTTTAGAAGTCTAGACAGTGCGTCCATTTATTCTGTGTGTCATTTCCTCAAAGCTCTAAGAGATACGCGAATTATGATCTGCTAAAAGGCATTATTTTGTCTATTTTTAGTTTCATGAGCTGAGGTAGCTATTGCCTCTCATGTGGTGCTAATAGGTCATTATGTAGTCTATTCATTAGCCTGTGGAAAGGGAGGTAAACGATTATGATTTCTTGTTTAAAAAATATTAGTGGAAGCGCTAGCGTGTCAGTGACCTGTTTATAGTCTCCTGACAACTACAGTAAAGCTATCCACAAATTTTCTCATAATATAATGTTAATAACAAATAAGGTGACTGGAAAAGCGAAAAAAAATCAGCTAAATTGAGATTTACAAGAACATTCTAGTAACCCGCGGAGATTAAGTCTCAGAAATAAGAATGCAAATTACTATCTTTACTTGAGAATAATCTAAACAGCATTACACTTGATTAATGCTAGTTTTTTTGTAAAATGTATTAGATATATCTGGCAACGTTAAAATTTTGGTGTAAATGAGTAAAACAAAACACAACTTGATACAATATACATGATCCTAATATTTTGCAAAGTAAATATCAGTCAGTATTTTTAAAAACTAACCTCTTTACCTTTAAACATCAAAACACACACAATTTCATGTTAAGTTAGGAATTCAACATACACCAGGGAATGAATTTGAAAATACCACATTCTGAATAAAATAATTTTCATTCACTTACCAAAACTTTTCATTTTCGGACAGAAGGCCCTTTAAGGAACCAAGGTGTTTAGAACATGCTCCTCATAACACTTATTTAAGTTAAATTCTGAAAATATATAGTGTAGAATTTACTCAACTGCCTATTGCTAAATCAGAAGAACTTAGAATTACTTTTGGCTGCGTTTAGTGGTTCTAACTATTGTAGCTCATTCAAAAATAAGATATACAAGGATAAAATGAAAATTCTTTTGTAAAAACACACACGCATTACCTTCCCTTAGAAAGTTCCTAAATATTCTAAAGGCGCGTTATTGCTTTCTAAAGCAAATCTATTAAGAACAAGTATGTCCTGCGCCGTGGCGTAGTGGGCTAAGGCATCATGCTTTGGTTACCAGCCACGGAAAGCACTTGGGATCAATCCCACCCCTTGAGGTACGGATTTTCAGTCCCTGTTATAGGACAGGTGCCCACTCAGCATCGTGAAGAAATTGAGAAGCTTACGCTAGGTAAGCGGCCCTGGTCAAGAAAGCCAACTTTCCGGCTGGGGATGTCAAGATGCTTACATCTCCTTCCCGTATTGGTTGGATGATCGCCAACCTCTACCTTGCGTATGTGGGCGTAAGACCGGACTTCGGGTTGGCAGACATTGGCCCTATATGGGATATCGTGCCATGGGTTATATATGACTAGGCAGCGGATTTATAGGCACTACAAGGGTGTGAATAAGGCAGGCAAAACGGCACTAAAAATGGGCAAAATTAGCACTTAAATAGACATTTAAAATTTGCTAAGTAAGCACTTACAAATACACAAATTTAGTAAAATGGCTCTTAAAATGCACTATAAATGCGCCGTATACAAAATGACAATAATCGCAAAATATTCTGCAAAAATTCGCTAAACACATTGTATTTTGCGGTTCCCTAGGCGAAGTGGTTCTACATTTATTCCAAATTTCATAAACGCTCCACAACAAGTTATAATAACAGATATTGTCGTATAATTAAAATGCATATAAATCCACTTCACTAAGTAAGAACCTTAAAGTTCAGAAAGGTGTGAAGTAATTAACTATGTCAAAAACAAAAACTTGGGTCTGGGAGGGGGGGGGGGCTTTATGGTGAAAATTGAAATATCTGAAGCTTTTGTTTGCTTTGTTTAAAATTTATACCATTTATTTTTGTGAATGATGAAGAATGGAATAATACCAACTTTCAGCTCTGTAGTTACAATAGTTTCTGAGGAATTAAGAGTTTATCTCTAAATTACTGGCGATTTTCAAAATGTCCCATATATTGAAATTTTAAAAATTAATGCTTGGGGTATAAGCTTCTGCACCCATTTTAACCAAATAATGACCTGTACGTATTTGAAATATTTGTCCTCGCCATATCAACGAAGGGAAAAGATAATCATTTTGTTTTCCTAAGAGTTTTCAGTAATAAGTAAGCATTATAATCCCTTTCAATACAAATAAGAAAAACACAACAAATGTAAATTAGTACATCTTATATGCAGTTGCCTTTACAGGCTTGTTTAGAATTTCATTCAGACTAATATAAAAATGCATCCTGTGAAACACTTCGTAGTTAGGAAAATGTAGAAAACATGGAATCTGAGAAATTTGAGGTTAGAATTGCGCAATAGCAGCTACAACAGAGGTGTAGGGTTATTTAAATAGTCATGTGACGTTTTCTGTAGTGCCGCTAGAAAAAACTATATTAATGAAGTATGTCTATACTAATTTTTAGACAACAAACTAAACTTGGGATTATTGTAAGTTTTGGGCCTATTTGCACAGATGTGTCTCTTTAATAAACCTCTATTTGTATATCCAATGTGCAGCAATAGGAAACTACTCTTCCCCGAAAACTTCACGTTGAAACCAACAAATGGAAAAGCAGTTGTCAAAAATGACAAGCAGATGAAATTGACTAAGAAGGTAGTTTTAGGCACTAATACGCAGTATAGGCACAAACGTATGAAATAGGCATTTATAGGCACTATAAAAGTAAGAAATTAGGCTAATAATTGTAGAAAACGTGCTTATAACTTAAAAGCCTATGTTTCTCAACAACGGAATAAAATAGACAAATAGGGCAAAATCCGCGCTTATATGTGACATATGTGGTATTAATCAATCTTACAACAGGTTTTCAAATTGTACAGTTTTGAAAAAAAGTGAACTTGAAACGTATGTGTTGAAAAGAAGTGTGGAAAGCTTTATGCCACTACGATCAGCAGCTGCCCAGGAAAAGTGTCTTTACAAGTAAAAGTAACCTACGTGAGAAAAAACTGTTAAAAGTTGCTTACATTCTGCAGTATTTTCGATTTCTGACCGCTTCAAAAGTACCACGTTTCCTTTCAATTACGATTCGTGTATTTCTTATTTTAGGAATTATACACCATTTAAGTAACTCTTTATGTAGCTGTGTTGTCTGGCATTGCTCGGATGTATTTTATGTGTAAGGTGTCAAAAAGGACATAAGTAGTTTTCTAAGATCCTAAGTAGCGTAAGGTTTGACCGGAATATTCAAGTGGCACAAGTTTATGTTCAAGGAGTTGAAAATATGCGTTGTAGCCGTTTTGGGATTTAATGACGTAGTAATTTTCGTCTACTATAAGCTCAAGTGCAAGGAGGTAAAAAACTAGTGGGGTAGATTTTGGAAGTTGTAAATTAGTACATAATTTTTACCGGGATAAATAGTGGCATTATACTATATGTTGATCACATGGTTCAAGATGTGAATACTCCTACATATGGGATTGTAAATGTGGTGAATGTTGTTTGAGGGTCGTAAGATAGACTATACTTTTCACGCAGTCCTATAATATAAGTGTAGAACATTTTAGCTAGGTGAGCCATAGAGCTGTGATTTTGCATTTTAAGGTTCAAAGTATGGATTGAAAGCACTTTTTATAACAAAGTTTGAAGATATCAGAATGGAAATTGGTCATACTTCTCCTTATTAGAATATCTCGATTTCAAAATCATTTTGAAAGGCTAAAATTCATTTCATTTATCTTTTAAAAGTCTGCCATCCAGTAATAAAGAACCAATAAATATCCTCCTGGCCGCGCCATGGCTGAGTGGTTAGACCGCTTGGCTCTCACCTAGGTGGCCCGGATTCGATCCCAGACAACCGCAAAGTGGGATGTGGCAGACAACATGGCGCTGGAGTGGGTTTCCTCCGGGTCCTCCGGTTTCTTTCACCATCATTCCACCAAGTACCCCATCAATCATTTATCTCAGGCGTTTTGCCGACCCCTCAACCCTGATATCATCTCGGGTCAGATGCTTCGACTCCCTCGCTCTGAGTGAACCCAAGAGTCTCTTAACCTCAGCATTGACGAGAAAGGGAGGAAAAAAAAGGAAATATCCTTCTGATATTAATTTCGATGAAACAGAATTGAAGTTAATGGAAATTAGTTGTTCTATCACACTGGCCGTGTGTAGGCTAAATTGTGGAAACGTAGAGTCAGACTGAAAAATGCAATGCCATAGCCGGGATTTGAACCACGGATATTCTGGTTTCCATCCAGCCGCTCTATCATTGAGCTACTATGGCCAACGTGCCGATATGACACTTAATTCTCCAACTGACTTGTATTTTCCCGGTAAACCACTTAAGAGTTCTCACAAGCACATGAGACAACTACCTTAATGGCTACTTACAACATGTAAGTACTTTAAGGCCCGGGCTTTATAGTTAACCACTATTAGGTCAATTAATGGAAATTAATTGTTCTTTCACACTGGCTGTGTGTAGGCTAAATTGTGGAAACGTAAATATTAAAGCCTGGTTGAACTGTCCAGGATTTACATATTTGGTCACTTCTTAGGGGATGCCCATCCAAATGATCGATGCGTCTCACTCCTAAAGAATTATGTATAACATTATTGAGTGCTTTCATATAAAAATGCAGCCTCCACCAGACACATTCACACACACGTACACACGATTAATTCTTTATTATATAGGTAGTATCTTTATTAGTGCCAGATATTTCATGGACACCCACCGAATGGTTCACATGAAGCACGGGTCTGAAAATCATTTAATGCTGAGATACAAATAAAATTGAAGGTTACAAAAATTGCCCGATGCGGCTCTCTCCTGCTTCGATGAATGCCCTTCTGTTCCATGCCATAGTTTATTCTGTTGCAAACTCCTGGAGTGTTTCACATTTGGTCAAATCCAGTGCGGATGCGCTCTCAGAGTTTGTCAGTATCTGATACAGGGGTCGCATATAAAGGATTTTGAATGTCCCCAGACGAAAAGCTCCATTGGATACAAATCCTGAGATAGGGCAGACCATGCAATCAATTCCGTCGACCAATTATTCTGTCAGGAAGCTTATTATCAATACATAACTTACTATCCCAATAATAGTGTAAAATCCATATCCGTTGGATAACGTGAAATGAAATGTGTAGTGTTTAACGCCCGCTTTTACTACATACGACACATCAGGCGATGACACTGATGATACATGAGATGAAGATGGACCACCGGTGGAATGAGATGGCGGGGGAAACCGGAGGTCCCAGAGAAAACCCGCCCCAACGCCGTGTTGTCCACCACAAATCTCACTTTGCGGTCGCCTGGGATCGAAACCGGGCCGCCTTGGTGAGAGCCAAGCGGTCTAACCACTGACCCACGGCGTGGCCTTGGATAACGTGCAAAGCGCACATTGTCCATGCAACTCAATTCTGAGAAACGATACACACTTTTCTGCATTAAGGTGCTAGGAAAGAAATAGTGACAAACGAAGCTCTATTGATTTTATCCTGTTGTACTTCAGGAGTTTCCATAGGCCCAGAGTACTGTAGAACCTCGTTTACTCGGATCAACTAGGACCAGAGCCTGTCCGAGTTAACTAAAATCTAGACTATCCGGAGAATAACGGAAAAACGATAAAAACATGAATATACACACAAACACATACACTGCGTGTACTGTAATAACCCATGTATTTGCACAGTACACAATACTATTTACACGGTACTACAAGCTAGTTGGTGGTAAAAAGACAGTGGCGACTGCTGTCTCAGTTTATTGTATCGCTTAGGAGCAGCCATCTCGAATCTGCTTTAACATTAGAAGTTCCTTTGGCAAAGTTTCGGCTTGATTATCGAAATAAATCATCAATTTCTCTGTTTGCTACTAATTGTGCAAAGTTCATCAACACTGTCTGAAAATGAATACTCTTTATTTTCATCAACACTGCAGGATGCGATAAAACCTTCCTCTGTAATTGATTTATAACGTCCGTCATTGTCAATGTTTTTTCAATCAAATTCGGAGCAGCCATCCATATTTTTAAAATGCCTATAAAATCTTCTTGCACCCTAATTTTTTGTTCCTTATCAATCTTGTTTTCTGGCAAGTCACACATGCCTGGCCACTGCTTTTCCATGACTGTATCAAAGATTCTCCTCCAACCTTGTTGCAAGCTGCTGGGGTGAGTGTAATGAATTCGCCATCTGCCAAGAGAATTTGAGTAATATACCTATTGAGAATAGTAATCTATCGTCTGTAAAACAAGTGTTCATTTACTACGCTAAGCAACAAACATTGGTTTTTCAAAACTGGTACGGGTTATCCGGACAACCAGGTTAACTAGGTTTTACTGTATTTTCAAAATTTAATTTACCATCGCAAGTAAACCCAACTATATCAATCAGAAGTTACGTGCTAATAAGTCAATGAACATACCACAATTTTGTAACATGTGATGGTACAAAGTTCCTCTTGATTAAAAGTGCTTTCGCAGAAAGTGTTAGGTTAGTGAAAATTTTAATACAGAATTCTCCAAAAAGATCTTCCTTATTGACTTTTTGTAGGTTTAACGGCTGCTTTTACTACATGCGGTACCGTAAGTGGTGACATTGATGATACATGAACTGAAGATGCAGCACCGGTGGAATTAGATAGCGGGGGGAAAACCAGAGCACCCGGAGGAAACACACCCCTACGCCTTTTTGTCCATCACAAATCTCACATGGGGTTGCTTGGGATCGATTCCGGGCAACTATTCGTTATCGATACTGTTAATTGCCACGAATAATATGAGCGCCACCGATATGTTGGAATTTCGTTCCGCAAGGTTCTATTTTAAATGCCAGTAAACTAACGCTAGCAAATTTCGTTGTTGAAAGGAAGGATAATATTGTGAGTATATTTCATATAAAGGAAATAACAATTCAACCGGGGCGCCCAATGAAGCAGAGAGCCACGGTGTATAAGGCAAGTTGCGACACTATATACTTGTATCCTACTTGGTGCAATCGGTAGCATGACTGGCATTTGGTCAGGAGACCCGAGTGGAATTTTTTTTTTTTTAACTTTCTTCCCCTTACTGACATTTAACATACTTCTCACGCTTTACCACAAAAATGGCTATAAAGTTTTATCAGGTATCTACAAATTGTACATTATTCTGAGATGTAGTAAATACAATTTCGAAAGAAAAGAAAATTAACGGACAATGTCAACATAAACGCAAGGTAATGTGTTCGGATGGGGACATCGGTATGTATGCCCCTCTCACCTTTTAATTATGCATGTAAAAGTAGGATTCTTTCTGTGTTCGATGTAATTCACAGGTTGAAATTCAGAGGATTCAGTGTAAACCATTTACGAAGTACCTACCATGCCTTCATTCATTCCCATTTGGATTACTTAGACATCTGATGGGGTAGTTCTGATAAATATTTCATTCATGACCTCGACGTAATTCTACCCCTTATAACAAACACAAAAACACTCTACCATGTAAGGAACATTTTACCATTACAAGTAAGCATAGAGTTGTACTTGATAATATATCTGGACAAACTAAAAAATAATTTTTAAAGTCTAGCCAAACATTTGAAAGCTCCTCACACATATATAACCAAAACCTAGAGTGGGAAATTTTTCTTATTAACTTTCTTAACATAAATTAGCCTCATTATGATTCAAGAATTAGTTGCCAATTTGGAAAATATTCAGAAGGTCTGTACAGATTAATATGAAGTTAAAGCAGGAGATTTTGCTAAATCGCGCAATTGTATATAGGTAATGATGATATTTAAACAATATTAAGTTACAAAAGAGATGATTAGCTGAACGCTAGCAAATTTCGTTGCGGAAAGGAAGGATAATAATGTAAGAATATTTCATATAAACGAAATAACAATTCAAACGGTGCGCACAATGAAGCAGAAAGCCACGGTGTATATAGCAATTTGCGAAACTGTATGCTTGTGTCCCATTTGGTGCAAACGGTAGCATGACTGGCTGTTGGTCAGGAGCCCCGGGTTCGAAACCTGGAGTGGGAAATCTTTTCTTTATTAAATTTCTTAAAATCAATTAGCCTCCTTATGATTCAAGAATTAATTGTCTATGTGGAAAATATTCGTGAGGTCTGCAAAGATTAATATGATGTTAAAGCAGCAGATTTTGTTATAACACGTATTTGTATATAGATAATGATGATATTTAAACCATCCTAATTTACAAAAGAGATGATAAGTTGAACGCTAGCAAATTTCGTTGTGGAAAGGAAGGGTAATAATGTGAGGATATTTCATATATATATAATATATAATTTATATTTCATATATAAATTTCAATAATGTTACATGTGGGAACAAACTCTGTGCGCAGTGTTATTCCAGAATTACTACAAAATGACACAAAAAACCTGATATGTGCTACAAGAATGCAGTTTCCCACAGCCAGGGTGTTTGTAAATGGTATATTGCACAGAAGGAGTGTTAGTGACTCATATATTGACAGAGTAAACAGTGCTATTCATGAGGTGTGTGATAAAGAAAAGGTGATATATGTGAACCCAAATAAAGTTTGTGATAATTTATGCCTAGGTAGAGACGGCCTGCATGTTAACAGGAAAGGTAAATATGTTCTCAGTAAAATGGTATGTAATATAGTGGATTAGTTGCAGGAAAACTCGAGAAGCAAGTAGGAGGTGAAACAAATTTTGAGAAAATAATAGGGCATATCCAACTGTTCAACCAAGCCAAAATGATTTTAGTTTCAAATACCATAGTAAAGATGGTGCAACAACAGATAGCTCTTATAATGCAGGGATTAAAATATTTCACTAAAACATACAAACTGCAAGAAACAAAAAAAATTAATTTAGAAGTTCTCTTAAATGATATGTTAAAGGACATACACATTGTAGCCTTAACAGAGCATTGGCTCAAACAGGAGGAAATAGAAATGTTTAAACTGGAAGGATATACCTTAGTCAGCTCCTATTGTAAAAAACAAAAAAATAATGGGGGTTCTTGCATGTTCGTAAAAGATGGGTTCAAAGTAAACGAACTTGGGAAATTTGATTATCTGGCATGTGAAGAATTTTTTTAGATCAGTATGATAGGGTTGGTTGAACATAAAACTGTAATAATTTGTATATATCGGAATCAAAGTAGCAATGTTCAGCAATTTTTAGAAAGTTTAGACACTTTACTAGAGAATTTGTGCAAAAGACAAACTAATGTAGTAATAATAGGGGAATATTAATAATTACTATCTGAGTAGTAACCCTGAAAGAGTAAATTTGAATAATTTAATATTCACTTATGGCATGCAAGCTGTAGTGAACTTGCCCACTAGGGTAACAAATACATCTAAATCAGTAATAGACCAGCTGATCATTAATAAACGTGCTACTCCATAAAATTTTGAAATTATTGACACTGTATTATCAGATCACTATGGTCAAATATTTGTTATATATAACCAAAGGAACCTCAAAACAAATAGACAGTGTGACACATATCAGTATAAGCAATGCTTAGGGAAGCAGAATATTGATTATTTAAATTATTTGCTATCTGGAGAGGAATGGGAAAATTATTCTAAAGTAAATGTAGATGCAGCCATTCTAGAATTTGTCAGTATTCTTAAGTTTCATTTAAGTATTGTGTGTCCTTGGAGAAAATTTAAAACGAATGAGCTCAAGCAGCAAAATTGGATGACCAAAGGTATTCTAATATCTAGTAAAAGGTTAAGATTTCTAAATAAAATCTCAAAGGAAAATAAAATATCAGTAACGTTTACACAGTACTTATTGAATTATAAAAGAATCGATAATAAGGTTATTAGAAAATAAACTGTACAATGATAAACAATTAGCATATTCAGTAAATAAGTCTAAGACTGCCTGGAAAATTATAAAACAGGAAACCAAAATAAAAGCCACGTGAGATGACTACAAACTCCAGAAAGAAGGCGAAATTATAGATGATCCTCGGATGGTTGCAGAGGTTTTTAGTCAGTATTATGCTGGGGTACCAAAATTGATTTTAGGGTAGTCAAAAGTAACGGAAGGTAAAATAATAAGTAATAAAACATATCAGACTATCTTTCTTGCACCCACAAGAGAAGATGAACTTCACACTATAATAAAAAGCATAAAAAATAAAAGCTCTACTGACTTGGATGGTTTTTCAAATTTCTTGGTAAAACAATGCTCTGCCCACTTAGTAAAACCATTAGTGCACTTAATAAATTTATCATTGAGTGGAGGTAGGTTCCCAGACTGCTTTAAGATGGCAAAAATAAAGCCAATGTATAAAAAGGGATCAAAATTGGAAGTTCAAAATTTTAGATCCATGTCACTGCTATCGATCTTTTCCAAAATATCAGAAAGAGTGGTTTTTATTACATTGTGCAACTTTATTTCAAAATTTAATGTAATTTCTGATCGGCAGCATGGCTTTCAAAAAGGAAAGTCCATTAATACTACACTGATACAGTTTATAGACGAAGTGCACCAAAAGCTTGACAATTCAGAAAAATGTATTGGAATATTCCTCGACCTGTCTAAAGCTTTCGATTTAGTTGATCATGGAATACTATTAAAGAAATGATCTTATTACGGAATTAGGGGAACTGCAAATAACTGGCTTGTCTCCTACTTGAGAGAGCGAAGGCAAATATTAGAAATAGAGTTTGTTGATAAAACTACAAAGGAAATAAAAACTATAAAATCAAAAGCTGATAGCATAAACTGTGGAGTTCCGCAGGATTCAGTTTTAGGGCCATTGCTATTTATTTTGTATATTAATGATTTGGCACTTTATTCACAAAATTCTTTAAAATGCTCCTTATTTGCAGATGATACGAGCCTCTTGATATCAGGTCAAAATGATACCGAACTCAAAGAAAATGTAATAAATACTTTGAAAGAAGTATCAATTTGGTTTCGAAATAACAAATTAGTTATAAATAAGGATACGAGTCAGGCATTGGGTTTTCATAATAAAATCAATAAGGAAGTTAATTTACCTGAAATTATAATGGATGAAAATGAAATTAAATATACAGGAAAGACAAAATTTTTAGGAGTTTGGATGGAAGACAGTCTAATTTGGAATATACATACTGAAAGTCTAATGAAGAAATTAAGTAGCATTTGTTTCCAAATATCAATTTTGAAGCACAGTGTAAATTTGAATACATTAAGAATAGCCTATTTTGCAACTTTTCAATCATTAATTTCTTACGGTATAGCAGTATGGGGAAATAGTAGTAGCATTATCAAAGTATTTAGAATCCAAAAAAGGGTAATTAGAATTATGATGAATTTAAAGAGAACATATAGTTGTAAGCAATGGTTCAAAAAATTAGGCATTTTGTCATTGCCAAGCATTTACCTTTTAGAAATAATAGTACAGGTTAAAACGAACTTAGATAAATTTCAAAAAAGGAATGATATTCATGACCATAACACGAGAAATAGTTCAAACTTACATGTCAGCTATCATAAAAAGAAAATGTATGAGCACAGTTTTAAATTAAAATGGAATTCATATCTACAATAAACTGCCGACTGAAATAAAAACCATTGAGTCCTTCACAAAGTTTAAAACCACATCAATGAAGTATTTGTTACTACAAAGGGTAGGAATAAAGGGACTGTAAATTTTAATTATTACTTTAATTACTATGCTTAACAACTTATTGTAATTCTTGTTTCTTTTTACTATTTTTTGTGTAGTTAGTAATTTAACAATTCCACATCACCTTCACAAAGTTTAAAGACACATCAAAGAAGTATTTGTTACAAAAGCGTTACTGCTCAGTAGAAGATTATTTAAATGACAAAAGGTAGGAATAAAAGGAATGTAAATTTTAATTATTTATTTGGTTATTATGCTTAACAACTTATTGTAATTCTTGTTTTTTTGTTACAATTTCTTGTGTAGTTAGTAATTTCACAATTGCACATCATGAATGGGTGATTTACGGATGCAATAAATGAATATGAAAATGAATATAAGCGAAATAGCAATTCAAACGGTGCGCCCAATTAACCAGAGAGCCACGTTGTATATAGCAAGTTGCGACAACCTTCGTTTGTATCCCACTTGGTGCAATAGGTAGCATGTCTGGCTGTTGGTCAGGAGACCCGGGTTCGAAACCTGGAGTGGGAATGAATTTTTTGTTATTCATTTTGATTTAACATAATTCTCACGCTTTACCACCAAAGTGGCTATAAAGTTTTATCAGGTATCTACAAATTGTACATTATTCTGAGATGTAGGAAATACAATTTCGAAAGGCAAGAAAATTAACGGACAATGTCAACATAAACGTAAGGTAATGTGTTCGGATGGGGACATCGGTATGTATGCCCCTCTCACCTTTTAATTATGCATGTAAAAAGTAAGATTCTTTCTGTGTTAGCTGTAATTCACAGGTTGAAATTCAGAGGATTCAGTGTAAACCATTTACGAAGTACCTATCATGCCTTAGGTCTTTCTCATTTGGATTACTTAGACATCTGATGGGGTACTTCTGCTAAATATTTCATTCATGACCTCGACGTACTTCTGCCCTTTAGAACAAACACAAAAAAACTCTACCATGTAAGTAACATTTTACCATTACAAGTAAGCATGGAGTTGTCCTCGGGCCCAAATGACCTTGTTGTCGACGGCCCCTAAAACACCACACACTCACTCACTAGAGTTGTCCTTGATACTATATCTGGACAAACAAAACAATAATTTTTAAAGTGTAACCTAAGATTTGAAAGCTCCTTACGCATATATAACCAAAACCTGGAATGGGAGTTATTTTTATGAACTTTCTTAATATCCAGTAGCCTCCTTATGATTCAAGAATTAGTTGCCTATTTGGAAAATATTCGTGAGGTCTGTAAAGATTAATATGAAGTCAAAACAGGAGATTTAGTTATATTACGCCATAGTAAAATTGTTAAATGATATTTAAACCATCTTAAGTTACAAAAGAGATGATCAGTTGAACGATAGCAAATTTCGTTGCGGAAAGGAAGGATAATAATCTTTAGAATAATTCATATAAACGAAATAGCAATCAGAAGGTGCGCCCAAAAAGCAGAGAGCCACGGTATATATAGAAAGCTGCGACACACCGTGTTTGTGTCCTGCTCGGTGTAATCGGTAGCATGACTGGCTGTTGGTCAGGAGACCCAGGTTCGTAACCTGGAGTGGGAAATAATTTTTTATTTTTTTTTTATTTTTATATTTTTTGTTATTTAACACAATTCTCACGCTTTACCAGCAAAATGGCTGTTAAGTTTTATCAGATATCTACAAACTGTACATTATTCTGAGAGGTAGTAAATACAATTTCGAAAGAAAAGAAAATGTCAACATAAACGTAAGGTAGTGTGTTCGGATGGGGACTTCGGTATGTATGGCCCTCTCACCTTTTAATTATGCATCTAAAAAGTAAGATTCTTTCTGTGTTAGCTGTAATTCACAGGTTGAAATTTAAAGGATTCACTGTAAACCATTTACGGTCGTCAACTTCGAGTTTGATGTGATGATGAAAAGAAGCACTCATTAAATCAGTTTGAAACTTGCATTCCAGTGTCATTAGAAACATTCTTTGTCATACGTATCCACACATCCACTTTGTCATACGTATCCACCCTGAGAGTACCTATTTGCGCATACCCTGCGCTACCCAACACTCACTTGCCTCACTATTAAAACAATAGAACAAGCTGCAAACACACTGAATCAAGTACCAGAGGGAACTGTTGGAGAAAAGTTGTCAGATAAACTAAAAAGTGTGCTAGAGAAGAATAATGGATACGCAGATATGTGTAAAAGGGGGGATGCACCACTTCATCAGGTAATATATAAACAACCCTGATGTTGCATGTTTTTTGTACGCTCCCGTTACCTGATATGCTGTCGAGCGTAGTTTTTCAAAATTCAAAGCATTTCTACTTGCAAACAGAATGCGATTCCCTTCCATGCATTTGGAAAATACAGAGTTGTACGCTGCAATAACTGTGCTCACGATGACTGTAACTAACATTTTTCTACATTAAAATCTGAATCGAAGTACCTTTTATTATCTACATTCCACCAATGGCTAAACATTACAGTCGTTGCTACCCCTGAATCCTGTTGCTCCTAGATTTGAAACAGGGTATGCTTCAGGGGTGCTCAATTGTACAGCACACGCTTGCTTCCCCTACACGTGTTGTTTTCCCCACACCAGTGACCAAAACAGCGATAGACAGAAGCAACAATCGGTGGGTTGCTGCTAACGTTTAGCGTATCTTTGTTCTATGTGGAAACAGATTACAAAAGCTGAAAGAAATAAAAGCACCTGTTAAATATGATCCTCCGTAGGGGAGGGGATCCGTCCCCTTCAGCTGCCGTGGTGCTGGCGCTGCGGACCCTTAGCACTCGTGGTACCTCTGACGTTACTAGAGGAACATCGGGCCGAAGATTCGAGCCCCTTCCTGATTGGGAGTTGTTCGAAATGGGTTGCACTCGAGAGGGCAGTGGTTCTCGATACCCGTGGGAGATCGGGTATGTCTCCGGACGGGGTAGAGCGAAGTCATTAATATTCCCACGTACTATCGGCATAGCTAGTAGAAGGTGTGTTAGATAGCCAGGCGGCCCCACCGAGGTCATATCGGTAGCCTTCACCTTGGTGTTGGCGCGCGTAAGTGGTGCATCCACTTCCATCCCGTCTTGTTGGGGGGCTTGTTAGTCTCTAGGTCTTGCCCTATGGAAAGCCCCATGGAGGCGCCGGGCGCCCTTTTTGGGGACAGCTCGGTAACTCCCTGATCGAAGCAGGCCCTGGTCCTTGGTCCTACGGATCCAGGACTAAAGGCAGTAGAACCTCTGGCGTTAGCGTTAAATATGACCCTAATATTGAAAATGTGGTACAGCTTTCTTATAAACTGTCGGAACTTATTTTTAATAATATGAAGCCATATAGTGAAGGCGGATTTATCAAGCAAAGGCTGCTAGTTACTGCGATAGAACTTTTTCCCGATTTATTCGATTTATTTGCATCAGTCAATCTCTCTCGAGGTACAGTAACGAGACGCATATAATAATTGTGTTGTGATTTGGAAAGGCAATTAAAGGACAAAATAAGGTAATTAGCATGTTGTTCTCTAGCCCTGGGCGAATCGTTGGACAGATTAGATGAAACGTGGTTAATTGTATTTCTGAAAGGGTAGATAATGAATTAAATATCTTATTTATGTCACAATTCTGACTGTGGAAAGGACAACTGGTAGTTGAAGATTTATATAATTTCTCTTGCTTACGTTCCGTGTTTACAATAAACCTCATACTTCTGGAGAAGTACGCAGAACTTCTGAAGCAACTACATGACACATCTCTTTCGCAATTTGAAGATATAAAAAGTATGAGACAAATATCCAATTATTTTGCACTCCTTTGAAGTTTCCATGTAGTGAGGGCCCCACAAGAGTTACAAGTGGAACTACTTTTACTGCAAAATCCCACGACAGTAAAATGTTATAAGAAGGAAGGAAGAGAATTCTTTAAATCTTTGCCCTGCAGTGATTTTCAGAGAACACGTTTGTTTGCATCTAATTTAATGACAGTCTTTGTCTCTACATATATCTGCCAACAAACCTTTTCAAAGATGTACTATATTAAAAGTGAGTACCGCAGCAAGTTCAGAGACGATCACCTTGCTTATCTTTTGAGACTGTGCACTTCGTATTTTGCACCACATATTACAGACTTTGTGAAACATAACTTGTACCACAGCAGTCATCCTAGGAAGCATTGGTTAGTAAGGAGTAGACTATGAGTGCGAACTCTTATGATTTCCTACACGTTAGAATGATATCGATGTTCCGCCACTGGAACTCGGTAACCACAGGTAAACGCGTTATTCTATCGCAGTGGGTGGAAAGAGGTGATTTCATCCTCCGCTTTCCTGCTTTAATTAAGCACTCCGGTGCTATGTACGGCCGCCCGCGGTACTGTCAAGGTCACCGCGCTTCCAGGGTCTCCGTTCGGTGCACTGTTAACTTCACGCACTTAGTACTAAAAGCGCGCTCCCTGGTTACAACCATCGCTCATGACAGTTTCAACCCAAGATTTTGGGATCAGTAGTTTAGGTCCTAGCCCACCTAGGACAGCCCAAAAATTTTCCGATACTCATGCGACTAACGCTTTCCATTACGGCAGTTCTTGTTATGCTTTCTGATGGATTTGCATTCACACCACGGAAGTCTCGTTCTTTACAGTCAATACTCCGTACTTCTCTTGGTCTCCCAATATCCGAAACGCACCCCCTCTCTCTCTCTGTCTCTCTCTCGTTTTCTCGTTGTTGAACTTAATGAGAATCTTAATGTACATGATATCTGCCAGTCGGGATAACTTTCAGCATAAAACTCACAGGTTCGTAATATATTCTCATCTGTAAGCCAATACATGTGCATATCGGCCTATTCACTCACAAAATACATTTCCTCTGACTTCTGTGCTCTGCAAAAGGTAGACCCAGTCAACAATAAATCAGTGAATTGTAGTTTAATTCAATGAAATATTAATTCTCTTCTATATAATAAACAAATAAAAACAGTCAGCGGGCAAATATTTAATTTAGTTAGGCATATTTGGTGTCAAACAAATGCAAATCCTTTAATATCTCTGTAACAAACTATTTTTAGCCCATGTCCACATAATGTTTATCTACTGTTTTTATATTTTGGGTAGCTCTTCTGTTTTATGCAGTCCACAAGATATACTCCTGTACTCCTTTTGTTTTTATTCAATGATCAAACAGCATTACATGCTTTACAGTTCCGTGTTAACGAATTGAATGCTCATGAAATATATAATAACATGTAAGGAAAACCATGTTGGCTCCTATTAATAACAAAAGCAGTGAGAAATGAGGATTACAAATAAGAGAGAGATAGACAAAGCAAGTAATCAAAGAGATAACAAGAACAATGTTCACTGTGGAACATTTTCATAGTTTTCAGTCAGAGTCACTAAGTAGATCTTGTAGGAATCATTTCTACAGGCGTGTGGGCTGGCGAGTTCGTACGGCGATGTCATACATCACAGCTCCTGGAACATCTGGCAGGTTTGAGTAGAAGCGAGAGGCGATCTGACGTATGTACTGGTGAAGAGGAAGGAGAGCAGGTTCTTTATGCAGTTGTTGATTTTTTACGTACCAATGGGTATCCGTGGCGATACGCAGAAATCGATTTTGCAGGACCTGTAAGCCTACGGTGGTGAGTGTTGCTAGCAGTACCCCATACCTGGGAAGCATATTGTCACCCGAACGTCGGAACTCCCGATAGAACCGGCCGGCAGTAGGGCCATATGGGAAGCATTCAGGCCACGCCTACCCAGTTGTCTCGTGCCACTAACTGAAGGGATGATTAGGAGAGCGGCACGAGCCCTGTGCCGTCCCTTTACCCTCCCACCAGACGTCTGGAAACCTCGGGATAATTGTGTGCGCCGCGAACCTTCCGGAAACGGCGATTTTCCCTATATAGGTCCTTCAGCTGGCGAGTCAGTTGAGTTCTTGGCGAGAAGTCGTGAGGAGCGCCGCGTAAGTGGACGGACTGGAAGACTGTGTACGTGTAGTGAGTGAGTGAATGTGTGGTGTTTTACGGTCCGTCGACCACAAGGTCATTTGGGCCCTAGTGTACGTGTATCAGAGGAGTTGTACGTAGCTGTGAGCGTGCAATGGGCCTGTGAAAGACGAACTGGTGAATTTTAATTGTGTGCGCTAAGTAATTCTATGTAATCGGCGAGTGTTTCAACTGTAATTCGGTGGAAATAAAGAACATGTTGAGTTTGTGCGATTGGACTTTTAATTTCACGAATCCACAAAGTCACAATATGTGATAAGTGGCCGGACAAGAGATTTGTAGAGAAGCAGAGAGCATTTAATCCCAAGAGGAGTGTGTGTGTGAAGTAGCGAACCGAGTTCTGAAAGTCGTCCTGAGGCCAACGAGACAAGTCTATTAATATGGACTCGCAAAGTAAGTTTGGTGTCCAGCATTACTTCAAGGTATTTGACGGAGGCGGTGGGACATATTCAGTATGCAATTTGGGAGAGTTGGAGATGTGGCGTAGGTTAAAAATATTAGCGTATGCGCCAAGTATCAAACCATTCAGCGAGGCAGTCAAGAGAGGTTTGTAGCGTACGCATAGTTGAAGAGAGATGTGTGCCGGAATGATATAAAACAGTATCATCAGCATATAAGGCTATGGAGGTAGGGGCTTCTGTAATCCTAGGTTTAGAATATGTATAGTATGTTTCTCTATGTGTTTTGCGGTCGGCCTAAATCTCGTTTTCGTATGTTTTATATTTAATGTTAGCTTTAGAAATCAGTGATTATTCATTCTCTTTAATGTGAGGGCCAGTTTTTCTTGTAGCGTTGTCTTTTTTATCGTTTATGGAATGTACATACAACAAACTCGGTTCTAATAAATGTTATGATTATTTATTGTTAACTGCTTATGTGATCAAATCTGAGGGGTCTGTTCGCTTATCAGGAGTTTAGTTATATCCTTGTGTTTTGTTCCCTTTTATTTACACATGTTTATAGTTACATATGTTTAACATCCGTCAAATAGAATGGCACCCGATATTTTGACATCAGAAAGGATAAAGCCTCTATTAGGATAGATTAGCAATTCTGTAAAATATATCCTGCCATTTTTCTTACTCTGTCACCCCTCTGACTAAGAGAAACCTTATGCCTACTGAAGCGATGCGCGGTCTAGCATCAGTTTAGATAAAGAGGTTTATCACAGGGTATACGTGGAATTATAGCGGTAAGGATGCCACCAATAACAGTGAAATCCAAGTTTAAGACTCGTTTAGTGACTGCTTCTCTTTTATATAATCACATGAATCGCGAAGTTACCGACTAAGGGAAACCAATCTACATTACGGTCTGGAGTTATCGTATATGTTATCGCGAAATTCGCACTTCATGTAATTCGTTAGTTGCGCAGGAACAACTACTTTCCTTATCGGATCACGTCTGTCGATCCGGACAGTCAGTCCAGCTGTTTCAGATTTCTTTCAAGCAACTCTGTTATTCACACCAAAATTCCCATACTCAAGTCGATCTTTTGTCACCTTTGTGTCTTTTATTATGGTCATCAGTCACTAAAGAAGGGTCTTAGAAAGCCACTTTGCCCAGTTCAAATGTTGACCCTGGGACCGCCTGCGATTTTAGCTTTGCCTCCTCATAGTAAATTACTAAACTAACATCCAGTTCACATCTGACAAGTATACCCCATGTTCATATGTAATTTACTGAATCCATAATTCCGGTATCAACTGTCACAAATTGATGACCTCATATGCAAGCTCTTCACGTATTTTAAACTAATAAGAACAAACCTTGTCGATCACAGCACTGGGAATAGGTACACGTCAAAACATAAATCTAAACCCGTTATAGCTTACGCACAAAACGGCCAGAATATTACTTTCCTTTGTACGTTCTGTTATATTTTTTATCTAGGTATAAACACGCTTTTTAAACAGAGACACCGAAGTTAAGTTTTCTCTGACGTTTGAATAGCTGTAGAGAAATAACGTTTTTGCTGCGTTAACGAGAACAATAGAATACGTTGTATGTGTTTTCTCTTTTTTCTCTGGTGAACAGTAGAACACAAGGAATAATAGGGACTGGACAGGTGGCTGTGTATTCAAAGCTGCCTGAAGACCACAAATTAGTGTGTTCGCACCTTGACGCGGTTAATTAACTGTAGTACTGTGTTTTAACATGGCGGTGCTTGTTTCAGTTGTTATTGGGATTGCCTGTGTAGATATATCTATTTCTGATTTGTTACATCAGCGTTCGTTAAGTTGTTAAAAACCTTCCCATGCTGTTCAAGTAAGAGCGATTTATTCACCATCCAATTATACGCTATGCCTATAAAGTTTAGTTATTGATTAAAGTAATCACTTCACTCATGTAAAGTAAGCAGGCTACGGACCAAGAGGGTTTAAAAATGTCATTGATCAATCGATCATAGCTTGATTACAGATAATCAATTATAAAATTCGAGGATGTGATGAGAATGCTGTGATTATCCCTTTTCATGTTTAAACGCATAGATGTGTAGCGAATGCAGTTTCCAATTGCCTGAAATTAAAGACAAAACAGTGTCAGTTGATTTAAAAGGAGCTGTACGATTTTGTCCTGCGCCGTGGCGTAGCGGGCTAAGGCAGCATGCCACGGAAAGTGGCCCGGGTTCAATCCCACCCATGGGTCGCTAATATGCGGTCCTGGTATAGGACCGGTGCCCACTCAGTACCGTGAGGAAAGTGAGGAGCTTACGCTAGGTAAGCGACCCTGGTCACGAAAACGAACGTTCCGGCTGGGGATGCCGAGATGCTGACCACATCGCCTCCCCATATCGTTTGGATGATCGCCCACCTCTGCCATGCGTAACTGGGCGTGAGGCCGGCAGTTGGGTTGGTAGGCCCTGGCCCTCTATGAGCTGTCGCGCAAGTGGTTAACATTTTGTACGCTGCGGTACTTTCAGTTGAAGACAGGTAGTAGCGCTGTGATGTCAGCCCGGTCAGTTCTAACCGTAAAATATGCCCCCGAACGAAAGACAGGTTAGCATGTGACGTCAGCGCGCTGATTTCTGCTGCCCAAGAGTAAGGAAATAATTTAATATGTTGGGGTTCCGACAGCGTTGGAAAGACAGGAAACGAATCGGGTATTAATAACACGTACAACTTACATCTTGGGTGTTGCAATATTAATGCTGACTGATTTAATTACACAATTGGTCACAGTTTATAAACAATTACATTTTGGCTCTGTGCTATAAGAAAATATGTAAAACAACTCGCAGTTTATCTGAAGGTTAGGCATGTTATAAGGTAAATAAAATAAAACATAAAACATAAGAGGAGACCCATTCAGACCAAATATACGTGAACATTTTCCGACACTTTCTGTTTCGTTTTTCTTTAACTAGTTTATCTGTCAGGAGGTAATGTCTTGGAAATTTGTAATCGAAGACTGCATGTTAGATTGTGAACCGACAAGGTGCTTGTGGGCTTGGTCTTAGCTAATTTCATAACAGAAAAAATAATATGTTGGCACACATGTCGAGCCAAACATACACAATATCCGTGCGGCAAGGGAATACAACCTCGGGAATCTGATTTGTGGGACATTCTTTTAAAAATCAGCCAAGTCTTTCTTGTGTGTAGATTTGTCCTTCAATAAATCGTCACATTTTACATTTAACAGTTCCATTTGGTACCTGGCAGCTACATTCCGTACACTCGTACGGAATCTGAACCCAGAGATTCTGTGCTTACACCGCCATTTATATAGGCAACTTGGTACTACATGGCTCTTGCCTGACGTCACACGCACTGCAGGCCTCGCTCCCGGCTGAAATACATTTTCCTCTGTTCCATTTAATCACTGTGTGTTTGCTTCTATTATGTATATTTTAGATTAATATTGTTTGTGCCGACTATATTCACGAAGTACTGAAAATGAACCACTCAGCTGCGTTTAGATTAATCAGATAAGCTCAACAAATTCGAGTACTCGGCGGTTTATTCTGTAGTTCTAAAACTAATTGTAGTATTAGTTATGTTAACATAGAGCTGGACTGCACCGTGCCGTAGTAGGCTACGGCATCCATGCTACAGAATGCGACCTGTTTTCGATCTCACCCCTGGAGTTGCGGATTTTAAGCCCCGCGTATAGGACCGGCGCCAAATCAGCATCGTGAGGAAAATAAGGAGCTTACGCTAGGCAAGCGGCCCTGGCCACGGAAACCAACAATTCCGGTTGGGGGAGGCAGAGATGCTGACCACATCTCCTCCCCGTATCGGTTGGATGATCGTCCACCTCTGCCGTGCGTAAGTGGGTGTAAGGCCGGCAGTCGGGTTGATAGGCCTTGGCCCTCTAAGGGCTGTCGCACCAGTGGTTAACTTTAACTAACAGCTTTCTACAGTGTTTTGAACTCGTTTTGGTAGCCTTAATAAAAGGGAAAAAAGAAGCTGGATGTTCCATTACAGTTACTGTTTTAGTAAAAATCTGCCGTAAATTGTGATAGAAGCAAAAATTATGTACCTGATTCTTAGCATTTATGAAATGGCTGTACAATTAAAACACTTGTTGGCTGAAGATTTAAATCTAATTGGTCCCACTATGTAGATCTGCCATTTTGTAAACTGCCGCTAGTAATAGACTGTTCCTTCAGGAGCGTGTTTAAAGGTGTGTGTGTGTGTGTGTGGGTGTGGGTGTGGGTGTGGGTGTGGGTGTGGGTGTGGGTGTGGGTGGGGGTGGGTGGGGATGTGTGTGTGGGTGTGTGTGCGTGTGTGCGTGCGCGTGCGTGTATGCGTGCGTGTGTGCGTGCGTGTGTGCGTGCGTGCTTGTGTGTGCGTTAGTAAATAAAAGTTTTTAAACTTTCTAAAATTATTACCGCAGCTTTGTTATCTGGGTATGCTGTTTTTAGAATCGACATACATAGTGATTGCTTTTTGTCCCATACAACACTTAGGCACTGAGTTATCTACCCATCCTCTATAACCTGTTCTACAAATCATCCATTAGAAGAAATTCAAGCAAGGCATAAGTCACATATGTTGCTAAGCAAGTTGCATAAACTCAAAGATAAATAGGGGCAGGTGACTCACCTGGTATGTTCACAGTATCTAAGCCTTCGGATACCTAATGCTAAAAGTGTCCAAGTATAAAGATAATCTCAATAATAGGAAATGAGGCAGATTTCCGTCATCGGGATTGCATTAATTTAAGCATTGAATTTTCTTTTGCTGTAATAGCAAACTCTCATGAATTTTTGACTGTCGTATTCCATGCTACCTCGACACTATGACTGCACAAGAAATCCACATCGAAAGAAGAGAACAATTTCAAAGTTCAAGCGCCTTGTAATAAACTGTCTTGTGGGCATTGGAGAGGAAAAAGAAAATCTATAGAAACGGGTCGCACGAACCAGTGTGGAGAAACACGTCCACACTTCATGAGGAATGACTAGTCCTTCCCCGTCGTAAAGTGGATACGCGGTCTAGTGGAGGACAGTTCCACACAAGAATAGCTCTGCTTCAATTTTCTAACAGTTGATGAACGAACAGAAAGCTAGGTCCAATGCGCAAGGTTCCATTAACATTGCATCGTCTTTTTGGCAGGATTGTTAGCGCTGTGACTATGCCAGTGCATTCTATACAGAACGTAACAGAATTCCAGCGAAAATTTTCAGATTTACAGAGAAGTTTAGGCGAGCACTTTGGTCTTTTGAATTCATAGTTGTTTGCAATAGATCATAATCAATAACGAGCTAATACACCAATTATAATACTTAAGTTGCTGCTACTTATAGTAATTGTGGAGCGTTTTTTCAAAACTCGATAGATGCAATATTTTACGAAATTGAGTTATACATAGTATCGTCATAATTTTCACCTTCTGCATCGTTCTGTGAAATTAAATTTTGCAAAATTCGATTCATGTCCAGTGTAGAAGGTAGGGAATATCAGCAGATTTTCAAAACTTGATAGATGCACTTGGCTCAGTTATAGCAAAAGTCAATAGATGGAATTTTATGATATTATGATCGAGCGTGTAGCAACCTCAATTTTATGAAATGCATGTTGGCATTGACTGACATCTCACTTTTGAAATTCTTGGAATTTTCAGTAATTTCTGCAAGCTTTGTACACTTCTACACCGTTGGCAATAACTGCGAACTCAGGTTCTGCGCTTGTATTTCACATTCCTTTCTGAAAGTTATTTCTAAGTTTATATCAAATCAAATAATCCTTGTAAACATTAACATGTTGGTTGTATAATATATTAGGTATTATGAAAAGCCGAAGATAAATAAAAAGTAAAAAAAGCAATAAATTACAAAAATAAAACTTCACGTGTTCATTTCTCGCTCACGCAGAGAAGTTAATCGGCATCTATCGGTTTTTGAAAAGCTCTGCATTTGCACTCGTTAAATTACGGCATTTTTTCTTTTCACATTCAATGAGAGTTTCAGGAAGGTGAACTGAATGATTAATATAGTTGCCGTGCTAACCAATTAGTATTGCCAATACATAGAAAAAACATTTTTTCTCAGAAACACGTTTTGTGCATCTATCGAGTTTTGGAAAAAACGCTCCATAATTATGCCTGCGCTAAAATAAAATATTGCATGTGAATAACCACGTTACACGTATTTAAACTAATAAACCTAAAATTAAAGTTGAATTCACCATTCAACTGTGTGGAAAAATAAGGAAAATGTTTTAACTACTTGCACGGAATTTGAATCCAGTACCACCAGATAGTGAGCAGAGCATGCTACTAGTTACATTATTTCTAAAGATAGATATCTATTTGCTGTCCCCCTCTCTGGCATATAATCCGTCATGTGACAATGTCCTTTGCTGACAGAGCACTTACTCCCCCACAAAAAATGCTTATAAATACAACAATAACAACTGTCTTTACACTTGTGGTGGATAAATTATTTTGTGGTAGCACTCAGTACCTCATCTTATTTGCACTTATCAGTATAAAATTCAAATGAAGTACCATTATGTAACTTGAAGTTGTCCTCGCCGATTATAGGTGTTATCAAGATGCTTCTGTATCATTCCTCTTAAACTCTTCAAAGTTTGTTGGAAAGCAGCACCGAAGAAGCAAACTTAATTTCAATTTTTATAAATATAACCAGTTCAACCACAGCCCCATAAAACAGGCTAAAGGTTCCAGAAACTGTAAATACGCGCATTTAATTGATACCGCAATTAAGGGATGCAATAAGTAAAGAATGGTAATGGAATTCACAGAAATAGTGTATCTTTGTTGCAACACGTGCAGGCAGGTGGTTGAGTCGTTTAACAAAAGACACGGGAGAAAGAGGGCTTTCTTAGCAGGAATTCTAAATGGGTAACACTTGACTCCGTTTGAAAAGGTATGGTTCGGACCCTTAGTAATGGCATGACCGAGACTAATAATCACAATGTACAAAATAGTCACAAAGAGAATTTTGTTGTGTATGAAGACAGGGCTTCGAGAGGTGAAAGTCACACTCACGCAGCTGCAGTGCCCCAGAGATAAGCATACCGTGGCTGGCAGGCCATTGAGACGGTTATCTGCTGCAGTCTTGGGCGAAGGCGGACCAGAAGCGATGAGAGAAGAATTAAGTATTATCGCGTACTAAGCATTCTACATACGGTTACTCTAAACAGTGATATTGGTAACCCTTGGTTGGCAACTTCAAGTTTAATGTGGTGATAAAAAGAAGCAGTCATTAAACCAGTCTGAAACTTGCATTCCACTGTTATTAGCACCATACTTATTCCCATACACATCCATACATACCCTGACGATTAAGTGCTCTACCTTAAGCAGCTATATAACAAAAATTTGCAGTACATATTTGAAAAAATAATTATAGTTTAGATACCACCAGGAGAAACTTTGCTAATAACATTTAGCTGTAAATGGCACAATTCGTTATGGAATTCTTCTAACTTTAACAGCGTAAGTAATACATAATGTCGCGAGCTATTATTGCTATAGTGCGGCCGGCACGCACAAAGGGACAGATTAGTGCAGCGCGGAGATAAAAAGGCTTGCCGGAACAGATAAAGATAGATAACTGGAAGGTTCGTCTTTCTAGTGCCGTCTTGATTGCTACCGTGAGCGGAGCTGTAAAAGAGGCCGCGGATCGCCAGAGAGAGAGAGAGAGAGAGAGAGAGAGAGAGTCGAAATGGAACTTGATAACCGAGTGCGTGCAGCTGTGTTTTGAAAGTGAGCTTTATGTTTGTGGTGAACGACCTTGAGGATTTTTTTGTGTATGTTACGTAATTCTGCTGCTGTAAGTGTTGACCAAAGTGTGTTTCTACGGAAATAAGGAACGTTTTAAATTTCTGCAAATAAGACTTCTAATAGTACCAACCTACGAAGTCACCAAAATTACTTATTTGATATCTGGGGAAGTAATTATTAACAGTTTGGAACTTCCAATGCAGTACCGTACATGCTTCATTCATTGTTGTGTCTTAAATCACTATCTGCAGTTCGTATTCCATCTCACAATTTATTTAAATGAACATATTACAAACAGCGAGTAAAGGGAGAGATCCTCATATAGCCTGAGTCATTACCTGATTTGTAAAGATACCAATTTTGCATGATACACCATCAATCGTTTCTCAAGTTACTAGGTTCAGTCTTTAACTTTACTTCGTACAAGAAGAAAACTTGGTGACTCGGTTTATTCATATCGATGATATAATACATGTTCAAAGGAAGTCGAGAAGCGATGGAATTTTAAAACTGTAGCGTGGTGAAATTGTGTGTTAAGTATTTGATCATTTTCCTAATCAGGGGTATGGAAAATGGATAACATATGTCGCAATACAGGATATTACTGTGGTGGGAGTGATAAAGATATTTTCTTGTATCTATGAACATTTAACTCAATTTTCTGAATCACTCAGACAGAGAGCTGTTGGAACTCAAGTTCTCGAAGAAATTGAACTAAAGCAGAGCATTAACGAATATGTATAACATTTTGATAACCCTTTTGACTGATGGAGCACAGCTCGTTTATTCCGTGTTCTGCCTAATAGGACTAGTAAAAACAGAATGTAGCTTTGCACTTAAAAGGTAAATGTATGATTGCATACAAAGGCCATCAGCTTTGTTTGCTTTTTCCATTTCGTTTCTCCATTCTTTTAGCTGAAAGTGCTTCACGAATTTCATAAGCCGAATATAAAATGCGAGATCCAAGAGTAGGAACAAAGCAAATGGTAAGGGCTTTTAAAATTCATCACATGCTTCATTGCACAACGGAAAAGTGTAACAATTGTAATAGCGTAGTGTGTTGTGTTTCTGCCTTTGGGTGTAGTTGACTAATTACGGCCTCACAAAACGCAGTGCTTTGATTTAATCAAACACTCGTGTAATTGTGTAGCATGCTTGTAAGTCGATAGCTGTTTTCAGTTGTTTATGCAGTTCTGAAAAGTGAAAAGTGTTGTTTTTGCTCATAGTAAATGATTTTCTAGTAGTAGTTAGAGGACTTCAAAATCATTTGATGCCAACAGAAATTATGGATCACGCAGTACAGCGAGGCATGGACGGGAACGTTGCAGAAACGAAAGGGGTTTTTATAATATATACGTTTTTTTCTTTACAAAATATGTTCTTTGAACATTAATTTTTGCAGCCTCAAACCTATAATTGTCCCTTTGTTTTCATAAATAGCTCCATTGTCTTATGACGTATTGGTTTAAGACACAAATATATTTCTCATCGCTCAGAATCTATATTCCTCCCATTATTTATTTAAAAACAATAGCTAAATGTACCTCATTACATTTGCCGAAGTCAAACTCTTAACCGTGTGATTGTACCTAGTTTCAAAAAAATTATTTAATTTCACATTTACATTTTCTTTCATGTAATATTTTAACGAAATAAATACATATAAAATATAAAAACATACTTTCACATATATATATATATTGTCACAAGTGACTGTTTTAATTAACACAGTAATAGTTTGAGTTCCTCCCACTTCGTTATCCGTTGGATAAGTTTGTGGAAGCTGGTTTCTCGCTCTCTCTCTTGTAGCATCATTCGGCCTGAATGGGTGGATTTGTCCGCAGCCTCTTGTGGCAGGTAATCGGCCGCTGTGACTACTTATGTACCTTTCTTTATTGTAGTAAACAGTCTTATTAAGTGAATTGTAGTTTTAGTTACTATTCTCATACCTTTTGTAGAAATGAACCAAATAGAAACTCCAACCTCGCGCAAAGCACGTAATCCCTAATTTGAGCAATTCCCCCGTGTACGATCTGGCCATGTGCTCCTTATCCATTCCCCTCCATGGTGAGGCCGTCACAATATATGTATATATGTATATATGGTTATGTATATGCATATATGTATATATTATTTGGCATACATTGGTATATGTGTACTAAACTTTTCTTTTTGAAGTTCTGAAGAAAGCCAAAAACAAAACCTAGAGCCATATAATTCCGTAGGAGGGTAGATCAGATTAGATTGATTTGCGGTCAGTAGGTTCACTTGTTGTCCAGAGGTATAAAGTTTAATAGCATATATATGCACAAAAGTTAACATAAGACACATATTCTAGTATACAGCCAATATGAACAACATTATGGAAAAGAATCAGGGATAATTATATATGATACAAAATCAAACACTTTTTAATCCAGGTTTCACTTGGCTTATGCCAGTACATCTCAACCTTTCTGCAATGGATACCATTCACTGTTATTTCTTAAATACATATACGTTAAAAATAAACTTTCAACATGCATCAAAGCTTTATTGGCTATGATTTGTCATTGGAACAGTTAGAGACTACCTACAGAGTTACAGAAGCATTATCAGGATAATTTGTCATTCAGATAATCTTGTACAGAACAAGAAGATTTTGATCAAAGGTAATCTCTAACAGCATTTTTAAAAGCACCGAAATTATAAACTTTTTCTTTCAGAACATTAGGAAGTGCGCCAAATATTTTGATAGTTTCATAATACACACCTTTCTGGAAGCAAGAAAGTTTAGCACTGGGATAATGGATATTATCCTTTAGTGTAGTGTTTATTCTGTGAATTACATTATTTGTTGCAAATAAGGCACGATTTCATTCAAAGAATTTTAGGATCGAGAATATATACATGCAAGGAAGCGCTAATATCTTCAATCTTGTAAAAAGATATTTACAGGAGCATCTGTTGTGGGTGTTAGTAATGATTCTTATAACCTCCTTTTGCATAAGAAATATTTTATTTTACTTTCTACTGCGTTGCCCCAAAATAATATTCCGTATTCCATAATATAGTTAAAGTATACGTAATATATTAATTTAAATGTGTCAATAGAACTCAAATTAAGCAGCTCTCGGATAGCATAACAGGCAGAGCTGAGTTTAGGTAAGATATAATTTATGTGAGCTTTCCAATCTAAAAATCTGTCCACTTGAAGGCCCAGAATCTTCATGCTGTCAATTTCTTCTAATAACATATCATTAATCCCGATTTAGGGACTTTTAGAACTGCCAGACACAAATTCAACTTGATTCTCGCTTTCTTTGCTGTCTGAGTTTATTTATCAGCCAAACCACGTAAACGAAATACATCGGAAGTATTACAAATGGAAAAAGTTGACAACTTTTTGTCCTTTATATTAAACGGAAAGGTGAATTTTATTAATTTATAGGTGTGTAGCTCATTAGCAAAACCATGATTTGTACAATAGCAAAAAAGCTAGTAGGATCTACCTCCAACCTGATTCTAGGTCATATATGCAAATCAATTAGCACAAGCACATAAATTGATCCCCCGATAAAAGATCCAAAGATAATATAAAACTCTGAGGCGATGTAAAGCGTCTTCCAATTTTATTTTATGGTCACAATGTGATCGAGTAGTGCAATATCTTTTCTAAAGACCAAATCTTCCAGCATATAATGTACCTATAAATAATTGTGAATATTCATTGGAACACTGCTAACCTACACGACCGGGAGGTTTATGAGTCCATTAGGATATTAAAAGCTTCTTCTATAGAAAGCTCGCGCTTAACGTCAGCGAAAGAGGGAGCAGTTTGCCGGCAAAGACTGGCAGCGCTTGTCCCAACCACTGTTTCTCAACTGTTAGAAGACTCGGGGACCTGCAGCATATCTAAAGTAACACAGCAAAGGGCAACTTACACATACTGAACTCGGCATAGGGATAATCCCAGGGTAAAAGGAAAATGGTTGCGGTCGTTGTGTGCTGGTGTCCAATTTCCGCTACCTCTGTGGGAAGATAGCAATGTGGAACATTTTACTGAGGCTGCAAGCGTGTATTTTTGCTGTAAGACGTCATTCACACAGACTGAGGGAAAATAAATATGAAGGTCAAGATTTTGGACTGAAAGAGCCGATGAGCTTATTAACCCTAATGCTTACATGAGGGCCAGAGGTTGTGGTAGTTTTAAACATTTTTTTATGTTTTGAAAATGCCGTATACAGAAATAATAACGAAGAGTAATATTCAGACATCGGATTCCGTACACCTTAGCAATCATGTACGCGCACAACGTCAGGCGTAACATCAACAAACGTCTGTGTCAAATAGTATAGAGAAGCGCTGAGTGTACATTCCGGTACGGATGCAAAGTGTAAGCTACGTTAAAGCATGCCGACCATCTCATTGCTTTCGTTGCAGGAATTACAGTGAGCAGCAAAGTTCATTCGTAAATTGTCGAATGTGAATTTTCTGCGCTAAAACAATATAAAATATTGGAAGAAAGTTCGTTCAACGTCACATGACGTTAATGGTGCATTTGAGTAGTACAAATAATTTTCATATGTTTGTTCGAGACTTAGTTTATTTCTTATATTACGCAGCACTGAAAATTCAGTATTTTTGTGTTGAATACTGGACGATTTATTTTTTAATCGTTTAGTAGGTGGTGCATTCTGTATATTGTTACTTTTTGCAGACACCTCCTTGACAGCTTTTAGACCAAGAAAGACCAAGAAAGAGGCCTATACATAATCAAAAACAGCTGATATGTGCTCAAAATATGTTTGTGTAACTGATTTAGAAGATTTTCTATGGAAAAGGGACTTAATAAAGGTGCCGTTGGAAACGTGATGGAGTTAAAAAAAAGTTATGTCGCTTTCTTAAATTTGAAAAGAGAATTAGTAAGTAGGTAGGTAGGTGAGTGGGAGGGTGGGTGGATAATTTATTTCTCATCTTTCCTTTTACATCATCAAATGGAAATGCAAAATTACAATTATAAAATCCATACTGGAAAGCACCATATATTTCAAAATCCTACCATGATGCTTGGCGTTCCCCATACACCTACCCTAGGTTTTTGTGTATTGGACGCCCTCTACGCCTGTTTACACATTTTGGCATTTCACCTATCCTACTTTACATTTTTCTCTTAATTGTTCTTAGCCAACTCTCTTTAACTTTCTCTAAATAATTCCCTATATTTCTCCTGTTCTTTTGCCCCTTTACTGATAAATTTTTTCTAATTACTACTTCGCCTCCTAAAATCTCCCATTTACCTAGCCAAAGCTGCATTATCCATAGATTTCTTTGACTACAATATAATTTACAATGGACTTCTACATTCATTTCTCCACACAATGGACATTTATCTAGCTCCCACTCTTGACCTACACCTTTCAAGTCTCTTACTCCTGTTCTCACCCAAGCAAAAACTTCTCGCCTTAACTTATTACATCTGTCTTCCCTACCCCAGGTTGTTTTTATTTTTCTATATAACCTCAGTGAACTTTTGACACTTTTACTGGCAAAAATGCCTTGTACGTCAATATTTTCCAATCTTAACTTCTTTCCAGAAGCTTCAAAACCCATACTCTGCATTTATGCAGGAATGACCCCTACCTATCTGCTTCAATACACCATTCATATTATGTGCCCAAGATCCTCCCCAGTTATTTCTCCTTTGAATATAAAAACATTCTTTAATAATATTGCCATCTTCCAAGTTAGCGGTTCTGTATAAATATTTCATTGCCCTTGATAAGATTTTAATTTTGGTAGAATGCCTGCCCAGTTCCAATGGTGCTGCCCCATTAGGTAATACTATCGGTAATCCCAATACCTATATATTTACAAAAGGATCTGTGCACTCTATCAGCCACTCTCTAAGCTTCAACTACTCCCCATACCTCTGATCAATGTAAAATTCTATTTTCTACTACCGGCGTATAAATCGACTCCACAAATTTGACATTTATATCTGGCAGTTTACTGTAGCATAATCTTATCGCCCTCCTGGGCATTTTACCTTTTGCCACAGGCATCTTTTTTGTTCTTTTCAGTTACCACCTGAACTCAACCTTGTCCCCAAATAATAAAATATCCTTACCACCTCTATTTCTCTTCTGTTAACCTCCCATTTCTCATCCTTACGCAACCTTTTTTGAAGACCAGAACCTCGGATACAATTAGGATGTATTAGCTTCTTCTTTAACGGAACGAATCTATTACATGTGTAAGAAAATGAGAAAGTACAAAAACGTGGCTGCTGCATGTTACTGTACTGTTAGTCTTAAGGGGATATTTCGACTCAATCTGCTTACTAAAGGAAGCAATGGCAAGGACAATTTCATTAATATAAATAATGGATAGTAGAAAAGGATGAGAAAACAGTTCTTCAGGGGATCAAGCGCGGGCTAGTCGGTTCTAATCCTAATAACAACAGCCTTAGCGACATTGCTCAGCAGCAATTCAAACAACAGAATTAATTGACGATCTGATTTTTTAAACTGCTTTACATTAACCTCTTTGAAACCGATCACTGCAAAAATCTACTAGAAGCCTTTCAAGGGTTCTAAGATCTTCACAAATTGGAAGCTCTTCAACGCCGAAAGATTATACTGATACCGGAACTGTTGACTGGTAGGATTAATAATGATTTGACGAAAAAATTGCAGGGAAATGGACAAATAATTGCAGCAAATAATTTCTGTATGCTAAAATCAACGAATAAGGCAAAAGGCAGGGGATAAAATTTTACGTTCTAACTGAGGTTACCAAAAGTTTGTTGTCTAGGAAAAGCAATTTTTAAGTCAGAGTAGTTAAGGCAATAAATTAAAATCGGAAGAAACCATTAGCCCAATGCATTCATAATACTGGTCACTTCAGGAGTAAGATTTGTAAGTATACACGTGGGCCAGCTCTGAAAATTGGAAAGGGAATTAGTGTCTTAAAGCTTAGAGCAAGTCTCCGAGTGAAAACGTTTGTTTGATAGGCAAATCAGAAGCTTAAAATTTGGCAACGTAAAGTAAAAACTTCGGTGATGTTCCATGATGTAGACGAGATTTAAGATGATAAAGTAGCGTGCACTTCTAAAATTCCCGTTTGTTTCTTCCAGATTTACACTCGAAAAAAGTGTTTACTGTGATCGATTACCGGCAGTCCCTAGTTCCTAAGACCACGTTTGGGTTATACAGACTTGACCGTCACCGCTAGAAAATTTTACGCGTAACAAATCAGAGTCGCGGCATCTTATGCTTTTCATTGTTATTACTAAAACAGTTATTTTAAACCTTAAAATAAGCGACTCTCAGAAGTTAGCATAAGTAACACTTCGATAGTTATAACATGAAGTGCTGAGATTCAGATAACCCATTATTAAATTCCATTACATTTATTAGCCAACGTATGGTAATGGTCATTCTTGAATCATACATGCTTATCTTGATGGAGGAGGTAGAGGGAAAAAACATGATGCAGCAGCTCACAACTGCAGCAGCCAGCTCTAAATCAATTGAGGACCGATATAAAGGAGACAAATGTATCACACACGAGAATCATCAAATGTAATACCTACAGTAAAACCTGTGACAGGAAATATGGTTTTGCTAAAGTCATTACGGGAAGTGCCTCTCGTCGCTCGCTGCAGAACAAAATTTGGCCACACCACTGCCGCCCATATAACTGGATCTACCCCGTCGCGTTCTGCAACTGTTCTAACACACGAACAGCGTTATCTGTTTATCCCAGGGACGGCGCAGTTGGGCCACGTGGTATATTTACGAATTGCATGTCTATGGCGCTGATGACCTCTGCAGTTGAGCGCCTTTATAATCATCATCATCATCATCATCATCATCATCATCATCATCATCATCATCATCATCATCATCATCATCATCATCATCATCATCATCATCATCTTGCATGTCTCTGATTCCTAACATAAAGAAGAACTCTCTAGAAGGAATAGAACCGGTGGTAGAGTGAAGGGTTAACCCTCTGATAAGACTAGGGACGGGAGGAACAAGAGGAAAACTTGTTGACTTTAAACACACGTGATTGTGAAAGGAGCCGGGGTTTTCTTTCCCTCCGCACTCCTCTCTATGATTCTCAAGCGTTTCCTCCATCAAACACGCTCTGCTATGCCATAAGTAATTGAGTTTGCGAATCTCGTATTAACCTTTTCGGAAACGCTCTAACATTCATGTTTACTTTACAGCGCTATTCATAACATAAAAGCCCATCTAACCCGATATGTATTTTTGGTAAACCATGATACAAAGGAATGTGCTATACAAAGGAGCTTGGGAACTGTAATCAACACTGAATCGTTCAATGCATTTTTCTATCAAAAGTATGTCCTGTATGTATGGAATTTAATTTTGATTAAGTTCCGAGTGATATTGAATATAAATTATAAAATATAAGTGGATCCAGGAATCGATAAAATGAGTTAATGAACTGAAACCCCGAGTTATTTCTGTCATATAGGATAATTAGTCATATTTTGTCTAGCGCATGCCAGAAATACCAATAAATTGTGGTCGGAGAGCCGCTATATCTGTAATTCCTCTTTCTAATTCCGTATTTTCCACGATCTGTGTTCACCCATACGACCACTTCATTGATCACCAGGCCGTAAATGAAACTTTAAGTGCCAAGTGGTTGTATATAGATAATTAGTATGAACCATTACTATTTTATTGCAAAAAGGTATATAGTTGAACTCCATAGTTTAACTCAGTTACAGTCCTTATAAAACGCTATGCACTTAACCAGGAACATAGAATGTGGAAGCATTGATGGGAACGTAAAATGTCTTTAGATGATCCTAAAGAAATGATATTTCCACTTATAGGTTCATTATGATTATTCTTATAATTAAATAATAGGAAAAACTATTTATTTCTTTAAGCTTCACATAATATTTATACAATTTATTACACCCCTTTTCTTCCCCTTATATTTAACATTTTGCTGTATATAATGGACAAGTTCAGTGGTTCTTATACTTTTTTTTTACACATCGTCACCATTTTGTGTTATTTCCTTTGCTTTTATTCTAGTTCTTTAAGTAATTTTAACCTTATTTTTTTATAAATATTTCCCCTCTTTTTCTACACAATCATTCAAAAGAACGTTCTTAATCTTCTACCTATTGAGAACTTTTTCATTTTTCTGTTATTAAGTTCGCCCTCCTTTTTTCAATATCATTTCATTACAGAACAAAATGCTAATTATACATAATTTGCTACAATTGATGCATCTATTCTCCCCTTTCCTCCCTCTCAAATCACTTAAATTCGTTAAACCTGAGTTTGTCCATGTATACTACATTCTAGTTTCTTTATTTCATACATCGTAGTATTTTTTTCTCCTCCACTCTATTTTAAATAAATATAATAAATATAAATATAAATAAATATAATCTATTAAAGACGTTTTTCATTAAAACCATTTAGAAGCTCTTTCCTTTTAATATCTTTAATTTTAGTTACAATTTCTTCCCAGAAACGTTTACCTTTATTGCTTCTTCTTGCTCATGATTCCCATTTCATATTTCATCCAATGTTACCGGTATCTTAGGCATCCAAGTTTCTTTTTCTCCCATTTTCTCTTGTATAGCTATGTATGGTTAGGTAATTAGTAGTATACCTATATAATATCCATCTAATAGAATTTTATCTGAAACAGTATTTGACCGCTCTTTCTACTATGTTACCGTTTAGTCTCTAGAAAGCTAGTTTTACTTATTTGTAAAATAAATAAAATGAGTCTCAAATTGACGAATATAATATAGTTGGCTAAGCGAAATGTCTCAGTAAATGTTTTTGAATCACATTTAGTAGATCTGTGCTTCAAACCCTGAGGTAACTGTCCTGTTTTAAGTGCTATTTTTTACGTGGGTGGTTTCTCTGGTAACTAGCAAACGAATGTTGTAGGACGTGTGGTGAGGGACTTACCATAAGTTCTATGTGTGGCATAGAAGGGTACAGAGGCGAAAACCTGTGTCTGAATATGAATCGGGAATAATGGTGGCACTGAGAAATGCCTAGTGTAGTATGCTATACATTTTGGAAACGTTGGGGATGCCGCCTTCGTAGTACTTTCTACTACCAGATCCAGTTTATTTTGCGTATTCCCTCACTCATGCCTTCAATTTTGGAGGTCCTGTAGATCATAGGCACCACAGGACAGCTAGAGTCTACTGTACAGGAGGCTTCTGTCCACAACATATGCTTTTAACGTGATTTCATCTGAATTACCATTTTCGTGTGTCATTTAACGGCAGTCATAGCAAGGAGGTTCATTTGGTGTGCTTTAGCGAAATCTCAGGTCTTGGCTGTGACACATAGCACGAGTTAGCCTGGTCTTCTTTCTTCCTTTCTTCCTTGATTCCTCTCTTTTTCTCTCTTTGTCCTTTTATGGCTATTTTTGGAATTTTGGCATTTAAACTTAGAAGGTAGTAGACAGAAAATTGGTCACTAACTGAAACTGGAAACTACTTTATCTATATGACTGCCAACTGAGCTCTCCGGCACACCGGCGTATTAAGCAGTGATTGTTATCTGTGAGGATAGATTACTGCACACTAATCCCGCATTATTTACCAATGTAATGGTCCACTTTCATGAAAATCGATAACAAAGTAACTTCAAAATAATTTGTAACTTACTATCCTCATGATTAGATCCCTAACAACTTCCAGCTAATTAATATAATTATTACGACCTAAACAGACCCCATGATTTAATTTGGAAACATATTCACCTTAGTGATCAATCTCTTGAGCACACTTCAGTTCTTACTGCAGTCATTAGGAAATAAGCACAAGAGAGCACCTGCTATCTCTCCCATTTGTGAACATGATTGCTTCAGAAGCAAAGAAGTTGTTTTCGTCATTAGCTTGTAAGCTGTGGAGCTCTTCTGCTTCTTCAGTTTATTCTAATGGAAGTGTCTTCGCGGAGTACCTCCACAAAATCTCTGCTTTCAGCTTCCTTCTAATTTAGTTGGCTAATAAATGCACTAGACTTGGAAACCTTATTTTCCACGCCTTTATCTAGAGGTGGATTAGAAGATATTTTGCACTCTTACTTCTTATGAAGCCAATCTTCTTAATTGTTCCTTTATTTTTTTACTGGAATTCTTCTTAAAGAACTGAAAAGTTCAATTGAACAAGCGCGTCTTTAATTTTAAAATTTATCCAGAATTCCTTGCTACATTTTTGTCTGCTTGCAAAGAGAACTGAAATGACCCGAAATGACTGAAGATAACAGAGCATCGACTCGGTCTTTATTAAACCGATATTTCCAAGCTACAGGAGGTAATGAAGCAAATATACTCGTACTTCTCAAGGTCCGATTGAATATCACTATTAATTTGCTATATCTTGGTTTTTATGATAGTTTGATGCTAGTGACGTAAGTGTAAGTCAACGTTCGCAGAGAAGAATTTAAATCTCTCCTTTCTTTTCTACGAATAATTAAAATACAATTTATGATAACCAGTTTCTTTATAAATTCACCCAGTGACCGCTTTCGTGGACCTTTTATATAGTAAATTGCACACTTTAGACATTAATTTCCAGAACAAACCGGAATATTCAAAGAGGAAACAAGCAGTATATTTAAGAAGAGACTAAATGTCCAAAATTCCAAGTAAAGATATTCTTATTTAAATGCACTCCTATATATTGGAATATAGGTATTATAATACTAAGAAAAGTATTGTCGCGAACCTGTATCTACGATCGCGTGGCTTGTTTACAAAAAAGAAACTGATAGGCGGGCAGTGTGAAAACCAAGAGCACGCGGACAAAGATAACAGGCAGATAAGGGTCTGCCGAGGCAAACAAACTGAGTTAAATGGAAATTTTTGGATTGATAGAGATTTTTCGGTTTCTGGTTTAGTTTAGAAAAATCAAGAATTATCGATGCAGGTATTTGAAGAGACGACGACTGGATAGGAGTTGAGTAGAGCTGTAAACAGAGTGAGTAAGCAGAGAACAGCTGAGAGTGTTGTTGTAAAGACAGTTGTGTAACAAGAGTGTTGCTGTAACGAGAGCTAATGTAATCAGCTGTCACGGTTTGTTATTCTCATCGACCTTGGAAGATTGTGTTGTATAGGTGATGTAATGTTGTTACGTGAGAATTGAAGAGTGTAGCTCTACGGAAATAAAGAACATTTAGAATTTCGGCAAATTGGATTATTAATTGTACGAACCCACAAAGTCACAGTATTGTGTTTTAAATACTTATCTGAAATTGTGTAAAAGCTGCCAATTTTCACCACTTATGCAGTAAAGAAGCGGTCGTTATCGCATTTTTATGGCATTTTCGTTTTCACCAACCCACTCAAGGTCACTTCTACCCCTCTTTTCATTGATTGTGCACTGAGAAAGAACAGCACACCGTCAGGCAAGAAACTGAAGAGACATATTGGGCGAGATTGGGGCTGTACCTGTGACTCCTTGAGTGGAGTGACCTGAGTAAAACCACTCAAAGAGAATTTTCGTTCTACAAATTGCCACTAATATTAAATATGGAAGTTTATGGCTTCTATTTTTGCTTTTATATGAGAGCTTATTTTCTCCATTTTCTGCCTTGAAAGCTTTTTCTTTCAATGACACATTACTGCTTTCTCTCAGAAACTAATGATAAAAGAAACTGTTACGTGCGACGTAGATCTAATAACGTGTGAGGTTATTTTTGTAATACACTGCGGTTGTGATAAGGGAATTAAATGTAAATTTAACATAACCAAAGAAATTAGTTTTCGTTAAACATGGCAATTTTAGTGCAATGTTGACAAGCAAGTATCCTACCTCATAGTGTAGCCTCTAAAATAAATCGTAATAGCAAATAATCTGAATATATTATATGAGAGTTGCTTATATTGCAAACTGCGCCATCTACATAAATTCCTCTTTCATTGAAAAGCTTATGCAAATAGAGGGGACAAAATGGAAAATAAAGAGAGTAATCATTTATCGCATGCTCTAAAATTTAAGAAAGAAAGTAACTATAGCCTGCACAAATTTGTAAATATTTGGCAACAGTATTAGAACATCATATGCAGAGGTTCAAATAGTCCCATGTCAAATTTGTTTCCGATAAATCTCGTTTTACATTGTCCTAATTTGTACATATAATTGGTGTTCAAATCTTAGGTTTATTGGATCTTTGTTGTTAGGGTATATAAAGTTATGTGTATTTTAGTATATCACTTGGCTAGTATAACTTCGGATAAAGTTTGTGTATATAAGCACACGCTACATATTTGGGTATATTTATATACTTTATATATTTATGGTTGAAGCCTTCGCAGGATGAGAAATTCAGTCGTTATATGTAGTAAAATGTGAAATTCACATCTAAGGGTCTCGCTTGATTGAAAAAGTTAGTGATAATTTCATGACAGACCTCGGCAAGTTAACTGATCATAAAATATGTTCCTAAAGCAACACTCACTCTTGTAGTTTGTATGTTTATAAACATTAATATTATCAAATTTCTTGTTGCTGTACATTTATGGATTAATTCCTTTGGTGTTTACCTTAGCAATATGTCTCTTAAAACTGAAATATAGTAATGTTTGTGTCTCAGATGCACTTGCATCAAATATCATAAGGTGTTCTCGTAAGGGATTTAAAAAGTTTCCATGTTGTACTTATCGCTTATGCTTTAAACATTGTTTCAGCGTATATGCAGTATTTCTAAAGATAATGACTTTATTCACTCAAAAGGAAATATCATTTTTTTCAGATGTTTGCGTTACTCTGTTGGTTGGTATCGACCTTGTTTTGCTAAGCACAGCACTGCTTATGTTGTACTACAATTGTTCAAGTTGTTCTAGGCAAGCAAGCCAGATGAAAAGACGACTAGAAATCGAGATTAGTGTGTATGCATCTCTCCCATCATCAGGGATTTTATTAAATGGTATATCCACAAATGACTCACTAGATGTAACACAAATATAAACATACACAAAACACTATCTATTATGTGTTTCAAATGGGAAGAGTTCTCGCCTATAGTGAATCAGATGCCTTAGCGCATTCACCGTTGCCATCTCGTTATCCCCACTCTTTCTATATTTCCCTCTCTCTCGCACGGTTGCGAGTCTTCTTGGCGCTACACGTAAGGGAACGTAAACTGAATTTTCCGAAGTTTTATGATAATGCAGTTGTTGAAATAACAATTGCAACGTAGATATTCGTATATTACGCAAATAGTTTAAATATTTAGTTTAAAATTAATTGCAATTTATGAATTACTTATTTTTATAATCCAATGAAAATACCAGTGGCACATCCGTATTGCTGTGAATTGTACTTAAGTTAAGAGATAATTCGTCATTGCCATTGTCTTCACCGTCTGAATACTGCAAATGTATGATGATTACGTTCCAAAATTTCATTACGTGCTTTTTCTTTCCAAAATTCGTCTTGTTGTAGTTTCTCTGATGTCTCACTCAGTTTTCCCAGTCTTGTTGTGTTCCTTGTTAATTTATTCGTGAATAAGTCGTTCAACGTGAGTCAATTTAAAAATATTATTTCTATTTGCAACATAATTTGAGCCCACATAAACTCAATTGGATTGTTCTGGCAGTAGTAAGGGGGATGGTGGTTCGTGTCTCATTAATCCAGCGGATATACATTTTCATGGAAGAGTAACTGAATAGCACTGCTTTGAACTCTAGAGTAAATAGAGATTACGAACCATTCATAAACAAAGATATAATGTAAACAGACACGTAGACACGTTCTGCCAGACTAGCAAGAAGCGTTTGTTTTCTCTCACGTCATGTCAAATGTTTGCGTTTCAGTTCTGAGTATTTTCAAATATACGTTCACGCATACATACCAACCAATAATGATGTTCATTGCAGTGCTTGCGACGAATTCATTCTTATAATACAATGGTATCTACTTTATTTATTTGTATTAGGAGAACTATTTCAGCTACAAATATGGATTTTCTACGGTTATGTTAAATACATTATTCTCTCCTTCCCCATGGAAGTTAGTCTTAGCGCGAATAGTATTTATTAGAGATTGATTAGTTTGGCGCTTGTCACACACCGCTTATGGGGAATGTAATATGTCAACACCGCATGACTCCGATTGGTTTCTCACCTAGTAGCGCTCAAAGACAAACACCTTCCCATTTGAAACAGATAATAAATTCACATTATTGAACAAAAGACTGTTTTCAGTCAATTAAATGCCAGGTCAGGAGATGGCGTTAGTATAGAAAATTAATTGGTTCAAAGAAACGTAACTACTTAACTTGATTATCAAGCTGTATTGATCTGTGCCTCTTAAGTCGAAGGATTTCCGTTCTTAAGGACGGTTTCCAAGAGGAGCTGAACTGAAATCATGCATCAGGATTAAGCGTGCTCCTCTCGGACGAAATGGATCAAGCTTGCTTAATTTTCCGCTCCCAGAAACTGTTGCATTTTGCCAAGATGGTCGTCCCCTAAATGTTGGCTCTATGGTCGTTAGCAAAACAATGCTGTGCCAGCCCATACTTCTCAGGTTGCATTAAACGAATGCTCCGTTCATGCTCGTATTTGCTGAAATTTCTCCTGAGGCTGAGGCCCTTATCGCTAGATCTAGAAACGTGGTATTTCTAAGTATAACTTAAATAATAGTGTTTTATATTGACGCACTGTGGAGCAAAGAAAAGCGTTCTTTATTGTTCAAAATATAGAAAATTAAGGCCTTCGTTCCAATTACTTTTATATTGTAGCTATTTTTATGAATGAAATAGGTGAAATAATGCCAAAATGACCGTAAGGACCGTAGAGCTTAGAGCTACCTAACACTAGTCTTTCAGGATAAAGGAGAGCCTTATCCACATAGTCAACCTGAGTAAGGCTAGAACTCGATAACCCATGAACGTGGATAGACACACTGCCACATATGATATAGAGGCGGGCATTGTTAAGTGATGTTTGCATATGCCAGCAGAAGAAATGGATATATATTACTTTTATATTGAGGACATGCCTTTAAACCATGATGGTTTCAGGTGGCAACCATAGGCTTTATTCACCTTGAACAATGTTTCAGTGGGGTTCTTTTGTTGTTAAAATTACACTGCAGTATTTTTATTATAAAAAGGCAAAATAAAAGCAACTGCATCTTGAAAATCCAAGCATGCCATCACACCGATTATTTTACTTGGACCCTCCCCGTCCTTTACCACAGGCCCATTTGACTGCAGTTGCCGAGATTCAAACTCACGACGTTTAGCTTTGGAGGGATGGCCATTCCAAACGTATCGTTTTAACGATCATGGCTATTCGAATCGATTGCTTTGAGACACCGCAAAAAGTGATATGAGAACCGGTTTGGCAAGTACAACAAGACTGGCATAAATAATAAAATAATTTGAGCAGCCAAGGGTTAATGTGATGTTCTGTTTCAGTTCACAACACTCGCAATTACAAAACGAAGCCTTATGATACCAGAATGTCATCCATAAAACTACAGAATACAAACTGTGCTGGCAATTTGGAGAACCTTCATAGCCCAATCGTAAAAGCGTAGTTGCTAGAAATGGATGGTTCGAACCTGACCCTAAAAGCGAAAACGAATTCTGGTCACTTTGTTATATCGAATGCTCAGCGAGGTTCCTGCATACACATGGTGAATTTCTTACCAAGAACGCCCGAGCGAGGTAGATTGCCTTGGAAATGTAGCCATTATAGTTCCATGGAAATGGAGGTACTTAATCATGCTATTCCTCAATGTATTAGGCGGCTCATTTATTCTTTCCTTTGTCCCTTAACGGTGAGTTAAGTCCCTATCAATATACTTTGAAGTTTTTGTGATTCAATAACTTGATCAACTTCGTGACCTTCTATGAGGTTGTTAATCATTTTCGGAGCGAAAGGCGGTTATTCGCCGTTTCCTAGACTGGTTTTGTTCTCTTACTGATCGAGCGAATATACAGAGAATTCTCTTGAGGTAAAGAGGACTAAGCAGTAAACTGTTCGGTAACTCGATGCTACAGAACTAAAGGCCTATGAACCCTCCCCAATCCCAGGGGCTTTTACGCCTGTTTGCAGTATCATTTACTGGAATGGCGATCTTTAATCCCTAGAGGTTTGATTATTATGACTGGTAAGACGATATTGTTGACGTTGGTGTCATATTCCCTTCAACATTTTTTGATGTTACAGGTGTTATTTAATGCAGCGGGATTTACACGGAAATAGCGTTCCCACGTATTGCTTATGCAACAGTGGTTTTCACGGCTTCACAAATTTTACGTTCCTACATATTACATCGATGGTCATTGGCAGATATTCAGAGAGAATTATAAAGAAATAAATATACGTTTCCCAAAAACAAATGATACACCGAAACTTCCGAGTGCTCCAGCTCACATCGGTCAGTTGAAGGTGCTCTCGTTAAGGGAATGCACCACCGAAATTGGCTAAAATAATGGGAAAAAATAACGTTTTGATTTTGAGCTGATAAAAGACTTTGTAGATTATAGTATCATAATACAACTAAATTTAGGAGTTTCAGGTATGTAAATACCTTCACATGACAGTTTAAATGCCCATGCGCACGTGCATGCCGGCCCTTGGATTCACAGAATGCAGTTATTTCAATTCGATTGAATGTACTAAATTTATACATTTGAAATTAGCGGGCAAAGTTTCTGGTGGAATTTTGTGTGTTGGTATGATGGTTATTTCTTACAGTATGTGTCCCCTTGGAAACAAAACACTAGCTGCAGACATTGAAAGCAAATAGTCATATGATCTGTGCAAATAGTAGTATTTATATTTTGCTTTTGTGTGAATTTCTAGCTTGGTCGTGATTTTCTTGTATTTCTCGTTTGTCGCGAACCCGATCGCGATAAGGCGGCTTGGCACACAAAGGAACTGATATGTTCCACGTAGATAACGAGCGTGCATAAGCAGAAAAACATAGCACTTGAGATAAAAGACTTACCGAAACATCCTGAGATAAATGTAAATTTCTGGTAATATCTTGATTATTCGGCTTCTTTATTCTTCTGGAAGAGTCTCGAATTACGAATTAGGTATTTAAGGACGTGACGGCTCGCAAAGTGAGTAGTTGTAAAGCGGAGTTAGCTGTGAAACAGTGTTGTGAAACGGGATCGATCCCAGGCGACCACAACATGATATTTGTGATGGACAACACGACGCTGGGGCGGGTTTTCTCCGGGATCTCCAGTTTCCCCCGCCATCTCATTCCACCGGTGCTCCATCTTCATCTCATGTATCATCAGTGTCACCGCCTGCGGTGCCGTATGTACTAAAAGCGGGCGTTAAACACTACACATTTCATTTCAGTGTTGTGAAATGAGAGACAGCCAGCTGTGTTGTAACGAGAGGTAAGGATGTAATCTGGTTATTGTGATCGACCTTGGTAGACTGATGGTGCATGTAACGTAACGATGCTGTAATCTATAAGAGCATTTCTACGAAAATAAAGGAGATTTTTAATTTCTGCAACTCGGCTTTTAATTCTACGAAAGTCACAATACTGTTCATATATAATTGATGAGTTAGTTTTAGTGTGCCATTTAACACTTATATAGGTATTTCAACAACGAAAACGACCATATAACTGTTATATAGATTATAGGTAAAACATGCTTTGAAACAACTGACCTTCTGTTGACTGTGTGCATAGTTAGGATCATGAATAGGCTAAACGATACATGGGAAGAAACACCTAAACACAACACAACAATGGGAAAATACTTGAAGCCTGATGTGGTAAGGAAACTAATGCTTGTGTATCAAAAGGCGGGCATCAGATGAAATCCTAAGGAGATGTACATTGGGTAAGACACAAAATACAAATTAATGTTTACATAACATGATATAGCATAATTGCCCAAAAGAAATATTTGTTTCGAAGAAGAGACTTCAGGTTACTGTGTCATCTACCATCAGTGGCTTGGTTGTTCTGCCTCACTGAAGCTGCTGTCAGACACAATGGGCACAGATTTCACCAGCATCTCTAAAAATTAACCGAGGAAAGCACCAATTACGCTTACTTTATTCAGCAATTTCTGCATAGGTAACTTCTAAATCATCCAGAAGGAAACTAAAATTTAATAAAACCACTGCAGAAGAGTGAAGTAAGAGGCAGGAAGGTCGAACTTATATATCTGGGGGTCTTTAGTCTGCTTCAAGGCATGTAGGTGAGAAGGAAAATGTTTCGGATTTTAAAATTTGATTTACTCAGTTATAGTTTTTCCAACATTTTTTGTCATTCAAAATGTCCCACACAATGCAGTTTTGATTAAGTCCTTATAGGATTTTCAGCACATTTTCCTAGAAAGCAAACAAAGCTTTCTATCCTATGAACTTTTAATATTCATTATATTTTTAAAATTATTGATATATAAACTCAAAGGCTTAATCATGTTTGGGCTTTTTTATTTGTTCCATGCCTAATGGTTTACCTCTGTAACTAAAGACAGTATAAGAAATACATATGATAGATCTTTTTTCATAACCCCCTGAATATATTTAGAAATAGAAAAATAAAAATTTTCAAAATTTTTATCACGTGGAGCGTTTTGAATTATATCCAATTTTTTAAATTCTCAAAGTATTTACTCAAAAACTATTGAAGATATAAACACCGCATTTTGAACTCTAGGTCCGCTATGAATGAGAACTAAGTGGTAAAAGTTTCAGCAAGATTGGTTGAAAATTGCTGGATTTGTGTTTTCGGTGCTTTATCCCCTTAACCCTCGTACAAAGCGATGCATTCCTATACTAACCCGACTCAAGAAAGTGTCCCGGTGTGGACAAACGCACATGTTTAAGTGAATACACAGGGTTTGTCACTGAAGCTGATATATTACCTGCTTTCACACCTCAAGTAATTAAAATGATTTATTATGGATAATGGTTATTCACTGTGTTCATTACAGTCGTTTTATTTCACCATATATTATTAACTTCTATTGGATGATCCTGAGTATGCGGTCATCCGTACTTGTCTTTGTGTCTTAATTTACGACCTCGAACGTTGAGTCACATCGGAAGATGAATGAAATGGGTGAAATGATGCTCAAATTATCCTAGGGTCCATATGGCTTAGAGTTACCCAAAATTTGTCTTTTCAGAATAAGGGAAACCCCAGAAAAACGTTATCCATTAAAATCATCCTGACCGAGTTTCCAACTCGGGACGTGAGGCAGACACCCTAACATCTACGCTACTGAGGCAGGCAATTCCGTTTGTTTACTGGAGCAAAGCAAGGGTCATGCTAATCATTATTGCTCATATTAAGAATAACTAAACACTATAGTAACACAGCTTCACTATTTACTTATGTTATTGACAATCTTTTAATAAAGATTTTATACAAATGGTTAGAAACATTTTAATACCAAAAAAATGTAAATTATCTTTGCACTCTTAAAAAAGTAAAGAATGCTTATACGAGACGTGTCCGTAAAATAAGCTCTCCAATTTTATTTAATATAGAAAACATGATTATTGTCAATGAATGTTACATTGTCACTGAATGTTATATTGATGGGAAGGCAGAACTTACAGGTATTTTTCAACGTAATCACCATTGCGATGGATGCAAATTCGCATACGCTATGGCAGTTTTTGTATACCCTTGTCATGGCACTCTCCCGCCAAGTTGCGCAAATAGCGCTCAACCTCGTTTCTCGTTTTTTTCATCGTCGGTCTGGAAATATGTTCTTCTCAGGTCTGACTTCAACTCAGGAAACAGATGATAATCCCTAGGTGCTAAGTCTGGACTGTCCCATCCTAACTGGGCCCGAATATCAGTCCTTCCATGTGCAGTATGGGGACGGGCGTTGTCGTGATGAAAAATCACTCCCTTCGTCAGCATTCCCCTCCTTCGATTTTGAATGGCACGTCGCAACTTTTTCAAAGTCTCGCAGTAGCCGGTAGGCATAAACTCGCACAACACTACAAAGTAGGTTTTAACAAGAATAACATTTTAAATACCGCATTTGGAAATAATTAGTTATTAGAATTTATGGACCATTTAGAAGTAAACAGGGTACATATGGTTTAATTCACACACATGTACTTTATATCTCTTCTTGAAGGATTGTATATTTTGTGTATACAATATACACATAATATTTTAATGCGGATTAATAAGGGACGGATTACAGGAACTGTTAAATGGAGAAAAGCCTAGTTGGCAGCGTAAATTGTTATCGTGATGGATAGTGTTAGGTATGATATGGAAGAGCGCTGTAATTGTTGTGTAGTTATACATTGAGTGCATTCATTTTGTACATTCAAATGTGAGGTATTGAAGTTTTATTAAGTTGGAAACACTGGTTTTCTTACAGAACTTGTAAATGATACTTTATTTTGTGCACTTTAATTTATCAAGCCATAAAACCCAGCATCGTGTAAAGCTTACTATTTTTATGGACTTGTAATTTAACCTTTTAAGTAATATCCACACCTCTGGCTCCACTAAAATGTTCAACGGTAAAACAGTTAAGTGAATTATAGCTTTACATTACACTGACTCTGTGTAGAAGGAAAAGTGTCCCTGTTCGAGAGAAATGCCTGTCCCCGAGTATCAAACCTGGGATACCTCGTATTAAAGGTTGGCACGATAAGCACTTGTTCATACACAGAGCTCGAAAGTTCATACAATTCTATGAATTATCCCTTTCAATATATAATTGTTTTAATATGGCCTTACTAAAGGAAAGAAAATGCTTACATGTTTAAACAAATGCCACTTTAAATGAGGTATTTAAATGTTTTACCTCTTCAAGTTTGCTAACTAAACATATTGGAGAGGGAAAGGTTACGTGGTAAAACCAATATTTTTTGTATAATAGGCCTTATTTGTCCATGTTAATTAGTTTCTACTGCAACATTTGACCATCTTAATTAAGCAAAGGCGTAATTCCCGAGTTTCATTGTGTACCAGCCGGACTAGGAATGTGAAAGACACATTAGCTCTATTTTTTTCCAAATTTGTTATTTACTTTCCGTGATAGAAATTTGAGATGGAGCTTAGTTACCGTTTGAATATTAGGAATGAGCGCAGTTTCTCAGCCTTAGCATATAGAATATGGTCATTTCCTCGTTATTTTTGTATTGAATATATCACTGCTAAACCTAAGAAGCAAATATGTTATAGGGAATTGTAATTTTAATTGAACTGTACATTAATTTCATACAACACATTTCATAGCCTACAGCGCTTCAGAATTAATCTTTTGCTGTCCACTAGCCTTTCTCCAATTTAAACCGGAATTGCTGACGAGTATGGTTAATACTTTTATAATGAAAAAAGAGATAGATTTATAAGAGAAATAAGTAATTCCTGTGTATTAAATTCAGTGTATTATATAAGCCGGGTGTAAGATTTTGACATGAGGAAGGGACATTAGGAATGAAACTTAAGGGTTAAATAAATGAATTATGTAGTACAAGCTAGTGTATTCAATTAAAGTTATTGCTAATTCTGTCGAAGAGAGAACGGTAGCTTATGTCAGATTAATGGAGTGTGGTTATGTTCATGAATCTAAGCAACGCAAGAAAAATGCTGAAAATTAGACAGGAAAGTGAAGTTCTTTTAAGTGATCAAGTTTTAGTAAAAATTGTACCTCAGATGCCAAATGGTAGTTTAGATTTTAGCGAAGCAAGGTAAGAACATAGATGGGAATTGATAAATAGGTAAATTAGTAAGATAGGGTATATCTCCAAAATCCATGTCTCTTCTTGTTATGATAGACTTAAGTGTTCATTCTGATTTTTATCGGCAGTTAAAGACCGCGTTTGGATCATATGCATCTAACGATTAACACCAGAGCAGCTTTCGGTTTGTACTTCTGCGACTAACAGCAACGTGCGCCTCGTAATATTATTCCTGAAATAATTACTTTATGAATTGTTAAGTCTAGATACGTCTCAAGTTAGTAGATATAATTCAATATTTACAAGTTTCGAGTGATACGATTCAGAAAAAATATAACTCTTCAGACCTAACAGCTGGCTATTCATTCTAAAGAAATCATTATTAGGTTCAGTTAAATTATCAGATAAATTTATTGATGTTGCTCATCGTCTCACTCGCCAGTTACATCCCGAGAGGAAGAATTAGAATTAAACAAAGAAACAGCTGGCAGAAGATTTTTGGAGACAAAGATTGGAGACTGTGTCAAAGGTTATACACACATTTCTTCGGCATTACGTTTATATATATTTTTGACCACATCTTTATAACTTATTTAACATATTTTTCTCCCTAAAATATTAAAAATTTTGCATTCTTATATTTTAATAGATTAGAATACTAGATACTGAATAATTCAGACGGTTAGCGGAGAGTAAATGTTGCACTTGGGAGACTGTTATACACCCTGAGAGTAATACTCAACTGATCTGTCGAATCGAATCACAGTTAAATCGCTTGGTCACAACTCACAATCAGAACTGCACTTGACACTGCCCGTTGAGCTCGAAAGAGCTCTGCTCAACTCAACTTAGCTGTCGCACAATAGTCAGGTCATGGCTAGTACAGGTACGTTCTGAAAAAGGAAAGCACTGAAAACGACCAAAACAAATTTCCTGAAGCGAGGAAGCGGTACATAGTGGCTATTGTTCTACAAGGGCTATTGTTCTAAAAGAGAACGCCATTAGTTGCATCAAAGTCAAAGAAACCGGGCGTGTATAAATTAAATTAAACTGGGTTTTATTTATGGACGCTCTGAAGGCAGTATGGTTCTCAGGTCCCATTTTAAGCGCTAGCTTGTTGGCTATTCTGATTTCTGATTTTTCTGTTGCAAGTTTTCTACGTTATAACCGAGTTCACGACCTATAAAATATTAGGTTCAATCTGGTCTTAGTCCGTTTGACATGACAGTCAGATAAATAATTCTGTTATTTGGGCATACATATTTATTCGTATATTCTAAAATGAAGTGTAATTCACTGACTTAGATATTTACTATGGTCAATCTGTTCATTCTTTTATCAAGCTTTGGGCAATTTACGAGTCCAGACGGAACATACATGTATCCCAAGTGAAGTACTGAGGCTGAAGGTTTTGGAAGCCTTGTGTGCAATACAAGGCTACACGTACTGAAGCAACAAGGAAATAAAAGGAATGGCTATTTTTAATTGGTTTCGAACAACCCTTTGGGCAGGCTATCACATACAAATGCACTCATGTGCTTTATTTTCTAGGTCATCAGTTTGAAACAGACTAGATCTGTCTGCAATGACAGAGAAGAGGTTTAGACAGTATTACAGTAGCACTCAGTTACGGGACCTAAGCGTATAATGTTTAAAAACAAATAGTAAAGTAAACAAGTAATTTTCTCACAAAATATGTTATGCCTTATATTTCATGAACATATTTGGCACATATAGCACAACACTTGTTACAACTTCTAAAATATTAATTTGTGCCCCTTCATTTGGCAAATGCTTTATATCCAGAGTCCACTCCAGTTGCGCATAATATCCATGCAGATTTAAAGGCAAACTTTAAATGGAATACAGGTATTTTTGAAAAAATGCTTGAATTGCATGCAACACAATCCCTGGATGCTCTCTTCAGTATTACTTTAAGACGGAGGCACTGAAACGTTCATTGTAAATTGTATCATATAACCTTTTTTTCAATAAATAAGGAAGTATTTCTGAACTACTCGCTCAGTTTGAATAATCACACAACCAGAATTGGTATCAAACCTAGAAGATTCAGGGTTCCAGAGTCTTCACAAAGGCTACATTCAGAATATTAAAACAATTATGTAAATCGCGGGAATCGGCAGAGAAGAATTATGTGAACGTTACATTATGCATTCCAGTGACGAATAAACTGTTTCAACGATCATGGTTTAAAATACATTTATGGTATAAACTATAAAGTATTGTGGTAGGTATATGTTACGTATTTCGTATTGAGATGTATTTGCAGAACGACTAAGATTTACTAATATATTTTCTTCTAATTAATTAGAGCCCACTGAAGAATTCAATGCCACTGCCGGGATTTGAACCATGGATTTCCTGGTTTCCGTCCAGTCGCTCTAACCCTTTGAGCTACCCTGGTCAACATGCCGACGCGACATTAAACTCTCCAATTGACTCATATTTTCCCGGTAAACCACTTTAGAGTTCTCATATTCGAGATATACATTTGTGGCGACTTACCATTGTAAGTACTTAAATACCAGAATTTTTATCGCTGAATATTTTAATGTAAATTTATATTGGGGAATTAATTCTGGTATTTAAGTACTTACAATAGTTAGTCGCCAAAAATGTATATCTCGAATATGAGAACTCTAAGTGGTCTACCGGGATAATTTAATGAGCAAATTGGAGAGTTTAATGTCGCCTCGGCGTGTTGGCAACGGTAACTCAAAGGGTTATAAACCAGGAGATCCATGGTTCAAATCCCGGCAATGGCATTGAATTTTTCAGGTTGACTCTAATTAATTAAAAACATCCATATACCAGAGTAATGTATTTGAAAGGGTTAATTCTTTAAGGATTAATTCCTTAATATAAATTTATATACTCTTCTACTGATTGGAGGAAAAAATAAATGAAGTTTCTTTCTAATATAGAATTTAGACAAAAAGAAAGGAGGAAGGGAAACCTGAATCTTATTTTTTTGAACTTATAGGACACACGGGGCTACTTAGAAATAATCCATAGAGAAATATTTATTACCAGACATTGGATCCCGTACACCTTAGCAGTCAATGTACGCGCACAGGTACTATACAAGGTCAGGCGCGACATCAACAAACGTCTGTGTCAACAAGTATACCGAAGCGCTGTGTGTGTACACTACGGTACGGATACAAAGTGTAAGCTACGTTACAACATGCAATCTTTCTTATTGCTTTCAATGTGGGAATTTCAGTGAACAACCATGTACATTCATAAATTATGGAATGTTCATTTTCTGCTCCTCTCACTGACACAATATTAAATATTGGGAGAAAGTTCGTTCAATGTCACATGACGTTAATGGTGCATATGAGTAGTACAAATCATTTTCATATGTTTGTCCGAGACTTAGTTTATTTCGTATATTACGCAGCACTAAAAGTCCAGTATTTTTGTATTGAATACTGGACAGTTAATTTTTTATTCGTTTGGTAGGTGGTGCATTCTCTACATTGTTAGAAATAATATTTTTAAACTAACTGACGTTGAACGACATTCACGGAGAAATTGACAAGGAACACAACAAGACTGGGAAAACTGCGTGAGACATCAGATAAACCACAAGAAGACGACCTTTGGAAAGAAATAGCAAGTAACAAGATTTTGGAACCAATCCTCATATATTTGCAGTATTTGGACGATGAAGACAATAACAAAGACGAACATACAGCTGCACCGCTGGTATTTTCGTTGGATCAGAAAAATAAGTAATTTATAAACTATAAGTAATTTTAAGCTAAATATTGCAACCATTTGCGTAATATACGAATATCCATGCTGCAATTGTGACTTTAATAACTGAATTATTATACAACTTTGGAAAATTCAGTTTTTGTTAGCGCCGAGAACACTCGCAAGTGTGCGAGAGAGAGGGAAATATAAAAAGAGTGGGTATAACAAAGTGGCAACGGTTAAGGTTCCAACGCATCTGATTAGCTACAGGCGAGAGATCTTCCCTTTTGAAACACGTAATACAACGTGGAAGAGGATTTCGGCGTATTATCAAAAAGTTGCCTTGCGATTGCAGAAAACTCTCGGAGAAAGAAATGATGCGAGTGATAGTGAGACCCATGAGATCCTAGGTGGCAGGCTATCTCACAGACGGGGTCCCTAACATCCCCACACATTACATTTGTATGTCAGTTGGATCCACTCTCCACAGGCTTGTTTCTCCTTGCGAAGAGTTCTCTTGGAGGGACAGTCTCATATCAAACGCAAAAGATTTCCACAGAACAAACTTCATCGTCATTCACGTCACCCATCATTCTTTCCCCTGATCCTTTAACCCGAAACATAACAAATTAAACAAATTAAATTACAGAAACCAGAGGAGAGTAAAATTCGTGACAGTTTGAAGTCCATCCACGTATTCGCTTTCGACCAGGGAAATCAGCTAAAGGACACAAGGTCACATTTCTAATGAAGGTCAAATGAGAGAGAGCCCAGAAACCTCCAAATTCGCGTCTCACATATTCCCGCGGAGTCCTCTAGCTCTCTTACCGGGGGGGGGGGGTGTCTACTACTTCTGTGTAAATCTATATTTTAGATTGTGTTTCAGCTCTCTAAATACCGAGTTTATGCCGGTAGGTAAATATAAGTTCCATAAGTTAAAAATACCTTTACAGATAGTTAGCACCAAAAGTAGTCCTTTTAACATGAGCCACCCATACTAGTAATTGAGAATTATGATCGCTGGAATGAACGTTTTGTAACCCTTCATTGTTACCAGTCTAGGTTTCCTGCGATCGTAATCATCTGTTGGTTAATGCAATGAAATGTTTTCACCAGAACCGGAAGAAATGTTGCGAGCAGCGAGCACTTATCAAAGAAAATCGAGGAAACAATACTACTTTGCAGGCAATATATTTCTTCAATGGTGGAAAGTAAGGGCCGGAGGCTTGTGCGTTTCTCCTATTCTGCACATGGAGTGTATGTTATCGGTCGCGCATGTAAACAACTAGATATACGTATAGCGGGGCCATAATAACCGCCTGACTGACAGCGGAATCAAAACTGTGACATTATACTGTACCTTGACCGTCTGCATACACTTGCAAGACAATGTTTTTTTATAATTGACGTCCTCCAGCCTTTAGTCTAATCGGACGATAAATGAAATGGATGAAATGATGCTCAGATAACTCACTCTGACCGAGATTCTAACTCGGGACCTCTTGAACGTGAAGCAGACACACTATGATCTACGCTACCGAGGCGGGCATTGCAAGGCAATACTTCACTAACTTGCAGAGGACTACGTTACATTGTTTTCGACACTTGCAAACTTGATAATAGTGCTGTATAACTGAAGTCATTCATACTGTCTCCACCTAACTAGTACCGCATGCGAGAGCACTCTCTCCGGCCTTTAGTGGAAAGGAAGACTTCATACTCTTCTACTTTATGTACCCAAAACAAAAAATGGAGAAGAGCCAGAACTCTTTGTTTGCCACAGTCTTCTGTATATTATAGAGTTCGTGTGATTGTACAAGTAATCAAATAGTTATGCTGTTAACACTGGTGTCACGATGATCAAATACATCAGAGTGCAGCTCAGAATGTAACATTATTTCCATTAATGTTTCAACTGGATACTTTCTATTTTATTGAGGGCTGTATAAAATAGTGTGTGTATATCTTCAAAGTGATATTTTGCTCTAGGATTCCTATATTCAAAATAAAACATCACTTTTAACACTTGTATATTAATAACGATTAATAACTGTCATTATGCTGCACTGTCTATGGCATGGTGAAATATCACTTATACTGAAGGCTACAAACCAGTGATTAAAGTGGCTCACAAACTCTTCATATGCCACGAATCTTCACTTTAAAGGGTTGGTAAAAATCTAGTTCTGAAGCGACAAGATTCTACTTTTGAGACGTACGACATCTCTCTCTCTCTCTCTCTCTCTCTCTCTCTCTCTCTCTCTCTCTCTCTCTCTCTCTCTCTCTCTCTCTCTCTCTCTCCCCGTTTTCAATTTTACGTCCACCAACGTTAAGTCATATCGGACGGTGAATGAAATGTGTAAAATGATGCTCAAATGTGTCTAGGGTCCATGAAGCTTAGAGCTACTCGATATTCGTCTGTAAGGATAAGGGAAAACCCTGAAAAAAACTATCCAGGTAAGTCACCCTGACCGAGATTCGAACTCGGGACCTCTTCAACGTGAGGCAGACATGCTACCATCTACGCTACCGAGGCGGGCTATTAAGGCGTTGAACTGAGGTGCAAAATGTAAGTTTCTCACGTATTTACCTATTCGTACGTAACAAACTACCTGTGCTTTTAGCTGTTTTTGCACGCTGAAAATGCGGAGAAGATGGATAAGCAAGAGGCATGATTAGGTCCGGAAGATCTCCCGCCCCCCACCAACAGAAAAAGAAAACAGGTTAGTAGTGTGGGATTTATACGCTACATGCGTCTCATAAACATAGGGGAGTTGGCTGAGTGCCATGCAGTTGCGCACGTACTCATACAATCAAGGTCCCGGGCAACGGTAATCTATCAAACGTAGTTACACGGCAGACACAGTGTCATAGAATATATTACACATTTATTCATAAATTATACAAAATAAAGGTATATTTTCCAGATATATGAATATAAACTAAAGAATCATTAATATTTCCAATGTGGACAGTAAATGAAAAGCTAATTCATTGTGACTCTACTACATAATGTCCGTGTATATGCCTCAGTATACCCAGTGTACTAACAATTACATGGCTAGAGTCTGTTTCGTCTATGGAAACCCAAATTCTGTTGTCTGACAGGGAGATTCTAAGCTCCTTAAGTATCTGCGTCTTCTTAGCATAGCTTTAGGTATTTCTTGTGCATTGTGGACCCGTATGCCAATATTTTCCTGTATATTTTTATAAAAACTGCTTGAAATAATAATTTTATACTTTGCAGAAGGGGATGTTTCCTCCTACCATCTTGTTGTAGAGGTCATAACAACAACTGCATTAACGTTCGACGCTGAAGTCATTTCCCTCTCCCTATCTCTGTTTACCAACAACACTAGATGATGACTAACTCAATTGACGATCTACGAGGGTGGTCTGAAAAGTTTCCCACCTAATGAAGATACAAGACATTTTTTCATACTTTCGTTCAACATAGTCTCCTTGTAACTCTACACACTTCTCCAAATAGTACCTACTCGGCGTATTTCTCTGCAAAATAATTCTTCACGAAGATGATTGCTACTTCATTTGACGAAAATCTCTGTCCTCCGAGCAAAATTTTCAGATAAGGGAACAAAAAAAGTTGTCGCTTGGGGCTAGGTCTGGTGAGTAAGGCGGATGGTCAAGCTGTTCAAACCGTAATTCGTGGATTTTCGCCATTACTACCGCTGAGGTGCGAGACGGTGCGTTGTCTTTGTGAAACAGGATTTTCTTTTTCTGCAAATTTGGCCGCTTTTGCGCAAGCTCTGCCTTCAGCTTGTAAAGTAGTGATGCGTAGTATGATCCCGTAATGGTTTTTCGTTTTTGAAGATAATCGATTAGTATAACTTCATGACTATTCCCAAACAAACAGCCGCCATCACTTTCCCAGTCGAAAAAAAAAACAGTTTTTGCACTTTTGGAGCCCGTTTCTCCTTGGCAGTCCACTGTTTGGACTGTATTTTTGTTTCGGGCGTATAATGGTCTATCCAAGTTTCACCTACAGTAATTAATCGACGCCAAAACTCCGATTTATTGAGCCTAAACCTCACCAACATTTGTAGCTGTTCATTCAAACACGTTTTTGGTCTTACGTGAGCAAACGCGGCACCCAACGCGCGGACAGCTTTCTCATGTCTATATATTGATTAAATATGGGAAAAGCACGTTCTATGGACATATTCATATACATATTCTGCTATCTCTCTCACTTTAATTCGGCGCTCGACTATCACCTTTTGGTAAACTCTGGCAATGTTTACGTCGGTAGTTGCAGTTTTTGGACGTCCCACATGTTCATCGTCTCCCAAGCTCATACGGCTACGTTTAAATTCAGGGGGCCAAAATTTCACTGAGGTAAATGACGGTGCAGAGTCTCAAAACGCAGAATCCATCTCATCTTTGATTTGCGTAGGCATATTGCCTTTCAAAAACAAATATTTAATGACAGCTCGAACTCGATTTATTCTATTTTCATAAAATCACTCACATTATCTCACTCAAACGACTGTTACTTAACAACTGAGGGTCCAAAATGGCTGAAACTTTGGTGAGTAACTGTCAACAGATGAACAACGAAATTTACTAGATTTTATTTACGAGTGCTGCCATCTTCATGTTGAGAACGGAAACTTTTCAGACCACCTTCGTATACGTCGTGCACAAATAACTTAACGAATTTTTCGCTAAATTTCCGGGACTTTGTCAGGATGTGGAGAGAGGTCTGGTGGAGAGTTAGGAGGCATGGGAAGCATGGGAGAACTTAGTGTCTCTATATGTCTTTATAGTGGTGTTTGATATTCTGGTGTAATGTTGCGATTCTTGAGTTGTTCACCGAAATTACTGAAGCTTAAAATATAGTGACTGTTCTGGCTGCAATGATGCTATCCGAGATTCATAATAAGTGATGAATTCTTGACAGTATTCTTGATAGGGAACACTTGTTTGATTGGAACTTCTAAAGAGTGAGGACTACGCGATTTTTATGTCATGGATTTCTGCATTAATGATGCTGGCAGTGGTATAGTGTGCTGAGTTGTGCTGTTGCTGAGTTGATGGCTGGTCCAACAGAGCGTAAAAGCTGCCTTGCAATCGCGATAGTTTTAAGCAGATATTAATTTATACATAAAGGCTTGAAAATAAGGGCTCTAAGGATTTTAAAAGTTTATAATACAAAAAATGTGTCGTTTTTAATATTAAGAGGGAAAGTTTGTTATGTCAACGTGACTTACTCCCTTATCTTCAATAAACATTTCAAAATGCCTCCTTAGTTCTTTGGACTGCAAGTTTTTCGATATGTCATGTTCACAATGGAGAGCCAAAAATAACCAGTCATATTTAAGTTAAACATAATGGGATTAAAATGATGTAACGATAGTATGAAAGTCCCCCACGAGACCCTACCCCACCATTTAAATTATTTGTATATATCGTATGCAAATATCTAACTGTAAGGTTAGATGAACAAATATAGGATCTTCACTATGATGGAATTATCAATACACACACGGGCACGCACGCACACACATTTTCTATTTCTAATATCACTATAAATTATATGAATCCACATTGTGTAGCAGTGATATGAAAGAACATTTACAAAGAGCGTCTAAGGTCATCTTGGGAAAGAAGGTCTATTTAATTACATTGCATATTACTCATGATTTCCTCTTACAAGCACTTTCATTCATAAAGGCACAATTCCTCTTAGAATTGCAAAGTTTCTTTGTGTTTATTACTTATCATATTTTCAATTCCCTTTGAGAATTTGCACATCTCTGACACGAACATAAAGTTAGTTGTTTACTGCAGTGGACGTTCGCCCAACTGTGTATTTTGCCAGGGTTTGTGAATCAGAGAAACAAATACGTCAAAATAGGGTTTTCCTCCACCCAGCAAACAGGTTTGCCTCCTCCTCCTCCTCTTACTGTGATTGGCTATGGGATTTGTGTTCTGCTGGAACCAGGTATTCTAGTTAGGTACATGTAAACCACATGTTAGGAACTAATTTGAACTGAGTTATCACATCTTCGACTTCATTATAAACACAATAGTAATCTGCTTCATAAAGACGAAATATTGCGACCTTATACAGTAATTTTCAACGTATAACTTAAACTTCGAAAGTATAAACTCCTGTTTTCACTGCCAAAATTGTTTAAAGGAACAGAGGATCTTTCTTAATAGGAAAGTAGTCCGATGAGGAAATGAGCTTTGTTGGTTTAGTGGGTTCAATTCGTCAGACTGCATAATAATATGCGGTGTGTTTGTGCTATGTACACAGAATAAGGAATTACTTGTGAATTTGAACCTAACTGTCCTTACTTCAATGGAGTTGTTGCTTAACAGTACATCACATTCTCCAAGGTAAAATTTTGCAATGAAAGGTTGGTACTGTCAAAGCCAGTAATTGTGTGGAACTAAGAAGGGAATATTTCTTCGTTTTTTTATTCTTTTGGCGATATAAGAGAATGACTTTGGCACAAAACTGATTGAAAAGAAAACTAAGAAAAACAAGAAACTAGAGGGTATCTGAGTACATTATTTATCAAATTTGCGGAGGCGTGTTACATATCATGAATTGTCGCACTGATCATTGTACTTCCAAACTAGACAAGTCACAGTCCAATAGACACAACGAAAGGCATATTGAGCTGATTTATAAGATCGTTTGAAATTTGTTTAAAGGTATCATCACCCTTATTATTTATATTGTTATTATTATTGTTATTGTTATTATTATTGTTGTTGTTGCTGTTGTTGCTGTTGTGATGATGATGATGATGATGACTGTTATTGTTTTTATTGTTGTTGTGTTTGCTCTTCGCATATAAAGAAAGTTCCTTTTTTTGTTATTGTGATCTTAAGCATATGTCCGGTTTTCCTGTCCTGCTTTGCATATTTAATACATGATTAAGAAGTCTTCAAACAAGGGATCTCTACTGTTAATATCTCGGTTGTGATAAAGTTATTACATTATATGTTTTATACCTCTGTTTTATATTTCTACATTTAATGTATCCATGTTTTACACCCTATAAACAATAAAATAAAGCACAACGTGCTTATTGCATTTAAAGTGCTAAAATAGTAGCTTATGTAACTTATTTGTTAGAGCAGGTAAGAGATATTTTTAAATCATGGTGGATTTTTGTTTGTTTGTAATTTACGTCCTCCAACGTTAAGTCATATCGGACGATGAATGGAATGGGTGAAATGATGCTGAAATGAGCCCGGGGTTAGAGATTAGAGTTACCCAACATTCGTCTGTCAGGATAAGGGAAAATCCCGAAAAAACCTTATCCAGGTAACTGTGGAATGCTTTCATGGATTGATATTTCAAAAGATGCAGTGAAGTGCAATAGTGTTTGGCGAAGTTCGTAGCGCATAAAAGTGCATAATACATAACTACAAAACTAAATAACTGTATTATATATAGTAATAGTGCTCAGCCTGATGCGTGCAGAACTTTTTCAAATACATAAATAAATTATCTGCCATCCATTGATTACATATGCAAATCTATAAGTACACGTGGACGTGTGGAAAACAGAATTCTCGGCTAGGAACTGCCCTTACAAAGCGGGTTACCATTCATTATATATTAAATCACAAGCAAGGACATCTCAGACTTGACCATGCCAATGTGGTGTTCTCTGGGGTGAGCGAAACCGTTCATCGTAAAAAGCTATCTTTGAAATATGAAGTCTACCTTATTAGTATACCAGCTAGCAAGAGCGTATCTTTTCTAAAGGCCTAAGTCATGTTAGTATATTGAAATTCTAGCAGTAATATTTCTGAGAAATGCTAAAGTTGTTGATATCAAAAGACATTCCTCACAATCACATTCTTGTTAGAGAAACATAGTAGATAATGTATAAAGTATATCTTTTTATGGCATCGCAATGAGCTGCCATGTGCTATTGTTCCCTCTTTCCCTTGCAAAGAGTAAAACACACCCAGGCTTTCCCTTCAGAGGCCCAGAATAATTACTTCCCGATTCGTTACTCTTAACACAGATATTCGGTCTACATTTGGTAACTTTTATTCAGTTTTCAAATTTTTATAATGGTATTTATTTTAATTTATACACATTTACTGTGCCATTTAGTATGTCTTCAGAGGTGACATGGGTATTATACCTCGTTTTTGCTAGATATTTGTTATATTCTCGGGAACATGTTAGAACATTTTGAAATATGCTGACGGCAAACATATTTGAGTAGAAATACCAGTCGGGTATATTAAGATGCATTTATTATTCATTGTGTGACCTCAGGCAGATAACTGAATTTTAGAGAAAGTATAGGTTTTCCTGAAGAATAAGAGATGCAACTGTGTTTTGAAGTAACAAACTTCGATATTGATCTTCATTAAATTAAATTAGTGTTATACACTGTAGAGTGAATAGCGGGTATTTTATGTACTCTAGTAATGAAGCGAACATACCCTTTATTAGATTCCATATGATACAGTACACTCATACAGTTTTGTTTTGTACACAAAGGTTAATCCACCTTATTTTTCCAAAGTTTTACATTTGAGTATTAAATGAGACGTTGCTTCTTCTCGTTCATTACAAATTCTTCTCTTGATTTATTTTGTAAAGATCCTTTGATTTATATCTTCTGAAGCTCCCATGACTAGTCATAAGTGAAACCGTTACTCTTGCTTCATTTCTGTTTAAATTTGGACATCCTGTTGCTCTCACCTTACATGGCTCTTTGTCATGTGTCATTGCTCTAATTTTACCCAGTATTTGACATGCTGGTCTTCGATTGATTTAATTAAGTCCCTGTGGATACAGTTTTGGTGATACCTGATGCATGTTCGTGATTTTTAAAAGGTGCATTTGATTCCTTCCTAGAACGTTTGCCAATATCCTCATTGCCTTCATTCTGGAAATGACCTGGAGCTCACGCCAGAAGGACCCAATTATTTCTTCGCAATCGGCTTAAAGTTGTCCAGCAGTCTCTAACAAGTTGGAATCTTGTCTGATCGGCTTATAACTAACTAACCATAAGAGCAAATCAAGAGAGCTTTATTGATATATTCCCCTTGAAGATTCTCATCCAAAAGATTCTGATTGCGGACTGCTTTACTTGAAATGCTCTGGCTTAGACCCTTAACGAGAAGGATGTAGCTAGTCTTGGTGATAAGCAATGCTTGGCGTAGGCCCTTAAACAGAAGGATGTATCTAGTCTTGTTGATATGGAGGCTCTGAGCAGTCAGTGAATTATGGACCTCCATACCCGTTGTGAAAGCTACACCAGTTCTGGACTGTGTTTTCGTAGCCGCGATATAAATAGCGTAAATGGGGTAATCGTGTTGGACAGTGAGCTATCTATTTCGAAAACAAGTACTCAATTTTTGTCCTTAGAACTGTTGCATTTCTCAGTTAAATCCTTTCTTTATATCAGGGAAATCTAGAAAGTAACAGCACATTCTCTCTGCTTATATCCCATGTCGAATGGTTTTCTTGGCATAGTTTTGAGAAACATGGACAAAAAGTATCAAAAATCAAGGTTTTGGGAAATCACGATCAAAGATTAAGCACCACTCCGCCTATCAGTCCCTTTGTGTACGCAAGCCGCGTTATTGCGATCCCGTTCGCGACAATACCTTTTTTTTAGTATTGCTGAAACAGCAGTACTATTTTCATTAATATTAACTATTAATATCCTTGACGGAATTCATGAAAGTGAAAAAATCGTCGAATTCGCGTAGTAATTATAAATGGTTACCTTAGATAGGGCTTATTTGCTAAATGAATCCAAAAGCCAGACATCACATGGTTTAGGTATTGTTGACAATTTAAAATTGTAAAATACGTGGCCAGGAAATGTTCTCTAGTCAAATTTATTATTTTGGTGAACTTCAAATATTTAAAATAACAACAAACTCTCAACAAACAAGCTACACGGCAACCAACTCGCTAACATAAACCAATTTCAGATGTTTTTAAAACATGACGTTCTAAACATTTTCAGTTTCGCCCTCATATTTTACTGATATAAAATATTATAGGAATGTTGAAGAGGTACCACGACTGCAAACATTGTCTGTATAATCTGTCTCAAACTAAAACGATCCTATTGTAAACATATAGTAAGAAGACAGACGTACTTTAGGCTTCTGATTGGTGGTGGAAAATTCATGTTTGCATATAGAAGCGGACGCCTGCATCGTTCTCGTTGAGACAGATTGTACCGCTCTTGTCTCTGATGTGAACCATGCCACAGACTTGATGGAACTTGAGTAACCATTCGTGCCTGCAGCTATTGTAAAGTCAGCTACAAGCTGGTTAGCGGCATTTCAATGTGGGAAAGGAGCCGAGTGTTCGCACAGGGAACTTCTTTGAGTAAGCACTTACTGTGTGTTCGATGTTTTGGTGTGATGGGATGCCTACAAGCTATATGTTACAAGATGCTCCATGCAATTGGGCAGAGACATTAGACGGCTTCTGACGTAACACAGCTGCCAGGTTCTTTCGGTAATTAATGAAATGTAAATTACACTCGCTCTCTAATCTACGACAGTAAGTTAGCTGTGTTGTTAAAATCTACAGCTTTAACAGAAGAGTAGCTTAATGGTTCCTACTTGTTAATTTTAGAGACTGACGTATCTTAATGTTTTACCACACACTTTTACTTTCTCTATTACTTGCCTATAGTACGTAGTGGAAGTGTTGCATCAAATAAGGAATTTGATACCCGGATTTCAACCGGAAATAGCACGATAAAAACTCTTTTGTGAGCATACGTGAGAACATACCACAAAAACAAAAGTTCTGTTAACACCAAACTTGATTACGTAGAAAATGAAGCTAGTTACAGTGATGCCATAAGCAGTATAAAATTGTACACAATTTGTAAAAAAACCACTTCACTTATCTTAAGAAAATGATGTAAATTCTTCTTATTAGTTGAATTAGTTGAAATCGATTTCTCGAACCCTTGCCTGCGTCCTCAGTCAACACACTTCGTTATCGAGGAAGTTACTAGGTTACTATGTTTTTTCAGTATTACCAAAATCTGAAAACGAAACAAACATCAGAACAGAATCAACTGCAGGTATTTCAAAATTCATTATGCGATGTTTATTTTTAATATAAATATATTTTCCCAAACCATTAAACCTATCGAGACATTTAATTGTTTTAATAATTTAAATTCAGGATTTTTTTTTCATGGTTAAATGGCCAAAAATGATCTGCTACGGCAGATTTATCACTTGTTTATACTTAATGTTACGAAAATGTTCTTTCGTTCTGGTTTCCAAATAAGCTTCGTCTTACCAATGTAAACATGATCACAATCTAGATAACTAAATTGATAAATACCAGATTTTTTATCATTAGGAATTTCATCTTTTTTAGAGAAATGTAGTAAATGTTTAATACTATATTTATTTTGAGCAACTAAAGATATAACCAAATCTTTGAAAACACTTTGAAAATGTTTATTAACCCAATGATGGTAAGTAAATTTTTTAAATTTATAATCGTCTTTTATTTTTTAAAGGGTAGAAATAACAGTTTTTTGATATTTAAATTGTTTAATCTTCTTTTGTATAAAGTCTTTACTAGAACCATTAACTAAAACAGTATTAGTAATATCTTTATATTCCTAAATAAATTCCTCTTTATTAATCTATAAATCAAGCTATTAAAACAGAAAGTTTATTTGAAAAAAGGCTAAAAGTTTTATTTAATGTAATTATCGATATGAGTAAACTTCCTATAATTACCAAAATCCAGTTGATTATTATTTATTATCTTAAATTCCAAAAAAAGGGAAGAAAACCATTAATTACAGTTTCTAATGTGAATTGTATAGCTTTATCTTGTAAATTTAGTAATTTTTAAGCATCATTTATTTCTTTATCAGGAATAGTAGCAAAAATAATCAATGGGAATGATTTAGGGACTTGCATTTCGAAAAAAATTCATAACAATATCAGCAAGAAAAGGTGAAAGAGGATTACCCATTGGTAAGTCTGAAGTTTGTTGAAAAAATTTACCATTAAAAGTGAAACAATTTTGATGCAAACAAGAAGTAATAAGTTTAACAAAATCGACTATTAAGTCCTCGTGCAAATTTATTTATGTAAATTTATTTTGTTACAAATAGTTATATTTATACAATACCAAACTTAATATTTACTTCAGATCTTCCAAATATGTGACATGAAGATTTTCAAGAAAATATCTCCATCCGAAGCTATTCTTTATACACAAAGGTTTACGAATATCTTGTTTTGCCAAAACTGTCTTTAACTGTTTTCATAAAAACACATTCTGTTTAAGACATTTTCATAAAAAGTGAAAGTTATATCTTTAATTTGCTGGGAACAAACTCTTGAGATTCTCTTGATTCTGATCAAGCTTTATATATTCGGTAAACCGTAAGGGATAGACAAAATCTGAGTGCCTAAAATCCGGATCCACTTAAAGGCAAGCAATTTGTAAATTTTGTGAAGTTAACTATTTCCGAGACGTTCTTTATTATCGGATTTAGTATTCATATATACCATTCTCAACTGTGTAATCATTAAATATTATTATAATTTCTCTCTTCTCATGATATATACATAGCATGAAATTTCAAAACCACTCAAAGGGACACGCTTTTTTAAAAAATTATACCATCCCTTTTAGTACTGCATCACAAGAAACGTGTAAATATGAATTACAAATTTATCTGGGTTAAAAAGAATTAACTATAATAATGGTTCTGTAACAATTTGTGGATAAGTGATTAGATAAAGTAATATAAAAACAAAACAACGGAGTTTAAGATATCACGATAATGGTAAATAAATACAGGATATCCATAAAGTAACTCCGGATTGTTGTAGTTAAATATCTGAATAGTTATTGAAATAAAAAGTTAAGAAAATTATCTGCAGTGTTTGAAAGGTAATTTTCACAAGGTGTTCTCTTTCCTCTTTTCTTTTCATTCCTTTTAATAACTATTCCTCTGCATAAGTATATCTGTACTTTGCAACTAGTTTACAAATGAAATACATTAATATGCTTAGCTACGAATGTTAGGTGTGGTTGAATCTGGTTGAAGCGGAAATATTAGTGGCGCAGGGTAGGAGCAATAAGATACTCTCAGGGTATGCGTGGATATGTATGAGTAGAGATGCTTCTAATGACACTGGAATGCCCGTTTCAAACTGATTTAATGACTGCTTCTCTTTATCATCACATCTAACTCGAAGTTTCCGACCAAGGTTATAAATGTTTCACTGTTCAGAGTGATCGTATGTAGAATGCTTATTACTCGATAAAACTTAATTCGCTCTTCACGTACATATGAATCGACAATTATTTTCTCTCATCGCTTCTGCTCTCCTTTGACCAAGAGAGAAGAAGACAACCTTCTTAAACGGCCACCAGCCGTGGACAGCCTGTCCTCACTGTACACAGCTGAGCGTGTGTTTTCACTTTCACCGCTCGAAAGCCCTCTTATTCATCGAAAACTCCTTTGTGACTATTTTGTCCATTGTGATTAATAGTCTCGGTCATGCCATTATTGATGGTCCGAAGAATGCCTCTTCAAACGGAGTCAAGTGCTATCCCTTTAGAACATTTTGCTAAGAAAACTGTTTCTTACGTTTCTTTTGTTAAAACAACTATTCAACCCAATTCTATTCAACTCAACTGCACGTTCACACATTTCACAACAAATATACATTCATTTCAAATTCATTACGATTCTTTATGCATTGCATCCCTTAATTTCGGTATCATGGTGCTCCTTTGCTTATGTAACTATAAAACTCGCAGATAGTACTCTAAAGCTTAAAACATCACCCCTTTTTGCCAAAAAATTAAGTTCTCTGCATTTACGTTGGTTGTGACACGTTACATTTTTCCCATGCCTAAATTGGATTAAGTATTAAATGCACTTAATAAAGAGGATAGTTAAACATTGAAAACTCAGTAATACAGAAATGTTCTGATGTGAGTTTATTACCTACACTAATAGACAGGATAGTCTCTTCGAAGGAAGGTAGGTACATAACTAGATTTAAAAGTGATTGGTTAAAATCTTAAAGAATGATAGGCCTTTTGTTTACTGGTAAAGCTAATTCGCATTTTAAGATATATGTATTAAAAACAGTACTAACCACAGTGCCTCTGCTCTATCCAATGCTTCAATAGTTCTAATTAATGCCATTTTAGTTATTTTTCAAATCTGCAAATCAGCAGCAAATGGTCTTTATGCGCCGTGGCCTAGTGGGCTAGAGTTGTGGTTTGGCTCCCTGCCACGGAGGGCGCTAGGGATCGATGCCACATCTGAGGTGTGCGGATTGTAAGTCTAGGGTATAGGAGTGGTACCCGCTCAGCATAGTGAAAAAATTGAGGACCTACGCTAGGTAGCAAACCCTAGTCTAGAAAGCGAAATTTCCGGCTCGGAGTACCGTGATGCTGACCACATTCCCTGTATCGGTTGAATGATCGCCATCTTCTGATATGGGCGTCAGGTTGGCAGCCGGGTTGGTAGGCTCTGAATCGCTTGCGGGCTGTTACGCCATGGTTTACATTTACTGTATCAACTCGTGTCGTCCGTTAGTTACGGTTAGTAAGGAGTAATATTTGTAGATTTAATTCATTCTTTCAAAACTGGCTCTACTTTGTATTTTCATACCTTTGTATGCTTGTATTTATACATTAAATAATCAAGGAAATAAATAATACATCCTTGACAAGAATGAATGGTAGAAAGATTAAAATCCTTTGTAAGACTTGACCCAGTTTATCGCTTCAGAGTTATACAAGCAGCCAAGATACCAATGAGAAGGCTACCTGGAGCTCCGTTTAAATTTTACTCTTCTAGCAACGTGATATACTTTTTTGTGTTGCCACATTATAACCATGCTGGTGTTATAGCCATTCAGTTGTTTTTATGTCATTGATAAACAGTTTGAGATCATCAAACAAATTACATAAGGCATTATGTAGACCATGATAAACATGGGAGGCCCAAGTTCGATATCGGGTAACGGTATGGGGATTTTCTCCCGCTGCAGCACCTGGTCAGGACTACGCTCAGCCTCGAAAGGACCCTGGGAGAGGGCTAATTGAAGAGCTACTTGTGGGGAAATGTAGAGGCTCCAGGTTACGAAGAGCGCATTCATCCTCCAGGAGGGACTTGCACTAACTACGTCCCACATTCCAGCGCTGTTCCCACTCATGGCGCACATTATGGACACAAGTGGGGGACGCAGTGTTCTGGTGGTAGGCCTTGGCATGGTATCAGACTGTTGTTTATCGGAGTTTAGTTTAGGCCAAAACAAGTATATAAGGGGTATCCAAGAGAAACTTATTTTCTCCTAGCGCCGTCGCCTGAAGAAACCCACACACTGAATTTACTATTTCATGTTTCTATTGCCAGTAAGCCGTTTGGTCTGCCTGGATTTTATCAGCGAACTGCTGGTATATAGCAAGGCTATTAGTTGAGATAGATCGTCACATGATGCCATTAAACCGAGGTCAATGAGCAATAATTCTGTTTTTGAGGGCAGAAGCTGTCAGTACAACTGATATTCACTATCGTATGAAGGATGTTAAAGTGTTGCACGATAACGCCCATCTGTAGGTGACAAAAATGTTCTAATATTTGCTGCGGCGCTTCCGATGATAGGCTCCCAAACTCTTTCCTTATGCTTATTCTCTCTGAAAAGAATACTCGTGATGGACGCCGGTTTAAAAATGCAGAATTACGTCTCGAAAGCTCCACCAAAATAAAAAAGGTTCTCCCCTCAGACATAAGTCTAGTCGACCGTATTTAGTTCAGACTCATATTTAATGATATAATTTAGGTGGTGGCCTTGCGATTTGAAGTCTGAAATATAAATGAAATGTGTAGTGTTTAACGCCTGCTTTTACTACATACGGCACCGCAGGCGATGACACTGATGATACATGAGATGGCGGGGGAAACCGGAGATCCCGGAGAAAAGCCGCCCCAGCGCCGTGTTGTCCACCACAAGTCTCACTTTGCGGTCGCCTGGGATCGAACCCGGGCCGCCTTGGTGAGAGCCAAGCGGTCTACCCACTGAGCCACGGCGTGGCCCTTGAAGTCTGAGGTTTAACGTTCTGCCATCTGGTGTCTTGTACTTGAAGACAAAATCAAGCCAATTCCTTATCTCGTCTATTCTCACGAGAAGGTGAGAGCAATAACAGAATCATGTGCTTGGTTATTAGCCCAGTTGAAAATGAATGTTTGAACGAGGATAGCCAAATGACTGTACATTAATGACTTTTTTGTCTCCGCATTCATGATTCATTTTCCGTTGCCGCGGCCCATATATTAATCGTAATGGAAATTCACACTCATTTTAGTCACCCTCTATCCCTCCTGCCCTTCTTTACACGAACTGTCTGGATTCAGCAACCTATGGATTCTGAGAAATCCCTATCTATACCAGATGAGCCAGCTGCCCCTTATTCTCGAGTTTTATGCAATCCGCATTTTATCCACCAACATGAAAACATCGACTCCATTACGAGATTCTGCCCACTTAATTAACATGGATGTTAAACACTCAATGAAATTAGTACAAATATAGATGTTATAGCATCGCCTGTAATATATTCGTAATTAGATAGCTGACGTTTCTACGTCATCCAACGTTCACTGGAACCAGCGAATACTATATATTAGACGGAATATTTATCTCACACGCTACTAGGTAGCCCAGTGGGAACTAGCGCAAAACTGCAATGTCATCTGTTTATTTTTAATTGCTTTATTTATGTTTTATGACATTTTTGATGTTTATTTATTTGTGAACTACATGTAGATAGTCTTAAACACACCTATAGGCAGGTGCAATTTAATTAAGGATCATTTATTCACAGTTGAACACAGAGAACATGGAAACTACGGTATCATATTTTAACGTGGAAGTTAAACACTACTTTGAAGACATAGAATTAGTGTGCTATTAAAAGTATCGTTTCAAATTGCTATGTTTTGTTGCGCTGGAATGATCCTTTTTCTATTCCTGGAGCGCAACTCTTCTAACGAAGCAAGTGTTCGAACTGATGACCTTCTTGGGTAATCCACGCTCTCAGGAACTTCATGATTAAATTATTATGAATTCGGTTTCCAAGTTTTTATGAACATAAACAAATAGCACTTACAATGCTGAGATTCGAACCAAGGGTTAGGGCAAAGAAGAGGTCATAATCCCATTGAGCTATTTCGAAACTTGCCTAAAGGCACCTTCTGGGTCCAGTAGCAAGATTTGTATGTCTGGTGCTATACCCTTGCCACCTCGCGAGTTCTCGTGCTTGATTTAGCATTTTAAAACACTTTTAATCACTTACTGGGTGTTATAATGTTATTACATAAGTGTAAAAAAGCTCTTATGCATGTTAATTGAGTTGCACAGACGTAGTTTAAGCAAAAATGTAAGTAAACCGTTGTTTAATAATACGTTCGTTTTGACTGTACGCGTCCATGATGGTTAACGCGTGTCTCTAATTTTTCCTAATTTTTGGCAGCCAGCTACTGTTCCAAGTACAACAATCCGCCATTTCCTTTTTAGCTTACGTTGTTTAGTGTACTCATATGATATGTACATTTTTTCCAAGGCGTTTACTGAACTACTTTGCCATTTATACCTTAATAAAAAATTTGTAAAATCACCTGGTAACCGGAATTCGCTCTCAGTAAAGGAGTCGTATGTTTTTGAGGTGTACTTTACCGAGCAGTACGTTTTGTTCCTTAAACCGCTATCCCTGTGAATTGTGCACCTTCTTCTCCCTAAGAACTTCAAGCAATACGGTTTAGTAAGCGCAAAACTGGATTAAGGCTGACATGACGTTTGATGGGTTGCCTACCTTCCAAACAAATATGGCGTAGCTGACTCACCTGGTATTTTGGAAACAAAACCTCCTGTGTCGAAATGCTATTGCGTACATTCACACTAATAATTGTGATATCTATTCATATAGATGCTTTGCATACAGTTGTGAGTATTGAGTAATTAATTTTCCTACAGTCTAACGACATATATCTGTTTCTCCTTTATTCAACTCTCCTCTCTCTCTCTCTCTCTCTCTCTCTCTCTCTCTCTCTCCTCTCTCTCTCTCTCTCTCTCTCTCTCTCTCTCTCTCTCTCTCTCTCTCTCTCTCTCTCTCTCTCTCTCTCTCTCTCTCTCTCTCTCTCTCTCTCTCTCTCTCTCTCTCTCTCTCTCTCTCTCTCTCTCTCTCTCTCTCTCTCTCTCTCTCTCTCTCTCTCTCTCTCTCTCTCTCACGCTGTCCTTTTGCCAGTTCCCTGTGATTTTAGGTTAACATTTTCCTGATACCGTTATGGGATTCATTTCTGCTAATTTCAGCTAATTCACTCCAGTGGCTAGCATATTTTCTGTAGTTAACTTAATTTATCTTAATTAAATATAATTTAAGTTTTACTAAACTATAGAGCTAAAAACATGAGTTACACTAACAGAATAAATTTTTCACATTTGAAATAAACAGCCAAAGAGGAAGAATAAGAATGGAAGGAAAAATTAATATATTCAAAAGGAAGAGAAAAATGGAAATATCTTTCTATAGGTATTTATTTTATGCGTAAGATTATTACTATTTCATATATTACACGATATTTGCAATATTTATATTATTTCCATCTGTTCGACACCCTGTTTATTTCCATTTTGATGCGATATAGATTAGATTAGATTGATTTGCGTTCAGTAGGTTCACTTGTAGCTAGAAAAGGCTGTGAACATTTAACATGTCCAGAGGTATAAAGTTTAATAGCATATATATGTACAAAAGTTAACATAAGACACATATTATAGTATACAGGCAATATGAGTAACATTATGGAAAACAAGGCTTATGCCATTACGTCTCAAACTTTTTGCAATGGATACCATTCTTGTTATTTCTCAGATACATATGCATTGGAAATAAACTTTCAACATGCATCAGAGATTTATTGGTAGTGATTTGTCATTGGAACAGTTAGATACTACTTACAGAGCTACAGAAGCATTATCAGGATAATTTGTCATTCAGATAATCTTGTACAGAATAAAACGATTTTGAGCAAAGGTACTCTATAACAGCAGTTTCAAAAGCACCGAAGTTATCAATTTTTTCTTTAAGAACATTAGTAAGTGCGCCAAATATCTTGATAGTTTCATAATGCACACCTTTCTGGAAGCAAGAAAGTTTCGCACTGGGATAATGGATATTGTACTTTTGTCCAGTGTTTATTCTGTGAATTACATTGTTTGTTGCAAATAAGGCACGATTGCATACAAAGCGTTTTAGGATCGGGAATATATACATGCAAGGAAGCGTTAATATCTTCAATCTCCTAAAAAGATCTTTACAGGAGCATCTGTTGTGGGTGTTAGTAATGATTATTTTAACATTATATTATCTACTATTACACTCCTTAATCTTATTTGCACATATACGTGTTTATTATTTTTATTTTGAATAATGCCAGTTAATTAAGGAATAACAGGACGTTTCTAGCTATTCTAAATCAATACTGATGAAACCATATATTTGTTAAAAATTATTTTGACAAACTTTGCTTACCTACTATATTAATGAAGGACTAGAAGTTAGTCGTCATCGTTATGCACACATTTAGACACGTCTTTAAGAAACCACCCATTACTCTCCATCATTCACGTAATGTGATGAATATTGTTGACTATTTTACGGTGGACATTTTGTTTGAAATCCTCTATGGTGTATGGGTTTGTCCTGTATAGGCACAGCTTACTCCAAAGATAAATGTCGCAGGGGAATAGGTCGTGGAACCCAAGGGGCCATAAATGTCTGTTAATAGTGTTGTCCTCTATGAATATTGTTTCAATTGTTCTGATCAAACTGTTGGTTCCATGAGCTGTGGTAGAATCTTGTTGAAAATTGTTTAAATCACGTTCTAATAATGCGACAAATTTGTATTCACTCGAAAAAAGGTCTAATTCCCTTTCCGCTCATTGCCCACCACACACATAGAGGGGGGCTTCATGAACAATATCGACTTTTAATAGGTTCATTAACGATTATTTTTGTATACACGCATACTCATGAAGATGGACTATGTCCTCGTCCCAATTATTAAATATAGACCCAATTCGAGTTGTACACATTATTCGAACTCCGTTCATAAAATATGGGCTTGTGTACTACATCATTCTGCTTGAAGATCATGTGCCACTATTGTTTCATGTGACCTAGCTTCGAGGAGATTTGTCCAAAGAGCTAAAAGAAATGTCTTGTTTTTGTGAAAGATGTCTAGAGGATGTTTGGAGAGAAGGTTCTCCAAACAATAACTTTATATTAACTAATGCTTCTTCGGTAAGAATTGTTATTCGTGAGGTTTCCTAGACTGAGTACCTCGCGTGATCTAAAATAAGTGGGCCGATCAATAAAGACTGAGACTGACTTTTTTCACATAAGTTTATTACTGCAATTCAGTGTTTACACGATGCTTTACAAAGTAGCCCCTCCTACTTCAATGCACTTTTTATAGCGTCTCTGCCAGTCCTTTAACACGTGCTGCAGACCATTCTTTGTCAGGACCTTGAGAGTCGCCTCACGTTTCTTGAGCACTTCTTCAGAGCTCTCAAATGGAATGCCCCTAAGATTTGCCTTTAGTGATGGGAATGAAAAAGGTCACAATGTGCAAGATCGGCGCTATAAGGTGGATGTGGTACACAGGTAATGTTGAATCGAGCTGGAATCTGCATGACTTGATTTGCGACGTGAGGCCGTGCATTGTCATGGTGAAGTCACCACCCAGTCCGAGGTGGCTCTGGTTGACTCTTTGCAATATGCTTCCTTAGTGTAGCCAATATTGACGTGTAGCATGCTGCTGTAGCAGTAATGTGAGGGGGAACTGCATGCAGGTAAATCATTCCATTACAATAAAAAATGAGATCACCATCCCTTTCGTTGCAGATTGAACAACTTTTACCTTTTTGGTGTTGGAGAACCTAGTGATTTCAAGCACACTGTGGTGGCTTGTTTTCCTTCAGGATCATAATGATGCAACCATGACTCATCACCGGTGATAATAGATTTAAGAAATGCATCCCCTCTATCAGCAAAGAGACCCAGCGCCTCACGGCTTGTCTCCATTCGCACAACCTTTTCTTCGTGAGTCAACAGACGTGGCACCCAACGATCACATAGTTGGGTCATATGGAGATGGTCGTGCATACTTGGAAACGCACTGCCATATGAAATTCTCAATACTTCACTGAGGTTACGTAATGTTATACACCGATCTCCTCGGAGAATCACAGCACCGGTGTTGATGTTGACTTCAGTCACAGCAGAAGCCGAAACACCAGGCCCACCTTGATTAATACTGACAAGTCGGCCTTCTTTGAAGTCCTTGAACCACCTAAACACTTTTGCACGGATAGTGCATCTTCACTGTACGCTTGCTTCAGCCTTTCTTAAGTTTCGATGGCTGTATGGTTTAAACGAAAACGGTATTTGATTCCTCTTGCGTCACCACCACTGTCTGGTATGCGAATTGCACCTAGGGTGTACAAAATAGAGCATTACTACCAACCTACCAATACGAGTGTGTTGCCGCCTACCAACATTATACATAAAAACCCGATCTTTTCAAATATTTATGTAACAGATACGAAAATATGACAGAAGCTACAGGAGAAAATCAGTCGTCGTATATAACCCATGGTGCGATAGTCTATAGAGGGCCAAGGCCTGCCAACCGGACTGCCGGCCTCACGCCCACATATGCAAGGTAGAGGTGGGCGAACATCCAACCTATACGGAGAGGAAATGGGGCAGCATCTCGCCACTCCCAGCCGGAAAGTTGGCTTTCCGGACCAGGATCTAAAATATATACATAATACACTTTATCGACTATTGAAAGGCCTGAAACCTTTGCACCCGGACACACATTCTGCAGTAGAGGTGATACATTTAGCCATAATTCATTTATGACGAAATACAGAAAAATTAATTACCCTTAATGACTGAACTGCACTCGACCATTGTTCACTTGATGCTGGAAAGCCGGACATCAGTGTGACCTATTGCACAAAAGGCTTGTAACATAAGCCTGCTCGAATTGTAGAGAAACGTGGGCGTGCTCAAAACGCTTTGGGTCGAACATTACGTGGGCAGAATATAACCCATGCTTCATTATTTATTTTATGTGTAAAGTATGCCTAACAATAAACTATTTCGTTAGCAAGCACGTCTGTGTTTCACTTGAGCAACCGTTATATGTAGAGCACTTCACTTTAACATCTTGTTTATGATGAGATTGTATAACACCCAGTTTAGTTGTATACACGTCTCTTACTGTTGTTCCGTCAGTGGGTTAGTTGAGTACATCCTTCAGTTTCTGAGTACTGTTGCTGACTTATGGAGAATATCTTTGTTGTTGAACCTGATAGCTTAAAGTGGCGAAGTTCTCGTTTCGATGCAGTAGTTCCAATTTACTGTCTACAATGCAGTTGAACTATCAGCGGTGGAAAATAGAGCCAGACTGGAAATTTCTTTTCAAACCTTGCCCTACACACGGGTAGTGTGAAACAACAATAAATGTCCATTAATTGACCTAATAGTGTTCTGAACTATAATGCCTGGGTGGTAAAGTACTTACACGTTATAAGTCGCCATTGAGATACATAGTTGTTGCATATGTATATGAGAACATCTAGTGGTTTACCGGAAAAATAACGCGTCAGTTGGAGAGTTTAATGCTGAGCTGGCACATTGCAATGATAGTTCCAGTTTAAGAGCAACCAGATGGAGACCAAGAAATCCATGGCTCAAATCCCAGCTATGCAATTGAATTTTTCCATTCTATCTTTCTAAGCCCTGCCCTACACACTGGTAGTGTGAAACAACAATTAATTTCCATAATATTTTTATGCTCATAATTAAGGGCCAGAAGCGTGTGCGTTTTTCCATAGATATACTGCACATGGACTGTACTGTCATTGGTCTCGCATGTAAACAGATGCAGGTAGTTATAGGCTGACCATGACAAGTGCCTCACTGCGAGAGGTAACAAAACAGTCGCGTTGTACTATGCCTTCAAACTGCGTCAGCATACACTTGCAAGGCTATGCTACTACTTCTAGTAACACTAGCTTTCATGAAAAGCATCCCAATCAGGGAGCCTGGTTGAAAAGAGCAAAAGAGCAGTTGGAAAAGGGTGGATTAGGTGATACATGGCAGCATAGACATAGCCTAGCATGGGTAGTATGGAAGGTAGTTAGATCTAGATTCGGGGATGTGGATCGTCAAACTATATGGGCTGAGATGGAAGAGAAAAAGGTCACTGGTCCTTTTAAGGATGTTTGGAACAGAATCAAAATCAGAAAAGTGTTTAGAAATCTGTAGTAAAAGGGAAAGGGAAGCGATAGTATCGTACAGATAAGGGGTTTCGAAACTGAGAGGTTTTAGGGGTAGTGTACTGCAAAGTTACTGCCCAATATGTGGAGACAAAGATGATGGAGACTATATTATTTGGGAATGTAGAGGTACAGATGAATGGAGGAAAAATTTATTAGCAAGAAGTGGCTGAGAAATAAAAGTATTGTAGCCATAAAGAAATTGTTTTCTGATCAGAGTCATATTAGAAAACGAGAAGAATTTCTATGGAAGGTGAGATCCAAATGGAAATGGTCAATTGACAGATTTTATGAGGAAGAGTCGACAATGTAAACTTAAGATCATAAGATGTAAGAGATGAAAAGGTTGTGTAAGATTGGTAGCATTTAGATATCTACTGGATAAGTGACTTGGGTCAAATCTAGTAGACGCAACCTATGAAATAGCTCGGCAATAACTAAATAAATAAATGAATGAGTGAGTGAGTCAGTCAGTCAGTGAATCAGTGTGTCAGTTAGTGAATCAGTGAGTCAGTCAGTGAATCAGTGAGTCAGTCAGTGAGTGAGTGAGTGAGTAAGTAGTAGCACTGCTTTACTTTGTTTTCCACGTTTGCCCATTGGATGGTGGATATGTAGACAGAGCACCACGTCTTCAAGGTCGAATGCTACTTTCGTACCGGCATTAAAATTAGTGCGACATATAAATATATTTTAAACACTGCATAGAGAAGTTTATGCAGCGCTATCCAGCATTCAGACAAGTCCCTCGCAGCGCAATGTTGTCAAAAGTGTCCAGGTACTGTCAAATTTACATACTTTTGTTTGCGACATAAACGTCTTATGTTTTATCAGTATATGATAAAAATGTTTGTCATTCTCACGCTTAATTAAAATGTTGGTATCCTTATGTCTTTTAAAACCAATAAGTGAATCAAACATTTACAAGGTAAAAGTTCAGTTACTCGCAAAATGAGAAATACTCGACGCTATAAAGTGACGGTCCCAATTTAGAAGTAATAAATATAATAAGTAAATATTATAAATATATAATATCAATAATCTGTTTCTTTCGCCCCTCCGTGGTGTTCGGTAGCGTGTGTACCTCACACTAAAGAGGTCGCGAGTTCGAATCTCGCTAAGGAGATACCTGGATGATATTTCCATGGTTTTCCCTTAGACTACGAAGACAAATGTCGGGTAACTCTGAGCTCTTGGGACCTTTGACTCATTTGAGTATCATATCATCCGTTTCAATCATTCAGTCATTGATTCATTGATTCATTCATTGTCCGATATGACGTGCACTGTTGAAAGGACAGAAGAAGAAAATCTGTTTCTTTACTAAAATATTTTTCAACTAATATTTTTTATTAATTTGATATTCCTTTATTAAATTATATTAAGTTATATATCTTCACAGAGAAACAGCATATTGGAAGATATTGTTTGCATTTATCCGTCATTTAGTGTTCACATTCATTAAAACAAACTACAACAGTTATCGTATGTACGCGCCAGGCGAAATTACCCACCTTTATATTACGCGGGCAGATCCCACACCTAAAATAAAATATTTATCTGCCGGTAGAGGGAGGCCTCAAATCTGTTGGCAACAGATCCAGTACGATCGCAAGCCGTTAGGGGAATCGTATATACACTTGCTCCATCAGCGACGCTAATGATGGCGTCAAACTTTGCGCGATAAAACCACAGATAAAAATGAACACCGTGTACTTCGTGGACAGTTAACTTCACTAATTTTTGGCTGAAATTCCGGGTCCTACTAATCAGGACTCTCGAATGCGAAGCGTTAGCTTCACACCTTAGCGCAAGGCCAACTCTTTCGGCTTTTGTCGGTCATTGTACACAAACATCTGAACAATGGGCAGGGAGATTGGACCTACAGTTTATCTGGTTTATCTTGAAACACGGGAATTATAGAGAGAAGCGGGGGCTGGGGAAGCATTATTATTGCCCGCTTAGGTAACCCACGCCTGCTTAATTCCACTTCGCAGTACTTCTATGCAATATTTCGATTGGTTCCGTCTGATTATATTGTAGGTATCCCTTTATTACTTTCAAGCGCAGCGCTAGACTACTGGTAGGTGGCGGTGGTATAGATATGCCGTCCATTTGGGATTTTTTTGAGAGTCACTTGTTTCTAAATGTATGATGAAATTTTCCAATATATCAATTAATCCGTCTTTTCCCAAGTACATCTTTTCTACCCCTTTCATTGATTTGTGTCCATAATAGATCCATAACTTTGGTATCACAATGACACGAAGTTAAGGTATGTCCACTTAATTCAGCTATGGAGTCGTTGGTGTACAGTTTGAACTTATCTTTTTGTCTCTTAATTATGTCGTACAACACCGGTTTTGATACCATATTTACATCACTGCCATATTGTCACACCCTACATTAGAATAGATTTAATATTTATTAGCTTTGGGGGGGAATCCGTAGCGGTAGAGCTAATCCATCTCAACAAACACTAGTTACACCACGCGGTAGGGTGGACATGTTATTTTACTGATAACTAGCTTACCTGTATAGTGGTGAAAGGTGGAAGGTCCAGCGAAGGAAAACCCACAAGTGCATTTTAAAAAGAGGTTTAATAATTCCAGACAACTTACATTCAATGAGGCTTGTGTTCCGGAGGGTTGCTACAAACACATCCTCTCACTCTGGTGGCGGCCGGCCGTCTGCCGAAAAGGAAGCCAACCCCCTCTCCAGCGCAACCAACGAACAAAGATCAGCCAGTGGCGCCAGGTCTGACAACCCATACAGGGTTGCCACACCTCCCCCCGGACCACAAGCTGTTGACCCAGGGTCAACAGAACAATTAATAACAAATGAAAAGAAACTCGCTCGAGTGATGGAACAAAAAAAAAAAAAAATTAGCATACAAACATCACAAACAGTATTACAAACATAAATCTTCTCTTGACGTTACACATTCGTTTCTTTACTCCAGTGTCTGTCTATAACTTTAATTAAAAAGCCCTCAAAGAAAAATAAATGAAGTTCAGCACTTTTCACCACTACTGCACCAAGCAAAAAAAGTTTCACAACCTGCCTGAACAGTACATTCCATTCCCACTGGTCTCACAAATGTAATAAAAAACTTGAAGCTTGCACTGCAGTCACTGATGAATAAAGACCACTGAATTGAGCACAATTGTACTTGCTCTACACTGAATAACAATGTGGGGCATTAATAGTTCTTCTGCCCCCAACACAGGTACGAAGTGACAGCACTAATAGCTGCCAAAGCTCTGACGAACAGTGGTCATAAAGGGCGGACCAGAGCCCGATGACACAAGGCAGTGTGGCAGGTTTAGCACTCCCATGGTGCAAACAGTTCGGTAGGAACAGTGTGGTGCAGCAGGAACGCAGATAAATAGGGCTGGCTTGATACGTATCATCATACTACAACATTATTTCCAAAAAATATAAGTGTACGTCAATTACAGAAGACAACTACATCATTAAAAACAAACTTCACTTCTGAACAATAATAAATAATAAAAAAATTAGGTACACCCCATCTGGGTAGCAAGATACATGATAAAACTAAGATAATTTCCATCACTCGGCAATATATAGAGCTTACAAATTTTGACAAGATGAATCACATAATCTTCACAAAATAATCTTCACAAAAGAATACATAAAACGTAGGAATGTCACAATCAAAATTTTACAAAAACCCCTTAGGGTAGAAATAATACAATACACACAGCACAAAATAATTTGACCTTCCAAAACATTGAATAAAAATATTACAAATTTTCAAAATACCAAAACTTACAATTAGAGGGGTACCCCAAAATATTACACGTGGCCATAAACTTTTTAACAAAAACTGACGTGTACACTTAAACAAAAATGAGCTCAGTTTTTCTCTTTGTTTTACCATAATAATTTCAATCATATTTATTATGTGCGCGCACTACTTAATATCGTCAGTACTACTACCTTTCAAATCAACAAAACTACTTACAATCTACCAACATCAACATTTTGCATGCCAACAAAACTACTGTCACATTACTACACCAACAAAAAAAAATCGTTCTACAACACAATACATAGAACAAAACTGAAAGAAAAATTAAGTTCTGGGGCCTCAAAATTTCACATCCTAGATACACAAAAGAGAAAATATAGTATCATGTCTTAGCCTATTCTAAAAACTTTTGTATACATTGAAGGGTACTTTTGCTTTTCAACATAAAACTTAGAATTCAATAAACCATTAAAGCATACTGGTAATCACACAACTCCAAAATATATATCACTCTTAATCCAAAACAATTTTATCAAAATGTTCAAACTATTAGCATCCTGCAATAAAGAGACAAAGTAAACATCTGTACTAGTAATGTGCTATCTCACAAATACCTGGTAACTATGGCGAGGGTGACAAACAGAACATCCCCAGGTCTCAGCTTCATAACAGTCATTCACAAACCTCTCTGTGATTCAGGTTTTCCTCATCATCTTAGCATGCACATTTCAGCACCAATGCTAAACAAAACTCAAAAAAAAAAATACACTTAATTACTTGCATCGATAAGCACATTTCAGCCATTTTATCGAGCCTAAAACACTGGATTAACGGGCACATTACAGCAACCCCATTAACCAGATAAACTTTACCTCTACATCTTTCACATAATCACACATAATTTCATTCATCCTTCTTATCGAGGTAGCACAGCACTATTCCAGAATGTAAACTTAAAATTAATAAACAAAATTTCAATTTTCTAATCATTGCAAAATTTATCATAAAATGAGGTTATTCAACTCAAAACAGTTATTAGGGAACATATACTTTTAATATCAATTAATTGTGACTTTCAATAATAACAATTGTATGTTCAACTTTTGACATCTGATTCATCAAACATCTATCCAATGTATTGCCATTTGCCAATAATATACATCATATTCCTAAACAAAATAGCTTAGCACACTATACACTAAATCTCAAAATTCACACTCAGAAATCAAGGGACAATATACTTTACATACAACCTTTTTACATTTGATGTGACACAAAAGAAAAGCAAAATGTATTTACAGTCTATATGGTCCCACAGGCTCAAAATATGGGAATATCCTAGAAACATGTACTGATTGTTCCTTAACTCTAGGAGCATTTGGTCGACGAACCACATAAGTAACAGGAGTAATTTGTCGAACAATTTCAAAAGGCCCAAAATATCTATGAAGCAATTTGGTACATTTTCCCTTTTTCCTAATTGGAGTAAAAATCTTAACAAGCTGACCTACTGCAAAATGAGTATCTCTATGCTTAGCATCATATCTTTCTTTCTGTTTAATCTGTTGCTGATTAATATTATGGATGGCTACTTCACGAGCTTTCTGAATCTCTTCCAAAGTTTGCCGAACAAATAAATCATTTGAAGTGGCCTGAAGTTGCACCTGATTTGGTAAGGAAGGTTCACGACCATATATCAAATAGAATGGTGAAAATTTTGTAGTCTCCTGAACAGAAGAATTGTATGAAAAAATCACATATGGTAAAACATTAGACCAATTGCGCTGATTTGAATCCACAAAATGACTAAGACAATTTAGTAAAGTCTGGTTAAATCGTTCAGTAAGGCCGTTGCATGCAGGGTGGTATGAACTAGTAAAATGAGGGGAAACTGACAAAGCTTTCAAGAGTTCCTGGGTTACTTCACTCAGAAAGACACTACCACGATCAGACAGTAACATGGCAGGGGCCCCATGCCTGCAAATAATCTGATGTAAGATGAACTTAGTAACCTGGGGAATGGTAGCCAAAGAGAGAGGGGCAGCTTCAACCCACCTAGAAGCATATTCTGTAGCAACTATGATATACTTATGACCCGACGTAGAACGAGGCAAAGGGCCTAACAAATCTATTCCCCAACGTTCTCCAATAAAGTTAACTGGAATAGGCTGCAAAAGACCAGCAGGTTTTTGATTCTTAGGTGCCTTCCTAGACTGACAACTTGGACAAGTTTTCACAAAATGCTCAATATCTTTTTTCATACCTATCCAGTAGTATCTTGAATTAATCTTACTAAAAGTTTTAGACAAACCTAAATGACCAGATAGTGGATCATCATGACATGAGGACAAAATTTCATGCTTTAACACCTCAGGAATGACTAGTAAATGCAAGGGACCAGTAGAACCCGAATTTTTCCTGTACAAGACATCACTTTTCAAAATATAGGTAGAAGCTTGACGTTGAACCTTAGCAGGAGCAGATTCAGGATCCTTAAGGGCATTAATAATTGGAGTCAGAACTGGATCATCATTTTGTTTCTGAGCAACCTCAACTGGTGATAGCAAACAGGTAATTAGCTCATCAAGTTGTTCAATTTGATGCTCTTCAGGCTGTAACACAGGGAACCTTGACAAAACATCTGCATCATTATGTTTCTTACCAGATTTATAACATATATCATAATCAAATTCCTGTAACTTTAGACTCCATCGAGCCAACCGGCCTGTCAAATCCTTTAAATTGTTCAGATAACAAAGGGAGTGATGGTCTGAAATAACATGCACTTTATAGCCATACACAAAAGTCCTGAAATGTGTTAAACCAAAAACGATTGCCAAAAGCTCTAACTCTGGTACACTGTAATTTCTTTCACATTTTGACAAAGTTCTAGAAGCATATGCAATAGGTCTAAGATTATCATTTACTTTCTGTAGTAAAACACATCCTATTCCTAGACCACTAGCATCAGTGTGTAATTCTGTATAGGCTCCAGGATTATAATGAGCCAACACAGGAGCAGGAACAAGAGAGTTCTTTAACTGCTGGAATGCTGTTTGCTGATCCGGGCCCCAAATAAAACTTTGACTTTTCTTGGTCAGCTGAATCAATGGATGGGCAATGTAAGAGTAATTCTTAATAAATTTCCTGTAGAAATTGAACAAACCCAAAACTTTTCTCACGTCTCTAACATTCTTTGGGCGTGGTAGTTCTTTAATCACTGTAACTTTCTCAGAATCTGGGGAAATTCCATCTTTAGATACTTCAAAACCCAATAACTTTATCTTTTCCATAGCAAAGAAACATTTCCCAGGTTTCAGTTTAAAATTATGCATTTCCAAACGTTGAAAAACAGCTTCTAAGTTTTCTAATAATTGTTCAAAAGTTTTGGCAAAAACAACAATATCATCCAAATATGCTAAAGCTTTCTTAAATTTCAAGTCTCCTAACAATTTCTCAGCAACAAAACTGAAAAATCTTGGTGCATTAGCAAGCCCAAAAGACAAACGTTCAAATTCATACTGCCCTTCATGAGTAACAAATGAGGTATACTTTTTACTATTCTCCTCTAAAGGAATTTGAAAGTATGCTGACAACAAATCTAAGGAAGCAAACCATTTAGCTTCTCCAAGGTAACTAAGGAGGTCATCAATAAGAGGCAAGGGAAAGGCTGACTTTACTGTAACCTTATTCAGTTGACGATAATCTACACAAAACCGCATAGAGCCATCTTTTTTCTTTACCAACACAACAGGTGATGACCAAGGTGACTGAGAATCTCTAATAATACCAGCATTTTTCATTTCCTCTACTTGTTGGGAAATAATCTCTTTCTGCTTATGAGCTACCCTGTAGGGTCGTTGCTTAATAGGTTTTTCATCCTTTACCTCTATTTTAAATTCAGCTACATTAGTTGAGCCTAAATCTTGCAATGAAGTGGCAAAAACATGTTCATATTTTAACAACAGATTATGAAGATCTGACTTTTGAGCTTCAGTTAAGTTGGTATTAACATTAAATTCAAACTTTGGAGCGTTCAATGGAGTAACATCCTTAGGTGAAACTGAGTTACTTTGAACAAATGCAACTTCATGAGCATTAGCTAATACAGTTTTAGCAAAAAGTGTTTGAGGAACAGCTGAATTATTATGTACTGGTATCACAAAGTCCTTTGAAGATTTGCAAACTACAGGTGGAATAGAAATATTCTTCTTATGCATAATACTGGTAGAAGGCTCGAACATAACCTCATTTGTAATATCAGCTGAAGGCTGCACTGCCACAAAACAAGTAGTAAGCGGTGGCAATTTAACATCTTTTACAACAGAAACTTTATTAACTATCTGTACCTCATCGTTCAATGGAATCACAGCAATATCTGTAAAGGGACCACCACATGTTGTTTCAAAAGGAATGTGTACCATTTCTCCCTCATGAGTTTGAATCTTAACTTCTGCACAAGAATAATCAATGGTAACTTTATGTGAAGTTAGAAAGTAATTACCCAAAATAAGATTATGTGCCAAGTCTTTTACCACTAACACATCTTCCTGAAAAACAAAGTCATTAATTTGAAATTTCAAATTTGTTTGATAACGCGCATCTAATAAATTGTTACCAGCTGTTTTAAGCAAAATCTCGACAGGTTTCATTTTAGAAATGTCATTGATATGAGCTGCATTCACAATGCTAACTGCACTTCCTGTATCCAACAAAATTGGAAGTTTTGACTCCCCAATGGACCCCAAAATTTGCAAAATTTGACCTGGAAGAGAAACAACATTAGACACAGGTGAACTTACTTTGGGTACCTCTAGGTTATGTCCTTGGAGGCTGGGCCTCTCGAGTTTTTTGAACCAGATGGTGAAGTCCAGCAATTACGTGCCATATGACCACGCTTGTTGCAATTGTAACACACAATAGGTGCCTGCTGTCTCTTTTCATGATGTCTTGGAGGCTTAAGTGGAGGTGGCTGCACAGTAGATGCAGCAGCAGTGAATTGAGACTGAAGCTGTTGCATTTGGGTAGCAAGTTTAGTGACCTGTTCACTCAATGTGGAAACAACATTAATAACTGGTTCAGAGTGATTTACACTTTCAAACCGTGATAAAACAGGTGCAGATGACACAGGTGGAGAAGTGTAAGTTGATGTTTGTGCTTGTACTAAATGTTGTCTATGTTGCACATAAAAATTAGCTTTATCAACGCTTTTAATAATTTGTAAAACCTCCTCAACTGTTTGTGGATTTAATGGGAGCAAAGCTTGCACATACTGAGGTTTCAATCCTTTCACTAAGTTTTTTTACCTGCTCCATTTGTGTCATTGCAGCGTTAACTTGGTCACACAAGGATAATACATCATAAATGTAATCTAATACAGGTTCATTTTCTAATTGTACCCTCTGCCTAAGTTTAATTTCCAACAATTCATCTTGATTGGACATTTGAAAAGCTGCCAAAAACTGTTGAGTTAGAAAATGCCAATCATGTTCAGGGTGTCTATGGCAAAAAGTTCGGTACCACAGTGCTGCTGTGTCTCGCAAGTAACATGGGAAAAACTTCAACTTTTGTACATCTGACCAACCATTTGCTATAGAAACTAAGTTAAATTTTCTCAAAAATTCTGAAGGAGATATCAGTGCTATCCTGTCAAAACAGGGTGGATCAATAAAAGGCCGAGAAACTTTCATTGTCTGAGTCTGATTAACATTAGGTGCCATGGATACTTCTAAATTACTAGGTACATGTGCACTTTGATTAGCTAAAGCAGAAGTCGAAGCTATTACATCATGTGAATCCATTGTAACTGGCACATTGAATGATTGCCGCGTTTTCTTAGGCATTTTGACTTACTTTTAAGTAACACTGGACACCAGAATAAAACAAGCAGAATTACCAACTGGAATGAACACAAAACTGAAGTGCATCCTTCACAAAAACACCAAAAAAGAAACTATTTACTTTGAATTTTACTGCCAAAACTCACACAGCGTCCCTTGAAAATCAACCCGTGACCACGTGGTGTCCATTATCAATTTCCATGTAGTTATAAAAAAAATTTAGCACAATATTATGAAATAAGTTTACTATTGAAGAAATCAAATAAAAAACAGACCAAAAGTTAAAGGATTACGAGACGATGACCAGATTAGAATTTCTAACTAATTGAACACCACGCGGTCGGCTATGTTTCCTCCATCTTTCACCACCGTATACATTCAAATTTTTTTTCATAAAAACCGGACTAAAGCAAGGAGGAAAAAAAAAATTTTTTGAGATCTTACCCGCGTCTCCACCAATATGTCACACCCTACATTAGAATAGATTTAATATTTATTAGCTTTGGGGGGGAATCCGTAGCGGTAGAGCTAATCCATCTCAACAAACACTAGTTACACCACGCGGTAGGGTGGGCATGTTATTTTACTGATAACTAGCTTACCTGTATAGTGGTGAAAGGTGGAAGGTCCAGCGAAGGAAAACCCACAAGTGCATTTTAAAAAGAGGTTTAATAATTCCAGACAACTTACATTCAATGAGGCTTGTGTTCCGGAGGGTTGCTACAAACACATCCTCTCACTCTGGTGGCGGCCGGCCGTCTGCCGAAAAGGAAGCCAACCCCCTCTCCAGCGCAACCAACGAACAAAGATCAGCCAGTGGCGCCAGGTCTGACAACCCATACAGGGTTGCCACAATATTTCACTGTCAATATAAAGCATTGTTTGTAAATAAGCAAGCCCTGCACTGGTTGCAGCAATTGTTGCTGTCTGACGGTGACTAAGCAGTCGTCGATGGCAGTAGCAAAGTGTTTACAAAGCATTTCACCCATCCCTTGTCACAGGGAGGGTAGCGCTATGTAGGTCATGATTCAAGTTAAACCAGACGAACCTTAATGTCTATCATTTGCTTGGGAGGTTACATAAACTTAAAGACGGATTATTTAAAACATGGGGCCACATGCATATTATGAATGTTTTGGAGACAATGGAAAAATTAATTTAGTTGAGAACACACAATTTCTAATTTGCACATATGTTGAATTTTAAGTAGTTTTTCTTCTTCAGGCCTATGCTTAATGTATAGACTAAACTGTGATACTGAAATTAAGGGAATATGTAAATGTAATGAATTTCAAAGGATATTTGTTAAAACGCGAACAGGTGAAGTTGGGGTGAGTAACAAAGTGATGGGAGAAAGCGGGTTCTTAGCAGGCATTCTAAGCGGATAACACATAACTTGGTTTGAAAAGGCATTGTTCGGACCCTTAATAATGACATGAATGAGACTTATAATCACAATAAACAAAATAGTCACAAAAGGAATGGTGTGAATAAAGACAGGCTTCGAGAGCTGAAGGTCGAACCAGCTGCAGTGCCCCAGTGAGGAACACACAACGGGACTACAACGTAAGAATAAGCTGCATCAAACTGGTGCCCAATGCGTGTAGCAACCTTTTCCAGTGTATAAGTAATTGATGTGAAATACGTTGCACCAGCTGGTAACGAAGTTGATAATATAAGTTGCTTGTTACTTGTTGCTTGTCTTTATGTGATACTAGCACGCTTGGGATAACACTTCTAAAGAGAGAATAAAATTATGCGTTATTTCCTTCAACGTTGTGCTCATGTCCTGTGCTTTATTGCACCGGAAAGTTAACTGCTTCTTCCAAGATAATAATGAAATAGGCCAAGCAAATGGAAGATGATCACATGCCCGTCTCACATCTATACTCTTTTCAAATTTAATGCTACTTTGCTTACGTTATACAGTAACTTAAACAAGTTGCTTTCACATCTTTCAGTTCCAGATTCATTATATGTATGAATAAATAGCAAAATTTTAGGAGCATGTCAGTCAAATTACATTATGGCAACGCTACAATACACACGGTTTTTAATGTTATTCGGATAATTAAAACAAATCTAATGGTTATATGCACGTGGCTTTGTCTACTGCTATCATTAACTTTTCTGTTCTTTTGAAAAGTATTCTTACAAAAGTTTAGGTTCCTACTTAATGTTAGTAGAGAGAAATCTTTACTAGAATACGAGGGCTGTTCAATAAAGAATGATAATAATTTTTAAGGCCATAATTGTTCACACTAGAATTCAATATTATTATATTCTGTTAGCTTAATGAAAAACAAACACGCCGTATTACTTTCATTGTTGGTACTCCTGGTTTCCGCCTGTGAGAACCAGACTGTTCAGTATCGCCTAGCGCTGAAATGGAGGTAACATGCGAGAAACAATATGCGGCTTTGAAATTCTGCTTTCGCCTCAACAAATCTTCAGTTGAGGCCTATACAATGTTACAGGAGGCCTATGGAGAGTTTGACAGTCAATTTCAAAGGAAGGTGGACCCGGTGCTCCAGTTACTGCTCTTACGGAAGAAAACATCAACACTGCTGCTGCCATTGTAAGAGAGGATCCACGAATTACCTTAAGATCATCTTCTGAAATACTAAACAATTTATTGGGTGCCACCCACACGTTGGCGACAGAAACATTACACATGAGACGTGTTTGTACGCGGTGGGTTCCAAGATGGCCGCATATTTCCAAAGTTTTTGCTGAATATCTTGCAAAAATCAACGTGAAGTGCATCCCTCACCCTCCCGATAGTCCAGATTTAGCCCCATGTGACTTTTTTTCTATTCCCTAACTTGAAGAAACGCCATCGTGGGAGGCATTATCCATCATCAGAAGCAGTGGTGAAGGCTGCGGAGGAGATTTTGAAGCATCTCTCAAAAATGTTTTCCAGCATGTCTTTGAAGACTGGCAGAAACACTGGGACATGTGCATCACCTTCAGGGGTGAATATTTTGAGAAGGACCATCAAAATTATAAGGATGAGTACAGGTACGTTGTCAAACAAAAATTGTGATCATTCTTTATTGAACAGCCCTCGTATTTCTATTACAAGATCTATTACATATCTCAAGGTACAAGGAATGTATAGGGAGATAAAACGAAACTTAAAAAAATTCAAAAGGCTAGTTTATATTTATTTGTTGACTAATACTATATTTTTGTATGGTACCCTTTGAAACAAAGGAGTAGTCAGTTAGTTGTTGTACAAAGAAAATATGCTGGAAATGGCAAAGTCCCAAAAACTATGACAAGAAACTTTATCTTAATGAGATCTACAGGTGTTATATACTTAGCGTTTTACTTTATTGTTCTACTCTTATTTTTTACCAGTTATTCAACGTTCTTTTATAATAAAGAGGTGATTTCATGCTATTCGCAGAAATTTTAAAGACATGAACTAATAAAGGTTTATTACTTGGACAAATTTCGTTAACACATTATCTTAAAGTGGTCACCACGACTTTTGAGGAAATAAGACTAACGCTTGCTTCTACATCCCAAGGATTATTTGGTATAGAGGTACTTTCTTGAAAATCGTTGTGTTGAAACTTTAATACAATGCTCCTTTTTTCTGTTACTACTTCTCAGTTGCTTTTCTAGTTGTTTTGCTGAACGGAACTCGAACTCGCGATCCCCTGTGCCATTAAGCACCTCAGCTAGGCACACTTAAAGCAATGCTGAAATTACGTTTGGTATTACGTAGAAAATGAAACTAGTTACAGTGAAGCAATAACTATTATACAAAGGTATAACTATTTGTAACAAAATACTTCAGTTATCTTAAGAAAAATAATGTTGATTTTGCTTATTAGTTGAATTAGTTGAAGTTGAAATCAATTCCACGAACCCTTGTACACGTCGTCAGTCAAAGAAAACCACAAGAGAAAACAAATTCGTCGTTAAGGAAGTTACTATGTTTTCTTTTCAGTATTACCAAAATCAGAAAAGGAAACAAACTGAAGAACAGAATCAACTGTATTTCAAAATTCATGACCCAATATGATATACAATATGAACCGGGCTTGCGGGGCGTGTTCTACTGGGCTCCTTTAACCTCCCAGACGTTTCGTCTGCGGCTGCGGCAGACATCTTCATTAGCAGTGCGTTCGAAATGTCTTTGCGGAAGTCTCAACAGCAATTGATAAATACCAGGTTTTTTATTACAAGGAATTTATTCTTTTTTTAAAGAAATGTAGTAAATTTTTAATACTATATTTGTTTTGAGGAACCAAAGTTGTACCAAACCGTTTGCTAACTTTAAAACCAACAAAGCAGCAAAGGAAATGTAAACACTTACTATTAACTCTTAAGGTAAAAAGCTCTATCTTCTGAAACTTTAAAGCTTAATACTTCTTATCCATTGGTTTAATGAAAGGGGATTTTTGGAAATTAATAACCACTAGATCTCCCAAAAATTATTTAAAATGCAAGTGAGGGATGAGCGCAACTTAACCAGACGAGTCATCCACGTAAAAAAATGGAAAACATGCATTTATATGTATACATACCCCCTGAACTGCACATATGTAACAATGAGAACTATTGAACCTTTAGAATGCTTTAGAGTGCTTATCCTCAAGTTTTGTAGGTATATCCGTTTTAGCCTGTTTTGAAGGATCTAGAGGTTTTATTAGAAGTATTTAACATTTCCACCCTTTTTATGTAGCCATCCTGATCTATATCATAAACAAAGGGGTGGTAAAGCACGCTGTTTAGTAGTAAATGCGTCTAAAATTGTTCATTTTCCTAGTAAAGCCAAAATTCTGGTGTGGTTGATTTTAGAAAGGAGTTGTGGAATTTTGGGTCAGAAAACAGGGGCGTGAGGGTTTCAACAGGTGACCGTGTGTTTATATGAAAAGAGAAACGCATGTAAAACACAAATGATAATTATACTTTGCCGGAAGACAACTAGTGGAAGTATGTATTGTGAAGCAATGACTATGGCCCAAGCTTTGGGATGTTGACACCAGGAAGCTAGAGATAAGTAGCGCCCCATCTAACTTTAATACCAGAAGCGCCAATCAGATAATCACAATCTTCTGTAAGTTTCCATTCCATCCACCTCCAGAGTGCATGTCTTTAACAATGTGAAATGTTATGTGAGAACATACTAACGCAAGAGTTCTCGGTAATGACGTGGGTTAGTAGCGTTTTTGGTGTGACAAAAAGCGCGGTTATTCGTGCATGTTGACTGCTTGGACGTGTAGTGAGTGCTGCTACTACAAGAGATTAGAGAGGTCTTGTTTTCAACTCCCTAGCGAAAGAACTACCCTAAATAAGAGGCTCCGTCGAGTGTATTTCATTACGCCGCTACGTCGCGAAAAAACCGAAGTAACAGTGAAAATAGAACAAAATGACAATGTAGTACTTCTAGTGTGATATACTATGTAATGCATAAGCAGAAATTCGCAATAAAAGTACATCTCAGTATCTCCCAAGTTGCTGTACCGATTTATTAAACAGACACGCTCCAATAACATGCAGCTCCATATTAACGGCATGGTATTTAAGGTTTCCCGTAGATGTTACGTTTATTTCTGCTGCTATAAGCATACATTTTATCACTAATTTTCTCAACATTGGACACCATAACAGAATAGAATTAAAAATCAGTGCTAATAAAAGCAACAGGTTTCGCTCTGCATTTGAATTTCTGTACTTTTCTGTTAATTGTGCAAGCTTAATGTGAGATAAAGAAAACAATTGGTATAGAGAAGTGGTCTTCACGACACGCTAAAACTGATATTTGGTAAGCAGTTTACCAGCGAATGCACAAGAGTGCGGGAGGGGTGGAGAGGCAACCTGTGTAGTTTGAGGGCTGATCAGTATAGGCTCGTTAGTTACCTGTGTATGGACGTTGTTTACAAAATGGCTACATGTTCAGGAAGGTCGTCTACCCCTACGTTATTTAACACTTCATGGAAGCAGGCCTATTTTTTACACCATTTGATAATGCTGTGCAATGTTTAATATGCAATAAGGACGTGAATGTGATACGAAAATATAATCTCCAGCGCCACTATGGCACTTGTCATGCTAGTGAGTACGACAAATTAGGTGATGAACGAATCACAATGCTGGAGCAGTTAGGGACACCAAAAGACAGGTACCGTACGGATATTGTTTTGTCTGTTGTGATCATCATCATTATTACGATTATTTAGTTGTTCTATCTTGTGTTAGCCTTTTAATTTCCTAAGCGAAAGGACTGAATAACTGGTATCTTAATTGCATAAAATATTTTTACTTATTTAAGTACATGTGAACATTGTATGCTTCGATTGTCTCTGAACGTGACTAAGGAGTTGTATGATACCGCGCAAGAGCCGCCACTGCACCACTGCTTACCCGTCAACAGTCCCCAGTGCACTAGCGTGCATGCTGTTAACAGATGGCAGCACGAGGGTGCACGCAGCTGCTGATCACTGGTATAAAGGTTCATTTGAAGTTTTAAAAAGTTATGTTAAACAATTATGTGCTTTAAAAACATTTACATACATATTTATGAAGCAAGGTCTTGTGTATCTTTTATGGTTTATTCTTTTTAAAAGTGCTGAAATTCCTTCCGAATAAAAACTTCACTGCATTCCTATAAAACTCAATATATAGATTTTATGTTGCTTCGCATTACAGCTGTTTTTGATGAGAATTTAACTGATTTCCTGCTGGCTCTCCGTGGGATTATCTGTAGAGAATGCATGAAGAATAAAATCTGTGAAGCAAATCTCATACCTGTATGTAAAGTAAGGCAGTATCCGCTGCAGATACACATAGTGTTTGATTCTGTGTTCAACAAGAGTGAGGTTTTATAGACAGAGAGGCATGATTTCGAACATTTACAGAACCAAATGTAATCGTAGCTGGCGCCACCATGATAGAATGGTTTTACTCTCGTTTCTCACCAAAGCGGACAGGTTCATCCTCTGCCCATAGTTTCTGAGGTTGGGGTTCGAAACCCGGTGGAGAGTGTTTTATGTTTTCGGGCGTAAAAATATTTACCATGGCTTCATTCGGAGAGGAACTAAAGCCTGTGAACTCGTTTCACGGACTGAGGTCTAATAAAGGGACCTCTTACAAAAATTAAGCAGTCTTTTACGCCCAAAATATAACGTAACACAGCATTTAAAGAGTGGCCATAAATACAAACTAAATTTTAGTATCAACCTAAGGTTGAAGGCTTGGCTATGGAGTTTATAGGTTCATAAATCCTTCGTATTAAATCCTCCGTCATGCGTGATCGTAGATCTGAACAATACCTATTTAAAATGCCTATAAACAAGAATAAGTAAAATTATTATATCGTTTATTCTCTCTATATTTGTTTGTTGTTTGCATAATATTAAAGGAATGAATACTACACAGCACTCTGCAATTTGAAATTTGTACCTCATAATGTTCCCCCTTTATCACCTCAATAAATACAAACGAACATCTAGAGTAAAAAGTAAAGTATATAAACCATTTGTAATGAATCTAGAATCATATCACATTGCAATGATATCTTCTGCTTAGTGATAAAATGAAACTTAGGATCCCATGAACCGAGCTCGGGTTACCCAATTAAGGAATGGTGGAGACCGTTGATACGCTACCCCTAAGGGTTCAAAAAGGTCAACTCTAGGTGGTTCAACCCTTGCCTCCTGCATATTTATTTTATAAAATGGAAATTTAACAAATGCTTTTAATACAGTAGATCCTTTAGAGCATTTTATAATGTATGTATAATCACGTTAAAAGCACACGCCTACGAATTGAGTTAGTGGAGACATGGCAACATTATACAGTATTTGGAAATAAACAAGCAAGGTGCAGGCTGTTGTTTCCGTTGAAGTAATCTACAACTTCATTATATTCTTTTTAATACACCATTCACAATGCATTTTTGAGCATTAACGCCGCATTTTATTGTATTGAATCTATTATATCGAATTCATTTGCTTTCTATGCTTTGAGTCTTATCCTCACATAACACAGTATTTGTGCCTCGTTACTGCATAACTAACTTTAAAGGGAGATATTCATACTTAGCTCACTTAATTTTTCTTAAACAGTTATTTTAGTTATTTTTCCTTTGCTTGTAGTTTGTCGTTCTACCTACTTTAAGAAAGTATGAAGATCCATTATATACGTCGTAAGCTGTTGTTAACATTGATCGCACAGGACCATACTCAATTGTTTGCCTTGGTAATGATCATAGAGATTTATAGAGATGTGTTTTTAAATGTGGGTGATTAAAGAGAGATGCTGTTAACTTTTGGAGAAATGATTGACAGTTTAAGTGGACATATTCCTTCAGTTATATTTAGAATTGTAATTAATATCTTCTAAAGCATTCCGTTGTACAAGTTCATTCGTACTACAGGGTGCATAAAATGCTACGTAAAATTACAACGCTATGTAATGTAAAAATGGCCATATTGTCACAAGTGAGTGTATTAATTACTCTGGTGACTCAAGTAGTAGGTGTGACGTCACTCCCTCCCATTCTTTATGACTAGATGAATAATCTTTAAGCAATAGACGCTCTCTTTTACATGGGCTCTCCGATGAATAGCATGTACCGGTAGACAGCTCCACTTATGGACAGGTAAACGGCTGTTATGGCCGACTCTGTAAATCTGGTTGTTGTAGTAAATATTATTATTAAGTGAATTCCACTTTTAATTAGCTTTACCCTACCTTTTTAGCAATGAAACTTTATAGAGAAGATCCCAACTTCTCGCTAAAGCATGTAGTTCTGCTCTGAGTGTTTGCTCCCGTGTTCGACCTGACCACAACTTCCTTAATTATTCACAAAGTAAGAACAGGTCGTCACATATTGGTAGAGGCGCCGAGTATAATTTTTTTAAAGGTTCATTTTGAAAATTCAAATAAAAACAAATCTTTCATGATATGTAGGAATTGTGTATAAAAAGTGTAAGACCACGTGGAAAATGCCTTTCTTACCCTATTCATAGAATTAGTAGTTAAAGTAAACATGAAAGACTAATAAAAGTCCTATGAATTAACATTTTGTTAGTTAAGGAGTATGTTGTAACAACAAAACTACTCAATTGCTGAAATTATAGTGTGAAACAAGTGAAAGTGTAAGTAGAAAACTGACGTGTAAATGTTACGTTTTTAAAGCAGTTTAATATAATTTACTCATCTAAATTAAGAACTTTATCAGAAACAGGTTCCAATTACTAGTATAATTTCATATTTGGCACAGGTTATATAAATAATATATTCGTCTGATGTACATGCTTAGGCTTTCACGGCTGGCGTTAATCCAATAGAACGCATTTCCGGGCTTGTGGGCCGTAGTCCATAGGATGAAAATTCTCCTGACGTTTTGCTCATATCTCCGACGAGCATCTTCAGAGGATTCTAGCTAGGTACATGCAAATGACCTTGTTGTCGACGGGCCCTAAAGCACCTCACACTCACTCACACTCGCGATCCACAAAGGACGGACGAGGTCCTCTTGACTTACAAGGAATTTACCGCATACCATGCAGCTGTGGCCAGGTATACATCGGCAAGACTAAGCGCAGCATACTAACCCGAATAAAAGAACACAGAAGCAATTGCCGACTTGGACAAACGGAAAAATCAGCCGTACCTGAGCACGCTTTGCTAATGGGGCATTATATCAAGTTTGAAGAAACCACGATTTTAGACAGCACTAACCACTACCATTCCAGGCTCTATCGAGAAGCTATCAAAATTCAGAAACATAAATGCAATTTCAACAGGAAGGAAGAAATGTCACGTCTTCACAAAGCGTGGCAGACCAGTAGACCAGCAGAAGAATCGGGTCACTCAGGTTTACCTGAGTGTGGCATTTTCGCCACGGCACCTAGCCGCTTAGTGCGACTTTATCTGGGTCGTATAGAAGATGTTGTTTGTCCCAAGCGTTTGTGTCAGGGCATAGGTTTCTCTGATCTGTTGGGTTAAAGCCGCTCAGGCTGCCGCCTGCGGTATGAATTCCCAAGGCCACCGTCACCTGGTCTCCCCGCTTGAAGATCAGAGTGAAGGCGGTAAGATCAGAGGGGATAGGAAACTGTGTGAGGATAGTGATTCTAGACCCATTTCTGGTTCTGAGGTTTTTGGTTAGATGGAGAGAAATTCTTATGGACTAAAAGCACATGGCGTCCTTCGGGAGTTTCCTGGATACCGGTATTACAAGACACATTAGTAAAGCCATAGAGAACAATCCGGACCAATAGCAGCACACACTCACAGTCGCATGGAGATTGGCTGATAAAGAACCAATGGCAGGCTAGTAGGCATGGACTGATCTGCTATATTTGACGAGGCTTCGTGACGAACGACATTCCAGCAAGTACCTAGCTAGAATCCTTTGAAGATGCTCGACGGAGATATGAGCAAAACGTCAGGGGAATTTTAATCCTCTGGACCACGGCACACAAGCCCGGGAAATACATTCTATTGAACATATTCGTCTAAAATTCAAACACAAAACAAAGAAGAAGAAGAGAAATGGAGGCTCGGTTTACAGCACTCCTGATCAGAAATGACAGGTTTTGACGAGTTCAGCTGTAGTAAATATGGAAACTTATATTGTTGCTGAGTAAGCTTACTTCAGTAAACTAAGCACCGAACACTGGAATCGTTTTTACCTTTGGTGCACTACATTATTAAAACGCAATTGTAATATCTCTTCTAAAGTTGTACGGAATTTGAATTTGAATATTTTTCCATTAATGTAGAATGGTTGCTGTGATATTACTTTTCAAATCTGCGAGGTGAACCTATGAATATCATGTTCTCTGAACAGCAAGGGAAGAATACGACAAAATTTCATTCTCATACTATTCAAATTCGTCATTTGGTTGAATGGTCATAATATAATTTACGGAGCAGTCTTCTACCTCGCCAGGTGAGAGAATAGGAAGCCTAAAATTCTTTAAACTAAGAAATATTATCCTGTTTAGTACACTCTTTTATATGATCCAGTGTTTGTATTCTGCGGAACAAGGTCTGCCCAAATTGGAAATGACATTCTTTGAGAGACAAGTTTTCCAAATAATGAGTATAATAGAATTAATAGCTATTTCAATGTCAACATAAAGAGCAATCGAAGAAAAACTGGTTGGAAAATGGTTGATCAGATTTTGAAGGGCCATTTTAGGTATCAGGAGACTTGTTTGTCAATAAAAAATAAAATGACGGTACGCATGCATAATTCATAAAGCCAGGAACCACGAAAGGTTATTGAAACAGGGAGATGCAGCTTTTAAAGGTACCGTCCATAAATAATGTATGACTCTGGATTAAAACCGACAGGTTTTTAGCTGTGGTCAGCTCTGTAACATTATTCTCAGCATCATTAACAAATACGCAATTTTCATTTAGTGTAGTTCACAAGTTTTTTAGGAAGTGACTTTTAATCGCTTGCAACTTCAATAAGTCCCTTGGTAACACTAGGAAACTAGGTTTTTGTACTCGAAACAACGTAGGCCAATTCTTATGCGAAATAACTCGCTGATTCCTTAAATATCTCTCAAAATTCTGTATCACGTAACATTTCTGAAATATCCTTATTATTTTAGAACAACTTACAGAAATGGGATTAAATACAAACTCATATTAGCTTAGATTGAAATTATTCAATAGTATTGTTTCAGCTGTAATGAAAATGCATGTTTTTCTAAATAGATATAAATGTTTAAATCACGTAAGATTTATTAATAAATTTTAGAGTCTACTATTGAAAGCATTTAAATGGGCGTGCCTAACTGAAAATAAAATTCGGTTGACTTAAAATTACAGATGCAGAGCTTCATAACTTATCATCAAGACCTAAATACGTCTTTCTTTTCTGTAATGGAAAAGATTCCTATGTTGAGCATTTATCGATTTATGGCCCTCAACTGCATAACTAATGCTGCTTTATCATGCTCCTCTCCATCTATCTTTCGTTTCGCTGAGTGAATAAGTCATTGTGTTTATCTTGAACATTGCACTGGATGGTCTGTGTAGACATCAATGATTTAATGAGTGAACTAGAAATTGAGAATAGTTCAAATGACCGGCTATTGTTTATTGATTCGTCAAATATCAGCTTAAAGGCTGTATTACTTCATGATGATAATGAATTTCCTTCTGTTCCAGTTTTTCCATTCTGTAGGTGTTAAAGGAGGTTATCAAAGTTTGGCCAAGATTGTATACGTTTCAAAATAAGAGGTTCAGCTGTTGGAAATATGTGGCGACCTTAAATTAATGGGTTTTCTGCTTGAGCTACGAGTGGGATTCACAAAATATTCTTGTCTTTTGTGTTTGTGAGGCAGACGTAATACGCAAAAATTTTATGTGGTACAACAGTTGGGCAACTGGCAGAATTATTTCCCAGGGGGGAATAATATAAAACAAACACAATTAGTTCAGTCTGGTCCAAAAATATATAAACTGTTTAAGAGTCAGTAACTTGCAAACTAATTGGCCTAAATTTTTCATTTTTTGTGAAGTGTAGCTTGAAGTCCCACTTACAGATATCACTGTCTGTGAGTTCGAAATGGTCACCATTAACATCCATATACAGACGATGCCGCCGAACTGCAGCACGTACTACCGACTGCCACGTGCTCAGTTGGATCATGCAATGTGCCTGGCTTTTGTCCACAAACGACATATTCTAGTGTTACCATAGGTAAAACCCCAGAGGCGTTAAGTCTGGGGAAAGTAGGGGATGCTCTAAACACGATGCAAGTTCCTGCTGCAGTTCGGAAGCATCGTCTATGTATACACCTTTTTTGGGCCACTCTGTATATAAAACTTGGGTTGAGGATGAATTTTCTTAAGGCACTCAACAAAAACGGCAGTGGGTTTGCATATTTGCAAGGTAAGTTTCACAGTTACCTCACGCATAATTAAAAAAAAAAAAAAAAAAAGAATTTTTGTTGGACATCAAATCCGAAAACTCCTGAGGAAGAAAAGTTTGAAGAATCGTTACCAATCGTGGAATTAAGAGCTTGGTAACCATTTGTAAGGGTTGTGCGTGGTTTTCTTGAAAACAAAAAGGAAAACAAAAAAAACTATAAAACTTTGTTATCAAATTTGTTGAAATGCTTCAGAGATATGGATTGTAGAATGACTTCGATAATCCATTTCCTCCATTCATAATTAGAATTTTTCCTGAAAAGCTGGGTGATGTTAGTGATAAACAAGGGGAACTGTTTCATGAGAACATTTTCGTCATGGAGAAGAGGTACTAAGGTCGCAAGGACCCGGTAATGAATGGGGATTGCTGCTGGTATGTTGCGAGCGAAAACAGACAGGAGTACAGAGGCAATTACGTGCTACCAAAAACATTTAAGCACAGTTACAGGGATGTTCCTTAAATGTATAGTCCAAATATTATTTCATTCATGTAAAACAACATTTTAAATTAATCTTAATTCACTGTGATGTATAGTACTGTACCATATATCATTATATCACAATAATAAATGTAACATATCTTCTATGAAACATCGTAGGTGAGAACATAAATGTTTTCATTACCTGTTAACCTGACGGACGTGATCGGAGATTTATGTGGCCATTTTAAAAGTCAGCACTTTCTTTTCTTTAAGAATCGCCTGCTCTTATTGCAGAGTGTTTTTTGTTGGGTAGTCCTAGTTATAATTATTATTTTCAATTTAACTTAGCAACAAAATGCCTATTACTTTCAATTAAACAAATATAAGATATTATAGAGAATTTCTGCGAGCTGTCATAAAAATAAGTATTCCAAAATGTTAGATGATACAGCATTTTAAGGGGTCTTTTTGAATGAATGGAGCACTTTACTTAACAAGAATTTGCTTGACCGTTCGCATAATTAAGGCGCCTTAATTTGAAATGTTTGCTTGCTTTCTGCCTTAGCATAAATCGAACATCGCCAAAGTCCATGACTATGAGAGGCTTTCTATTCACAAATCATACCGTTTCATTAATCTTCAAATGCTTTTGCAAGTCTTTTACAACATGCTAATTATTGAGCCCAAAATAGCCCAAAATAGTGCGCTATTTTGTATTCCCTTTTCTCATGTAGTTATCTAGGTCGATTATTTCTTTTTTGTTGTTGTAATTAACATCCTACAACATTTAGCCATATCGGATGATTACTTCTATTGCTTCTGTAATAGATGCTTTCAGGTTTACCAAGCTAAAACTACCAAGATAACTGTTTTTATAGAATAAAAGTTTAAAACCTATGTATCAAAGACATGTACATTTTCTTTTTCTTTCCAGGTGAGTAAAATGTTTTGCCTGCGGCTCGGAGGAAGTCCTTTAGAAGAGTCTGGTAAGTCAAATGTTTTTATACGAGGATTATATTGCTCCAAGTCATTATAGACCCCATGTGTAGGTCAGCCATGGATCCTGTTAATCTTAATTTTCTACCAGGTTGCACGTAATGAGTCTTAGCGGATTATAAAGGGCTTTCCCACAGAGTCAGAGTGAAAATACGAAACCAATCACCGCACTCCGTAATTTGTAAACACTAGCAAAGTCATCAAGAACCCACTTCCTTTTCTAAAACATACAGTAATCAAGGGGTTTCCAGATGATTTTGAATTAAAATGTTTAAAGAAATGCTTATCAAACAACTCTCTAATTACTAAAGAACGGCATAATAACCACATATGGGACTAATGCTGTATTTCACGCTTCCAGTTATTAAAAAGTATACATTGGACTGTAATAAATATAATAACAATAGTAATAATAATAGTAATAGTAATAATTATTATTGTTACTATTATTACTACAATTATTATTATAATAATAATTCTGATAATAAGTATAATAATATCGAAATCGTAATATTATGTTATTGAAAAAATATTAAGGAAATCATTTTTGAAGCAAGTCTTACAAAATGATAATATTAACCCTTCAAAGTCCTCAGATTATAAAAATTCCTATTGTGGATCATCAGTCCATAACAGCAGCTGTACTTGATCCCCTAATAGCTGAGGATTTAAATACAACAGGTCCCACTGTGTAAATCTACCATTTTGTGTTCCAATGCTTTCAACTGCTGCATGTGATAGGCTGCTCCTTCATGGGAGTGTTTAAAGGTGTGTGCGAATGTGCACTAATGAATAAGAATTTGTAAACTCGTCTAAAATTACTGCTACATCGTCTGTGTCTATATATGATGCTTTCGGGATCGACATACATAATGATTGCTTTGTGTCCCGCACTACTCTTACGCAGTGAGTTGTCTACCCGTTCTCTATAACCTTTTCTGCAAATCATACATTCCAAGGTATTCAAGAGGGGTGTAAGTCACATATGTCGCTTAGCACGTTGCATAAATTAAAAAATAAATATGGGTAGGTGATTCACCTGATATATTAAACGTAAGTTCTGTAACAACGACAAAGAGTGTTATAGAAACAGACATTGTAATCTACAAAGCTCAAAGAAGAAAAACAAGTTATAACAAAGAACGAGAAGGAAAATGCTCCATTAACAACGTGTAATCCCCTTTCAAACAAACAGTCCGAGCCTTTATAGGCTTGCGTGAGTTGATTAGTGCGGATATCCCGTTTCATAAACATGTTAATACTTATTTTCTTACTTTTATGGAAATGCACAAAAAATAACATTTTTCCAAGAGTTGTAACAATCTGACAAAACTCTTCAAAACTATTTAACTGCCTAGAGTATTAAATTAAATAAGATGGAACAAATGTTGCATTTTCTTTCTGTTAGTACAGCTATGTATAATGTATAAACCAGGTAATAATGAACTACAGCTAAATAATTTCAGCGATTTCAGGCGTGACTAATATAAGCAGGTTCAGATAGGCAACGCATGGTTTGCGGCAAAACATAGTGCAGTCATTTGCGCTAAACCTAATTTGTATCAGGTGCTGTTAAGTTGGCATTTAAACAAAGTGAGTAAAATTATTGGATTAGAATGTCTTTAAAACTGCTTCCCGAGAATAGAAATATCCATAATTAGTAGATCGTTATTGGCGTTCTTAAGATTTAATGTCGCAAAGCTCTCTCAAATCTCGAAATAATCACCTGTTAGTGCGACATTGAACGGCGATTAACTGCCTCCTTGCATCATTCAGCCGACTCTAGTGGTGTTTCCATAACCAAGCTGGTGGCTGATGTTCCAAAATTAATTGTTTTGGTTCCTGCCATGCCGATAATTTTTCTGTTCCTCTTTTTAATACGAGTACGTGAATTATAATAGGTAGAAATGGCGTGATTCATAACTAAGAGCCAATTGGCCGTGCAACAATATTACAATTGCAATCAACAGTATTACCGAATTGCTAGCATTAACCTTGGTTTTCTCCTTGATATCCCCAAGTAGCTAGGCAAACGTTAGGGAATTTTCTATTCTAGCGTGAACTTCTCTAATACTTCCTGCCATCTTTTTCAGATTTGAAAGAGTTGAGACTGTTGCAGCACGACGAGAACTTGTCCGCTATGGAATGGTTTCTTGGTTGGAAGTCCGCAGAGACCCACTCTGGGCGAACAGACCCCCAGGGTTTTACGGCACTAAGAGGGTTTCTGGGCAATATTAACATGGGTTCCATATGGAATCGTTTGGAACACCGTCCTTGCTTACCAGTTATGATTCAGATGTGGACTCCATGACTTGATGTAAAGGTAGTAATAATGTGTTGTTTACACCAGACACCAGGGGTCAACCCAAATCTGTCTCTACCTGGTATGTATGTAACCTGTATCGACAGGCGGTCTCTCCATTGCTCCCCAAGATGCTATACTTAGCTATGTTATGACCAGGTAGCCAAACTTGGACACCGATGGGAGAGAGACAGGCGGTTTCAGGTTAATTGTGTTTTAGACTACCCGTAGTGTGTACAATTGCCAATGCGAGACTACGTTTTAACCCGTTATAATTCTACATGACAAATGGTGCTCAATCGGGACCTGATGAAACGAAATAGCTTATCAAGTATTGACGCTTAGTTCTCATCACATCATCGAACGTAACTATTTGCTATACAGTGGGCATTAAAATGAAGACCATTCGAGATTTAATTTTGAAACCTTTAGAAAATATATTGTAGTGGATTCAAATCCTAATTCTGCACCATAAACATATTTCATTGTATAAAATGACCAACAAAACTTAGGCCAGTGAACACTATTTTAAAAACGAACATTTGATATTTCTGTTATGAATACTATCTGTAGAGATATATGTAATAAGTGTGTATAATAAATATACAGGATGTTTCAAAACAACAATGGACGAACATATAGAAGTAGTTGCTCAGCTTCTATGTGACACATATAGATAGCTTTTACCGCCAATAGAGGCGCATAAAAATGATCCAGAATGAGTGTGATTAGGCAGCGACAGGAACAACTTCGCGTGCCTCACGCTGTCGGAGTTCGCAGGAATAAGTCACACGCCATGCCGCGTGCTGTAGCTGTTTCTAAACACACCGATATACTCCGCAGTAGCTTGCTACTATTAAGAATTTCTTTGGTTTATGAAACCGCAATAAAGAAGCTATTGCTTAATTATTGCTTCTGAGTGTTTAACGTGTTCCAACATTCGGTTATAGCAGTCCATGAGGGCAAATAAGCTGGTGGACATATGCAACTTATACCTTTTAGAGGGAAGTTAATGTTAGTGAGATTGAGGCAGGAAACATTAAATGATAAACAGACAGAAAACAATATCAAATAATTGTAGATAAATTAACCAAAACTAAATGGCTTATACAATGAGACGAGCATTTTATTTCACGTGTTTGATAATATAACTGAAAAGGAAGCTTCTGATATTTATAGTAAGTGGTTGAAACTGTTGTACAATTAAAATCATAACAAAATGCTCCGAAGATAAGCAAATAAATAGTATCATTGATGCAACTATTTTTTCATTTCATATTTTAATGAAACTAAATTAATGGTGTGTTCGTTGAACTCCCTTCAGCTCTTCATTCCACCAAAGCCATATCCGTCATTTTGACATTCGTATTGCTCCATATTGCTTGGATTTCCTATCCAAGTAAGAGCAAAATCCTCCCTGTTAGGACTGAATGTGTAATGTTACACTGAAGAGCAAACTTGCAACTGTCAGTTATTAGTAGACATTTGCACAAGTAACTGCTCTTTGCCCCATTACCTGAAAGGCAGGCTAGGATCACTGATAAAGAGCAAGGAGTAATGCTTTTGTTTTCGTGGCCGGTGCGTCCCAATAACAACTTTTAAGTTTCACACACCAGTGGTTCCTGCACTGCCTAATCACAAAATCATGTAATATCGAATATTGCATAAACTTATACCTAACAGAACTTCGAAGCTGCAACACCGAAATTCGGACTAGTTAAGTTATAAACTACTAAACGGTTATAATCGTTCGGTGTCGTTTTGAGGAAGTGAAATCAGTGTATATAATGAGATTACAGCAAGTAAGATAGTGTGACAGCACTTACTTTTGTGAATCAATCCACGCTATTTGCCCTTATTTTCCTTTCTAAAGTATTATCAGAATTGATAACCATGATGCACCTGAAATTTATGTTATGCTATTTGTGAACCAGGGGCTAACTAGTGAAACAATGTTTACTTCACCCGTAATTTTGGCAAGTAAGTTCAACGATTTCTGTGCTTGCGATGCGAGTCCTTGCTGTAAAAGATGACACCAGATAGAGGACCAGTACTTCGGACAAACACAAAGGAGATGCTACGTCCTCTGCTCAAACTTTAATAATTATAATACTTTCTGTAATCGAGTCAGGGCAGCGCTAGAGTAAAAGTTTGGAATTAAAGACTGCATCTTCTTACACATTGTTGAAAGTTCATTTTAAAAAGACCTAACCCCTTTATTTATCTATCCTGAAAGAAAACCTTCATTACACATGCTTATATGTGTTTTACATCCGCCATATAAAATGAAATGATTTTGAATTAAAAGTATGTTATATATGTCATTTTAATTACAATGTTTATATTTGTTATTCATACATACAGATAAATTATTCCTCTTAATAAACAAAATATCCAACAAATAACTTTCCAAGCCAAGTTGAGTTTATACTGAAACACTTCGAGTCCTGAACAGTGAAGTAGTACGTCAAGTGTTGAGCCACATTCATATTGACTTGTTGAGAATTGCAGCTTCTTCTATTCTTCTAGCATTAACAACTCATGTAGAGTAAATCAAGTCGTGCCTGGGATATAGTTACACATAACGTGTCTCATCGGCGCCCAAATGTAATGTGTAGTGTTTAACGCCCGTTTTTACTACATACGGCACCGCAGGCGATGACACTGATGATACATGAGATGAAGATGGAGCACCGGTGGAATGAGATGGCGGGGGAAACCGGACGTCCCGGGGAAAACCCGCCCCAGTGCCGTGTTGTCCACCACAATTCCCACTTTGCAGTCACCTGGGATCAAACCCGGGCCGCCTTGGTGAGAGCCAAGCGGTCTAACCACTGAGCCACGGCGCGGCCATCGGCGCCCAAGATTGATTGTCTGTTTATAGACGTCCTTCAAAGTGCGCTATGTTTACTCTCAATTCTATGGCCACCAGAGATTAGGGTAATCATTTGTATGTTTAGAATGCAAGTATGTCGGACTATAAAATATCATAACTTCGCGGGCAACGGGCATAAAACGTTCGGCGCAAATAGACAACTGACGGATAGGTTTCACGTGGATAACGAACTTGCATAAGCAGATAAACATAGCGCTTGAGATAAAGGACATGCGGAAACAAACTGAGATAAATGGAAACTTCTGGTAACATCTTGATTGTGCCGTTTCTTTATTGTTCTGGAAATTGCTCGAATTATGAATGAGGTATTTAAGGGAGTGACGAGTTGTAAAACGAGAGCTGTGAGTAAGCAGAAAAGAGCTGTAAAGTGTTGTTGATGTTGTAATTAGAGCTGAACGCTATTTGTTATTGTCATCGACCTTGGAAGTTTGTGTTGTATATGTGATGTAATGTTTTTACGTGAGAACTGAACAGTATATTTCTAAGGAAATAAAGAACCATTTGTATTTCGGCAACTCGGACTTTTAATTCTACGAACCCACAAGGTCAGAAAGTCTCCGCTCACATCTTTGCTCATGCAGCCACAATAGTATAAGTACTTCATGATGTTTATAAACTCAGTGTTTAAACGTCTGAAATAGTTTAAATTAATATGCATCAGATTAAAACCTATTTTCTTTATTCTAGTATTTAAAATATTTTTGTTAAAATGGTATATACTTATGTATGAGCTCTACCCTAATATACTACTGTGTAAAATAGGGTTCAATAATCTGGATAAATAAAAAAAGGACCCAGAAAGTCACAATATTGATTTTTAGTTGCAGAAGCGTGACTATTATATTTTTCTTGGTTACGGATAAAATAAAAAATGTAACTTTGTGTAGAGTGCGCTTTGTTGTATACGCATATATTATACACTTATGTGTATTCTAAGCCCGGATAAAAAATTGCACTTATTGCACTTATTCTAAACAGAAATTAGTTTTGATCAATAAATTTACATTGTCTTTAAAAATTTTTGTGGAATTTTGTTTGAGTTAGAGATAAAGCAGTCTTTTAATATGCCCATTAATTTAACATATTAATAGGAACCTCCCAATAGCTTGGCTAAGAGCTGTTTGTTTTCCCTTTTATTCCATTTCACCTGTTCCTGACACCTCTGTCAATATGTTATAGGCTTTCGTGGTCCATTTTTAGGAATCAAACTCTTTCAAGGGGAGTACTTAAATCACTAAACCAGAAGTGTTTGGAACTATTTTGGGAATGATTTCAGGTTGCAAATTTGCATGATTTTAGTACCTGGTTGAGAACGTAGCTGTTGTATATGTTTGTCTTAAGCTAGAACATGCGAGTATGTCCGAGAATTGAAATTGCGCTTGGAACCATCAGCTCTATCTCATCTGTCATTAAGTGCGCATGGGTTGCATAAATATAGTCTTAGCACTGTATTAACTTACACTTAATTTCACTTTTATCAATGCTGAGATGGGCCGTGAAATTTCCGTAGCGCTAATGCTTACTTACGGCTGTGTTCACACAGCAACTCGACGCTCACAGAGCCACCCACACGGCTCACTGATTTCTCACTTATTCTGCTGGTCAAATGGGTGAACCTGCTGTTGGCGTTTATTTAATTTACTTACTCAATCCTCTTTTACTATGCGGCGTCGGTGTTTGTAAAAGAGCCTTCTATTTCGTACGGTCTCTTGCAAGTTGGTTTGCTCCATTCACATCTTGTTCTTCTCCCTTCAATGCAATCTTTTATGGAACGTCCAGGCTTTCCCAATGTCCGCCTTCACTTCATTCTAGCTTTTCAAATGTGTTTTGGGATCCTCTCTTCAGCTATTTGTTGAACGTAGACAAAGCATCTCAGCTGCATAGGTGCTGGCTTTTGCGCACCATTATATAACCTGGCGTCAAGGCAGAACTCTTCTGGAGGAATCTCGAAACGAAGTCTGAGCCGAACGATCTCGAAGGGGCTGACGCAGAAGAAAGTGCTGCAAATTTACTAGTATGAGAGCACAGGCAGCGTTTGTACACTTGTACAACGAGGTCTACGCGGAAGTCCAAAGACCCCGGCCTCTATCAATCTGGGAGCGAAGGAAAACTCTGAGGCTCTTACCACTGGGCAATACCTTGAGTCTAAAAAGCCCCTCCCCTATCTCAAGACAGGTGGAATTGGATAAGCCACTTACGCGCGTCAACCCTGTAGGGAAGACTACCGAAAACCTCGGTGGGGCCACCTGGTGATCTAGCTCATCTTCTACTAGCTATGCAGGCTAGTACCCGAGACTTCTTAGGCAACCCTCTACCCCTTCCGGGCGCCCAAGGCCTGGCCGGAAGTACCTGATCTCCCGCGGGTGTTGGAAACACACTGCCTCCTCGAGTCCAACCCAATCCGACCAGGGAGGGGCTCGTATGTTGGGCTCGAGGTTCCTCTCGTAACGTCAGAGGTACCACGAGTGCTAAGGTTCCACAGCGCCCGCACCACGGCAACTGAAGGAGAGGATCCCCTTCCCTACGGAGCAGCGTTTGTACATCCAACGACCCTAGCTGGCCAATAACAAAGATGCTGGTGTGGAATATCGCATGCTTTATCCCTCCAGGGAAAGATTTCATAACCGCTGTGATACGACAAATTTACTAAATTGTGTCGATACCTTATAATTCTTATAATTGCTGATAAAGCACGTTTATAGTAACAAAATACGAAAATTTGGTGACACTATCAGCAAAACTTATTGGTTTTTTCATGATTGCGTGCAAATAAAATATTCGTAAGAGAATGTATGGTTTGCAAACAATGAAGCCTCCATAGTAAAGGAAGTTAATGAGTGTTCTTGAAATGCTGACGCCTCTGAGAAACTGCATACAATTTTGGTACAATGTTGTAAAAGAGTTTTGAACCGTGAACCAAGGCGCATCACTGTGTGCAGTAGGCTTCCAAAAACCTATATATCTCAAAATAGAATTTCTTGCAAAAATGACAAATAATATAAGGTAACAAACTCAAATTTGAAATAGGTATATTTTTAAAAAGTGTATTGAAACTTTGACTTCTTACTGTGTATCCTGCAACACTTCTGAAAAGAAAGGATGTTTGCTACACACTTGGGAGCGGAGAGGTAACATTCTCCATCTGAAGGAACATTTTTCTTTTTAAAAATGGCAGTACTGTTAATTAGAGAGCTTTCGGTGCATTTCAATTTTGTAGCTTCTCTCTTTTCATGCGAGTTTAGTTACCCTGTGTTTGATTTAAACATTCAGTGAATAGCATTTTATAATGATGAATTACAAATTGAAAAACGTGAAAAAAAGCAAATAAAAGAAAATTTTCAAACTGTTTGTAATCCACTTAATGTTACAAGGGTGTTTGGTTATTTGTTGAAAACACTTTGTTAGTGCTTTCCAGGAAGGACGACAAAGAAAACGTTCTGTGTTACATAAAAGACAGAGCTACTGGATAAATGAATTAACCTCGAAACTAGTCTTACTACAAAATTTTAGTCCGAAAACTTAGCTTTTCCTGTCATCTTGAATTTAGCAAGCGTATGTTAGAGATGCCTTTCCAAAGGGGATATCATAACTGAAATTGCGTATTTCGCTCAAATGAATCATATTTTAATGAAATCAAATCCGCAAGAATGCCTCGCCGTATACTAGCTCTTAAGCAATTCGTTCCATGAGCTAAATCGCGAACAATGCTTGTCATAAGACTTCATAATTTTTAGGATTGCTATCACATATGTTTACCACGTAGAGAGACTTGTGTTTACCATTAAAATTCGGCCCTCTATATTTCTTTGGCACCACCTTTAGAGGGTCTTTGAACTCTCCCAGTCATTTTAGAGAAACTAGTTTGTGTCTTTGTGTGCGTGCCTGTTTGTGGCTATGGAATTAAACCATTTCCAAAATATTAATCGTTATTGCTTTGTATTTTAAGTTACTTATACTTTTCGCAAATGTGAAGACGTCTTTCGTGTTTTCTCTCACTTGGCTGTACTGTGCCGTTTGATTTTCCTCCGGCACTTTTTTTCTTTTCCTCGCCTTCCCGGTTCGAGGCGCTGTCTGGGATTTCTCTTCGGCTTCCCGTCGTTGCTCGCTGGGAGCGCTGCGGTTCCCAAATCGGGAGGGGAATTGGTGCTTGGTGCTCGACGGGTTTAAGTCTGAGGGTAAGTGCTCCAAGTTTTGGGTTTTGCTAAAAATACTTTGTGTGTAGATCATCGCCTTTTGTAAGCCGTGATAGTTTTATGGACTCTTCCCTTCAGTTCCGGGATCAGAAGCTTTATTACTTATTTTTCCCCTTTTATGTTTCTCGGTCTAAAAACAAAGGGGTGCCTGCTAGTTGTTTAGAATTTCTACATCGTTAAATGGGGGACAGAATTTTACTGTCGGCTTACCCTGAATTCATTTATATATTCAATGGTTTTGGAATATTAGTCAGGTAACTGTTCTACTCAGTCATTTGTTTGGGTAAATGCTTTCTGTGTAGTTATTGGCTAGTATCATCGGCAATTTAAATGTTTTATGGGACCCCGGTTACCCTCATACTTTATTATTGTTCTTTCAGGAGTAAATATTCTTTAGATTAATTTTATAAATATTGTGATGCCCGTTGTTTCTTTGTGTTATTTAAGGAGAGTACATATTATTATAAGGAATAAGTTATGTTTGTTATAATCAGGGATTTTAATAAAGAAATAAAGCATTTGAAATGTTTATTGGGGGAAACATTGAGTCAGTTCTTTGTATGGCGTGTACCCTTACCTGGACCTCTGGGCTTTAAGGCTTGTAGGGCCTAAATTCCTCACCTAATTTTAGCCTGTGTAGGGAGTGTTAAGTTTTGAAGTACGCGGCCTGGGTCGGCCATCACAGTACAAAGAGAAATAAATTTTAAAGCTATTAAATAGCGACTTCCTAACAAACGATTTGGCCATCGCTTGAAAGCCTTTTACATTTCCCTAATCTAGTTTACGCGGAGATAAAAACCTTGCCGAAACAGATAAAAATATATAACTGAAGTTTCTAGTGCCTTCTTGTTTGTTACCGAAGATACCGGTAATTTCCCGAACATTGACCGGAGCTATAAAAGAAGCCGCGGTTCGCCAGAGAGAGAGAGAGAGAGAGAGAGAGAGAGAGTCGTAATTAAACTTGTTTTGGGTGCCTACAGCTGTGTTTTGAAAGTGAACTGTGTTGTTTGTAGTTGACGACCTTGAGATTGTATTTCTGTATGTTACGTAATTCTGCTACTGTAAGGGTTAAACAAAGTGTGCTACGAACCCACAGTCACACACACTATATATATAACATTTTCTGCTCATGTTTAGCTTAATTAATGTGAAGAGTATAGGAGTATACACGTTGGAAAGATTGTTTATGCAAAAGTGAGTGGAGAAATTCAGGAGATTCTATAGATTTTTATATACTTTTCTGTAAAAATGCTGACCTAAAGTAGGACATGAGGGTATGCATATTAGTTACGGCTAGGCCATTGCACATAAACAAATGCTATGTTATTCAATTTTGTTTTTATTGTTTAGACATTTAGGGCTAATTCTTCACAAGAGCCAAAAGAGAAAGTGCTTCTTCATTGTGTACACGATGCAGTCTGTATGTTGATTGTTCGTGTTCAGTATTTTATTGAATTATAGTCGTTTTCTGTCACGAGAGAGAATAAGCAATGCGGTATGCGAAAGCGCAGGCATTGTTCAATGGATATTTGCTTCTAACAGCTCTGAAAACAACACGTTTGCTTTTTTATTTTATTTTGTAGAAATAAAATTGGGAGCACAGCACGGTTCCTCGATGCTGCAATTTGTGTATGACAGTAGAGCTTGTTCAGTTTGGAATATGAAATTATTATTTAGAAAAATAAGTAATAAAACAAACGCTGCTGATGATATACAGGGAATCCGACGCAAAATTCATTCAAATGTTTCGTACAGAACTTCCAAAGTATGATAGTTCTGCATTATTATATCGTATACACGTAACTTCAAGAACAGGTTTTGTAGCAAATTATATTTCATATGTTTATGAAAGCTGGAGCGAATTTTATATCTGAACAACTGTTACTGAAGCTTCATTATATGTGCTAGCAAAAAATTTGAAACAGAAATGGTAAAAATAGCAGAAAGCCAATAGAAGTGTTTAGCACACAGCATCGGAAGAGGGAACACTGCGTTCATTCCTCAAATTAAAATAAGATCAAATAAAATAAAAATGCGTAGATTGTAACAATATATAAGACACGTACACACTTTTCGAGGAATTACAAGTTGTCTTATCGCTATTTCTTATTATTGGTATTGATTTTTCTATTAATAGATAATTAAATGTTATATTAATTGTCCTTTTACACTGGCCTTGTGTAGGCTAAAGTATGAAAAGCTAGAGTCAGACTGAAAAATTCAATGCCATAGCCGGGATTTGAACCACGGATCTTCTGATTGCCGTCTAGCCGCTCTAATCCTCGAGCTACTATGACCAGCGTGCCGATATGACATTAAATTCTCCAACTGACTCGTGTTTTTCCCGGTAAACCACTTAGGAGTTTTCATAAACACATGAGACAACTACCTCAACGGCGACTTACTATGCTGTAAGTACTTTAAGGCCCAGGCTTTATAGTTAATTTCCATTAATTGACCTAATAGTGGTCCGAACTATAAAGCCCGGGCCTTAAAGTACTTACATGTTGTAAGTCGGCATTAAGGTAGTTGTCTCATGTGTTTATGAGAACTTCTAAGGGGTTGACCTGGAAAAACACGAATCAGTTGGAAAATTTAACGTCATATCGGCACGTTGGCCATAGTAACTCAGGAGTTAGAGCGGCTGGACGGAAACCAGAAGATCTGTGGTTCAAATCCTGGCTATGGCATTGAATTTTTCAGTCTGACTCTATCTTTCTATAAATTTTATATGTCGCAGGAGAATGTCAAATATATATCTAGTGAGACTCACATGTTAAATGCTTCAGTCATTTGCTGAGTACAACGTTCTACTGGGTTGGATTCAGTTTGGATCTATAAGAGTGGTGTGAGAAATAACGTTTCTATTGTGCGTTTCACAAAACCTATTCCCTATTAATTTTAAACGTACCTGCTCTAACGTATACCCAATTAAACGGGTAAATGAATGTTACAATTGGGAGGAAATTGGAAAACCAAGCAAAACAAATAGAAGAACGAGAAAATGTGTTGATTAAAATGTTCAGTGAAAAACCATTTTGAGAACAAATGTCATTAACTTAATGTAACTATAAGCAAATTACATTTCGTTAGCACTCCCTAGAACCAGGAGGTTGAGCTTAGCTAAAAATTGTTGAGTGTATTCATTGTTAACTTTATTATAAGTACAGGCATTCCTTCATATTAACACTTTACAGAATGGAGTCGACATATCTGTTGTGTCTGCTGTATTAAAGTCAGGTAGGGGAACAGTTTCGAAAACTCTTGACAGATTGGATAGGATTCGATTCGACTGGACTCTTTGGAGGGGATTCGGCACCTCCACCATTTGTAGGTCTTTTGTACCTATACCCTAAGTGGGCACCCCCGGAAGGAAGGATGAGGTGAGATGCGAAAGGACGGCCGATTCCGAGAGTCACTCAAGGGGAGCCGGAACAGTCTATCTCACCAATGTTAAAATGAGAGCTTTCTGGTGCGCTTAACTCAAGAACCACTGAACGGATCAATTTGAAACTTTTAATTGTTATCTCACAACACTTTCACAATTCACTATAGATAATAGATCTTATTTTGGAGTGTTAATACGGGATATGTGATTTTTTAAGTAAATGTCTTGAATTTCCTTCTAAAAATATACAAGATTTATTTTTTTAAATGTCAAATTTTCACATATCTTTCTACAAGTACCTTTAAAACAGTCTAAGTATTACTTTAACTCAAGAAAAGTGTAGACTTGTAGCTGCTTTAGTTTTATAAATGAGCCCACCCAACGTTAAAAAATAAAGCAGAGAAAAACGGCATTAAAGATTTGCAATGTTGGAATTACACCTCAGAATTTCTCCAAAATCATATTCTGCATTTTCATCGTCATCAGCATTCTTCCTCTTTCGTTTTTTACTCCTTCTCTTCTTCATAGACTCAATAGTCACTTGCACTATAGTATTATTAATTGTTTTGTTAAATTTGGCGGGGTGGAGGCTGGTAAATTGAGAACAGCAGCCAATGTCTTACCGGTCTCGATTCCCCTACCATTCCTTCACAAGGCATAAACAAATCTTACATTGCTTCTGCACCACTTGCAATAGTTCTGGACGTTTCAAATTTATGTATATTCTTTATTACACTTTTGGCAACTTAGTGATAATATAGCTAATAATTCATTTGAATTCTTGGTGTCCTCTGAATTGGCAACAATTTTCACTGTCACAAAATTTACATTGTGCAAAGTTTTTATATCTACTAATTCAAAACTTGTTGATCTAATATTATTTAGTTAAATTGCCATCACTATCATTACACAATGAAGAAACCAAATTTTTCCTTGAAGAATTAATTTTCACTTCACATTCGCCACCAATGTTTGAGGTTGGTTTGCTGAAGTCAGTATATTGTCATGTGTTACTACACTTTTTGCTATTTGTGAACAAGGCGTTTAACGTTCGTCAATTTAAAAGTATTATTTCTGTTTGCAATCCCCCTTTGTATTTGAGCCCACACCAACCCAATTGGATTATACTGGCAGTGGTAAGTCGTGTCCCGTTTCAATTTTAAGTTGATCCAACTGATACATTGTTTTCCGTGTTAGGAAACGGAAGTACTCTTTGCAATAACTCATTTTTAGTTTCTGTTTCGGAAAAACTTTTGAAGATCATGTACACCTTAAAAATAATACTTCGATCCTCACCTTTCAATACCTGCCTTTTTCACTCGCCACTAAATTCACCGCAGAAAGCCATTGTACTATTTAGCTCTTACTCTACTGTTGTGTAAAGAACAACTGAATGATATTGATATGAACTCTCCATAGTAAATAAACACTTCTTATCCAGCATTCAATCATAAACATGAGAATACAGCGTTCCACAGGCTAACAGAAAATGAAGTATTTGCAGTTTCACAAATTTAATACCGTGACGTATTCAAATTAATTCTTTTATCACGCCATGTCAGTAACTTAAATTTCAGTTCTGAGTAATTAAAAGTATATGCACATACATGCACACCAACCACTTTGAACTCTCTAGAGTAAATAGAGATTACGAACCATTCATGAACAAAAATGTCACCAGACACCTTCTGCCAGGGCAGCAGGAAATTTATTGTTTCCTGTCGCTCGAATTGGATTATTCAAAGTAATTATTTTATCACGTCATGTCAAACATTTACATTTCAGTTCTGAGTAACTACAAATATACGCACACGCATACATGCCAAATTCATACAGTGCTTACGTCGCGATTTGTTATAATACAGATAATAGTGGTTTATTTATTTGTATTAGAAAAACCATTTAAGCTATAAACATGGGGTTTACATGGTTATGTTAATATGGGGTTTAAATATGTTAATATTGGGTTTTCATGCTTATGTTAGATACATTACTCTCTACCTTCCACATGGATCAGTTTCGGCAAAGTCCGAATTTTTGTCTTAGCGCGAATAGTATTTCATACAGATTGATTAGGTTGGAGCTCGTCACACACCACTTTGCGGGAATGCAATACGACAACACCGCAGGGCTACGATTGGTTGCTCACCTAGTAGCGCTCAAGGACAAGCAAATTCGCATTTGTACACACATTAGTGCTAGTGGGTCTAGTAGTAACTGCGAGACAACTCGTTATTTTTCATGTGTATTCTTTTTTCAAACAATTGTCAATTGAAGACAATTTCGAAAGTACTAATTTCACTGAAAGCCGAGAATTAACGGCACAGGCTTGTCCCGTGAGTGCTCATAATGTGACGAACATTGTTAAAGAAGACAAACAGTTCACCAAATTAGGAGAAGTTCCCATATTTAGGTCTCCTGAAAAGATAGAACAAACATTCTAATAGGCATTCGCATCTTCCGTATTTATTAAACATTTTAAAGAAACAAACATTGGTTTAAAGTCATTACAGGCAGTATACAATTACGGCATCATTAAAGTAGTGACTATATTCTCAAATTGTTGACATGTCAGTACTTTGTTTCAATATTTCAAACGTCAGTCTTTCGTGGCACGCATCTAATTTGTATCATTTCCTTTTGTATGCATTGCGAACGATGCTGCATAGGCGAACTGTTCTCACGTTCAAGATCTCAAGCTTCAGTTTATGCTACCATGTGATAATCATTGTATATGTTTTCACACATATGCGGAAATATTAAGCGAACTTTGCTGTCAGCATCTGTACATACATCTCAGGTCACTGCTAGAGGGATACCGTGAGACAAAGACAGACACATCTGCTATCTCTGTCGCCTGCTGGTTGTATACCTGGCAAGGCAAAAAGAACGCGAACACTTCATTGGCTGTGCCCACGTTCATTCTTATTTGTAGATATTCTCTAGTTCAGCTTATGCCGAAGGTTCTCTTAGCTCGCTCTGTCACTTTACTAAACCGAACCAGTTTCATTGTTCACTTGTTTCATTTTTCCAAGACATAGCGACGTAATGAAATACACCCTGCGTACTAGTAGGCTCTTCTTTCGGACTGTTCACACGCTGGGAAGTCTGACACAAACGCACACAGTCACGTGCAGTAATAGCACTCGTTGCACGTCTGCACAGTCGCCACCAATTCGCTCGGAGAAGGTAGTTCTCGTTGCATCAGAAGGGCGCATGCTAAGTCGGTCATATATTCGCTCAGCGAGACTTACTTCGCCAGGTGTTTGTTACTGACTTGCTTTTACAAACTTCCTAATTCTCTGGATCCTTACAGGCTTTGCTGAATTGCTTCGACTGATTCGTTTCGTAAAAGCTTTTGCTTGTATATATATGAATTTCTAGTACGTTGGAGGTATGAAAACTTCCCGAAAGTTATAGTTCTCAGGCGACAGCGCATATCGTGTGTACCTTTGGGGAGAGCGTGGCTTATCTCGTTTACAGTACCAACTATCCGGCGCCGATCTCCCAATACCCTTGGACATAGCCCCTACATCACGATATACAAATGCACTTAAGTATGTCAGCTAACTTAGGGTTACAATTTGTTTTTAATAAATCTCTCTTTTCGATAAACAACTGATGTATGCTTCTGGAATGGGTCAATTTGAAAACTAGGATCGCATTTCCAGATTATGCGCAAGTGATACGAAAATAAAAATGAAGTATCCAAAAAGCTTATTTGTATGTTGATACCGAAATTAAAGGCTTGCAATAAGTAAAGAATCATGATGGATTTCAAAGGAATGTTCGTTCTTTGTTACAACACGTGCAAGGGCAGTTGAGTCGAATAGCAGTTAGGGAGGATAGTTGTTATAACAAAAGGAATGTAAGAAACAGTGTCCTTAGCAGATTTCTAAAGGGGAGCACTTGACTTGTTGAATGAGGTATTCTTCGGGCCCTAATAATGACAATAGGCAAAATTGTTACAAAGGGAATCTTTAGTTGAATGAAGAGGGCTTTCAGAAAGTGAAAGTGACATACACCCACACGCGCAGATGTGGAGAACAGTCTTCGGCGTCAGGCCGATTAGGAGCGGTCCTAGGCGTGAGGGCTATTAGGGCAGTCCTCTTGTTCTGTCTTGGGCCAGGTATACCAGAAATGAGAGAAGATATCTGTCGGTTCATATATACATGAGAAACGAATAAAGTTTATCGAGTAATAAGCATTTCGCCTTCAGTAACTCTAAACAGGGATATTGGTAACCATTAGTCGGCAACTTCAAGTTCGATGTTCTGAGAAAAAGAAGCAGTCGATAAATCAGTTTGAAACGGGCATTCCAGTGTCATCAAACTATCCTTCTCACACATATCCACGCATTACCTGTGAGAAATCTCATTGCTTAACCCTGGGCTAAACAATATTTGTTTCAAACTGTCCCGCAAAAGTGGAACTATTTGCTCGCCACATAGTTTCTTCAAATTGTCGCAACAACGTGGAACTGTGCACGCTTGTTAATTACTTCAACGTACACTCGATTTTCTTATTTCTATGTCTTGTTCCGTATTTATTTACCTTATTTCAGCCATTTAAATGACACTAATACTATAGGTATATGCAAACAGCTCATAAGCTGGGCACAGTTCTTAACTGGACAGTTCATTAAGAACATTTGTGATATATGTCCTCAAGAAATAATATGTTCAAGTAGAAACAGTTGAATTTGATGTTATGAGTGAAGTTAAATGCATAATATGGGTTGCTAGGCTTTGCATTCCAAAATATTTGAGTCTTCAGTACCTCATGTACTATAAGCATTTCAGGAGGTATAAGGTATGCGTTACTAAATTGTAATCAGGTTTGAGGACACGTTACTACGAATAAAGAAAACCAAACTTAAGTATTTATATAAAGCTAGTAGTGTATAATGTATCAAAGATAAGTAGAAAGGATGATACTGAAACAAAGATATGGAGAACTTGCACTGTTCACGTAATGTCGGCTAGCATTAAAGAGAAAACATTCACAGTGAAAAAAATCTGAAGAACATAAGCTATGACCAGCTGTTAATAAAAATTATGGAAAATCCTTAGGGTTTCAATGTTATAAAGTTCATGAACACTTTAAGTATTAGAAATGAAGAGGTGAATTACGAGGGCTGTTCAATAAAGAATGATCATAATTTTTTATTTTCATAATTTTTCGCACTAAAATTCAACCTTATTATATTCTGTTAGCAAAATGTGAAACAAACACGCCGTAGTAGTTTCATTGTTGGTACTCCTGATTCCCGCGGTGTGAACCAGGCAAATTAAGACATGTTTAATATCGCCTACCGCTGCAATGGAGGTAACACGCGAGGAACAATATGCGGCTTTGAAATTCTGCTTTCGTCTAAACAAATCGTCAGGTGGGGCCTCTACAATGTTGCAGGAGGCCTATGGAGAGTCTGTTCTTCCCTACAGCACAGCTCGAAGGTGGTTTAAAATGTTTAAAGAGGGGAGACAATCAATTTCAAAGGAAGGTGGACATCAACAGAACATCAGTACTGCCTCTGCCATTGTGAGAGAGATTCGACGAATTTCCTTAAGATCACTTTCTGAAATACTGAACATTTCATTGGGTGCCACCCACACGTTGGTGACGGAAACATTACCCATGAGACGTGCTTGTGCTCAATGGGTTCCAAGACTGTTGATTCCCGAACAAAAGGACATTCGCATGCAGTTCTGTAAGCAGTTAAATTTGATGTTAGAGGACGGTCTGGAAGATCTTTCAAACGTAATCACTGCTGATGAAACTTGGCTACCTCATTTTGATCCTGAGAGCCAACAGCAAAGCTCAGTGTGGAAATCTCCTTCATCACCAACCCTCAAGAAGCAAAAGTGGTTGCTTGTGCTGGGAAAGTTATGGTCATCTCATTCTTCGATATTCATGGAATGGTTTATCAGCATGTTGTACCTGCACACACATAAGTAACTGGACAATACTACAGGGACGTCCTAAAACATTGCAAGTCTATATCAGGCGCAAAAGACCACATTTATGTGAAGTAGTCTGGATGCTGCACTACGATAATGCGCGGCCACGTATTGCCCATGTTGTTGCTGAATATCTTGCAAAAATGAACGTGAAGTGCATCCCTCATCCTCCCTATTGGTCCGATTTAGACTCATGTGACCTTCTTCTACTCCTTAACTTGAAGAAACGCCTTCGTGGGAGGCATTATCCATCATCAGAAGCAGAGGTGAAGGCTGCGGAGGTGATTTTGAAGAGTACCTCAATAAATGGTTTCCAGCATGTCTTTGAAGACTGGCAGAAACACTGGGACAAGTGCATCGCATTTAGCGGGGACTTTTTTTAAGAAGGACCATCAAAATTGAGGATGAGTAAAGGTACGTTATGAAAAAAAGTTGTGATCATTCTTTATTGAACAGCTCTCGTATTAAGAAAACGAAGGCAATACTAAATAATGATAATGATTATATGATTATAATAATAACTAAATAGCTTTTTCGCAGTGTATAACTTATTTGAAAAGTTGAATTTTCAGTAGAAGTTTACCTTTCCACGTCTCTTTGCGCTACGGCATAAAAGTGAGTTGTGGGCCTTGACGTTGCTTTTGAACTATGAACCTTATTACATTCATCTCAACTTCACGCGGTGCTGAACGAGAAAGCTGGATTTAACAGAATTATTGATTTTTTCCGTGTGAGCAAGCGTCTGCTATATATCTTCAACACAATATCTGACGTTTTAAAATAGCTGCCACGAAATTTCGCGACTGTTGTAACGCTAATGTCATGATATACGCGACTGAGGTAACCCGGAAACCTTTCAGCTCATCGAGACATTTACATTTATGCAGCATTCAATTAAACCATGAAATATGTTCCATGCCTAAGAGGCGTAATACTCTACCACACTTTATAGAGGTGGTAATTTAAATTGATTAAATTAATTCGAATAACGATAAAATGTAAGGGAATGAAATGCAAGGTTTTAAAAATTGTACCGTCAATTTCTTAAGATTAGAATCGAAATGCTTAGGATTTTATAAACATTCAAATAGGTATAAAACAATTCTCCAAACGTAAAAAAGGTTCACTGTAACTTTAAGAAAGGCACTTCCATTTCGAAAAGTTATAGTATGTTGAATAATGCATACTTTTGTTTAAAATCATACACTTTATATATTTTGTGTTTGGCATACTACAAAATATTGCTAGAAATATTCTCAGCCATCATTACGTATTTACATAAATTTAATGATTGTTGTGACTGTATGATATTGTTTGACAACCCTGTCGGAAGTATCGTTTTGGAGTACCCACTTTGAAAGAAGAGGAGACTTGTGGATTATTGTTAATACACAATTGATAGTTAAAATCTTTTGTTTCGTGAGTATCACTGTTTCCAGAAACCTTACATTGTAAAACTGTTTCAACGTTTGAAAATTTGTGGGCACCAAGTTCACAGACATAACTGTGAAGTGACTTGTTAATGGTTGAATAAAGGTGTCGTAGCTATTAAAATGATGTCCTGTCTGCTTTCAGGCGATAGTAACTGGCCATCACTGTTGTTTTCCTATAGTGCTTCCTGTTACTGGAAAACGCACTCTCGAGAATAAGTACTTAATTCTAATAGTTAGCAAATCTTTCGGCACAAAATGTCATGGATATCGAAATGACGTCCATAGCCTACAGTCCCCTGAATATATTGTAACCCGAACGTCAGAACTCCCGATAGAACCGGCCAGCAGTAGGGCCAGACGGGAAGCATTCGACACGCCTACCCATTTATCTTGTAGCAGTAACGAGGGCTGGCTGGATAAACATCACTGTGCCGTCTCTTTCCCCTCCCCCTACCGTCTAGAACCTTCGGGGTGATTCACAGAAACGCGAGAGTTCCAGAAACAGCGATATTCCTATAAAAGGGGCTGCAGTTGGCGAATCAGTCAGTTCTTGGCGAGCAGCCGTGAGGAGCGCCGAGTGAGTTAACGGACCGGAAGACTGTGAACGTGCATCAGAGGAGTTGTACGTAACTGTGAGCGTGCAGTGGACCTGTGTCAGATGAACTGGTGAATTGTAATTGTGTGCATTACGTAATTCTGTGTAATCGGCAAGTGTTCCGACTGTAAGTCGGTGGAAATAAAGAACATTTTTGAGTTGTGCAGTTGTACTCTTAATTTCACGAACCCACAAGGTCACAATATAAATAAAATTGGAAATGCTAAATTTATTTTAAAAAGAAAAAAATATTTGCTAGACTTTGAAAACGCATATGCTAAATTTGTCAATTGGTTTTATGAAGTTAAAACACCCCAAAGCAGGAATACATCTACATAGCTTTAGATTTATTACCGCCCAATAAAATGTTTAATTTGCCAAACATCCAGACTATTGCTGTTACATTCACGGACATTCAAACACATAACTAAATATTTGCGTTGAGACATTATTAATCAGTTAATGGTCATATAAAAATGATATTTATGGTGTTGGCCGCGCCATGGTTGAGTGGTAGACCGCTTGCCTCTCACAAATGCAGCCCGGGTTCAATCCGAGGCAACTGCAAAGTTCAATTAGTGGTGGACAACATGGCACTGGGACGGGTTTTCTCTGCGTCTTCCGGTATCCTCCGTCTGCATTCCAACAATTGCTCCATCATCATCTTTCCTATTATTCATCTCGCCTTCATATATCATCCACTACCTTCACCTTCACACCAGGCATTGGGCTGATCACATATTCTGGTTCTCTATCGTATCAAAAGCTTCGGTTCCTTAGGCCCTTCCTTAAAAGGGTTAGACGAACGAGAATCCACTAACACCGCGATAGTGGTACAGCTAGGGAGGCTAAGACGAAAATAGTTTTTGCTCTACATGACTTCAGAACAGCATAAATAACTGCAACGCATAGTATAAATGAACTTAATGCCAGTGCGATGTGTCCATCACCAATAAATCTGCTGTTGGCTGCTCCAGTATTGATTTGTTATGTGTTTCAATTGGGAATAGTTCTCCCCTGTAGTGAGTCAGATGCGTTAGAGCCTTCAGCATTGCCACCTCGTTACCCACACTCATTAATGCTTCACTCTCTCTCGCAACCCTGTGAGTGCTCTTGGCGCTAACGCAAACTGAATTTTCCAAAATTTTATAATAACGCTATTGCTGAAATCACAATTGCAACATGGATATCCGTGTATTACGCAAATTGTATAAACATTTAGTTTAAATTAATTATAGTTTATGAATTACTTATTTTTATCATCCAATGAAAATACCGGCGGTACATCCGTATAGCTGTGAATGTTACTCAGGTTAAGAGATAATTCGTCATTCTGATTGCCTTCATCGTCTACTTCAAATAGGTTCCAAAATCTTGTTACGTGCTATTTCTTTTCAAAAGTCGTAATCTTGTAGTTTATTTGATGTCTCACGCAGTTTTCCCAGGCTTGTTGTGTTCCTTGTTAACTTCTTCGTAAATAATTCGTTCAACGTCAGTCAGTTTAAAAATATTATTACTATTTTCAACATAATCTGAGAACAGATGAACTCAATTGGATTGTTCTGGCAGTAATAAGGGGGGAGGTGGACCTTATCTCATTCACCCAGCTGATACACCTTTTCATGAAAGAGGAACTGAATAATGCTGCTTTGAACTTTCTAAAGTAAATAGAGATTACGAACCATTCATAAACCATGATATAATGTGACCAGACATGTTCTGCCGGACCAGCAGGAAGTGTATCGTTTCCTCTCATCCAATTTAACAAATTACTTTGGCTCATTTAAAGTACATACTTTTTTATCCTGTCAAATGTTTGCGTTTCACTTCTGAGTAATTTCAGGCCACGCCGTGGCTCAGTGGTTAGACGCTTGGCTCTCACCAAGGCGGCTCGGGTTCGATTCCAGGCGACCGCAAAGTGAAATTTGTGGTGGACAACACGGCGCTGGGGCAGTTTTTTCCGGGATCTCCAGTTTCCCCCGCCATCTCATTCCACCGGTGCTCCATCTTCATCTCATGTATCATCAGTGTCGTCGCCTGCGTTGCCGTATGTAGTAAAAGCGGGCGTTAAACACTACACATTTTATTTCATTTATCATCATCATTGTTATTATCATTAATAATAATGCGACATGTATTTTGGCACACTGGCCTCAACAAAAAAGTGCTTTAGGGACTGGGAAAGAAGTGCATATAATCTGTCTTGAACTAAAACAATACTTTTGTGAACACATGGAAGGGGAGGAATACAGGCAGATACTGTAGTTCGATGCTCTTAGGTTGCTGATTGATGAAGTGAAATTCATTCATAGAGGCGGTTTTTGTCCTAGAGACAGATGATAGCAACTGAGGAAAGCTCAAGCATCTTAAGAAACGGTTCTTTGTTTGCTTTCGAAATGATATCGTATAAGCGAAAACTAGGCTTGAAGTATACCAACATCACCATTTCATACCCTCTGTTTATCTGCATTAAACTTCATATTAAAAAGTTACGATATTGCGTTAGCATAAAATAGCATGTTACAGAATTTGTGTCCAAGTTTTCTGATACCAATTTCTCATGCAGAAAACAAAGCTTTTATTGAAAATATATACTGACTAAATTTTATACATTTGCAAATAAAAATGCCTTCTTACTTTGGAAACTACTAAATGTTTTACAGACAAAAGGAAGAGTAACATGCAAAATATCAATGAGAAATTTTGTTAGCTTTCTATGGTCAACAATAATTATCTTCCAATAAGGAGACATTCCATGATACCTGATTCAGTATTTTCTCAGTTTTACAGAACTAGAAAGCATTATTGGGTTAAATTGCGTTCAGAGCCCGTGTGGTTAAGAGTTGCAATTTATTAAACGTTCCAGAATAATTTACAAGAGCGGAAATACCATCATTCATTCAATTAGACTGAATGGGCTCAAAAATATGATCTAGTTGATGGGGGGGGGGGTAGGACTATCGACGGTTATCAAGTAATTGGATTTCATTTCATGGTGGGAAATTTCATTAAAAGTAAAGGGTAGATGGGTAACACACAGCGACCTTCACATAGATCTATTGCTGTTGATACTCTCCAGGAGAAAGGGATAAAGTGAGAGATAGAAAGGCCCAGGGTTACAGAAGGCATGCCATAGAAACACGGAAGGCCTTAACTAGTTCTAAGAGTGCTTCATTCAGGTGCGTTGACACGCTGCGCTGACACCAAAACTCTGGTTCCCGTGACGATGAGCGTTGTCTTCCCCATATGCGGAAAGGGACCACAAAACGTCACCCAGCGCCGAGAGCACTTTTTACAACATGAAAGGATCCACCCATCTCTGCGGCACAACCATAATCCCCGAGCATGAAAACATATGTGAAAGATAGGAAAATGGCATGAAGGACAATGATGGAAATTAAATCGTATATGGAATTTAGCAACTCAGCATTTGCTTAAAGTGCAAGCGGTAACCACAACGTACCCCAGTCGGAGTGCACGTTCAACGAGATCGAGACTGCGACCTCCTGAATACGAGTTTCACACATTACGGCGATATCACCTGACATGGTTCATTAAAAGTAACTCAGGATATAAACCAAAAACTCCTGATCACTATTTCAAGATTTTAAGAGTACAAGTAAACGTTTTCTATGTTACTTCCACTCCGCTCCTCTTTTATTTTAGACTTTGTTGCTGGTCCAATGGTTTCAGGGTTAACATTATTCATCACTGCATTTCTTAAGATATAACAACTTAGGCTTTCACGGCCGGTGTCAGTCCAATCAGATGTAGGAGTTTCCGGGCGTACTCTCCGTGGTCTATCAGGTAAAACTAGATAGGACGTGACATCAAGTTCCATGAAACGGTTCTTGACAACAGAGAACAGTATCACGCCAGATTTATCATGAAGCTATTGCAATTTTCAAACCCAATTATAATTTTAACAGGAAGGAGGCAGCAGCAGGATTGCACACACAGCACAGTGGTGTCGTTGAAGGTGAACCTCCTCCTCCTCAGAGGAGGGGCCTTCGACGTTTTGCCATTTCGGGACATTGTCCCTTACTGGCATGGTGGTGGTTTCTAATGATATGACGGTGGGTGGATGGTGGTGGATATGTTTTAATGGTTGTTTGGTTTGTTGCTAGGGGTTGAAATGTAATGAATATCTGGGGGATTGTATGGGCAAAACCTGATTTCCTGTGTTAAAAACGCAAGGACGAAACCGATTACGCGAGCCGGACAAACCGATACACAGTCCTAGCAGCCGCTTTGTGATTGGTAGACGCGCAGCCAATAGCAGGGAAGTAGGCGATATCTCTTCCGCCTATACATGCCCGAGCCACTCTAGCTTCCTAGCAACGAGTCCTCTGAAGGTGCCTGACGCACGGACAGGCGAAACGTCAGGTAACTTTAGTTTCACCTACTAAACCACTGCCATTAAGCCCAGTAACCACTGCATCTGATTGGATTTTTAAGATACATCTAACAGTGCACTATTGGTATTACTCCGACACTTTGGTTTTTGAACCATGTGGAAGTTACAAACTCTTTTTGTTACTTTCATGCATATCCTATTCATTTCCATGAAATATTAACATATAAGTTACGTAACATACAGCCAAAACTGACAGAGGCAAGATAGAATTATACCAGCCGAATAACAATTATTTTGGGAAACGAGATCCTGGAACTGTTAGGTGTTTACATTTAACATAGAATTCCAAATGTTCCAAAGCTAAGAGCTTAAAGTGATAACTCGTATTTAAAAAGCGAAACATTCTTATGGGTATTTGATATTATTTTGTCCAGAAAAATGTCTCTTCAAAGCGAATTACTTCATGTTCATGCTATAGCTTCTACTGTTTGCTTCAAACCCAGTTGAGACGTCTGCCATTTGTTAATAGAATTAGACAGAGTTTACTACAATGTATCTCAGGGAAGGTAATGGGTTGATTCAATCAAAACGCTAATGGTCATCTGTCTCAATGTCGCTGTCTCATTCTCTCTTCCCGCTCAGACGTTTATATCACAGTTGAAGTTTCCTGATATATGGTATAGCAAAGTATAGCTTTAACAATACGTTTTAAAGTTTTTCAAAAATATTCCTTCCTTCATATATTTTTCTAGGAAATTACTAAGCCTTAAGATCGTTGTAATGTGTATTCAAAAGCTTTAGTGATGCGAAGTTACGTGAGATCTTAACCTTCCTCAGAGTATCCATTCATAGTTATGAAGTTTATCATTCTCTCAAGTGAAGTTCGATAGTGAAAAGTGTCAGTAATGGAAATTTATGGCTCCTAGAAGGTGGGAAGAAAGCGCATTAAAGCCAGCATAGCCCTGTACCCAGAGCATTATATGTGGGAAAGATAATAAATGTCCCTTATAAATGGACGAGGGAACTGGAAACAAAAGAGCGATAGAGAAGGGAAATTGCTACAAGCGGAGCCGTTGTGTTTAAGTGTTACTACATAAAAAATTCCAGAAGCTTTGTTTCTTTCATTTCCTACCTTTTGTTTTTGTTTGCTTTTTTCGCCTTATTCGTAAGAAATGTGGCTTGTATTCGTAGCTGCATTGTTGCTGGCTTTACAGTGCCAGTGTTGACGGAAGCTCTTGTCTCATTTGAAAAACTAACTCAGATAATGTTTTAACCTTCACTGCCATTGTTAACGCCCATTCTTGATTTTGGTAACTATTTAATGCTAATTTATGTTCCTCTTAGCAAACTGAACGTACGATTCTCCAGAGAATATTGATGTGTGAAGTTATTTTCCGGAATTTAGTACATAGAAAAACTGCTTCATAATCGATGTAGAGTGCACGGTTTACAGCAAGAATGACAAGGCGTTACTGCACATTCTCTAACAAGGAGTATGATATTAACCACGGAGAATGCTAAATGTTTTGAAAATTATCGCAGCTCTTACTGACTTTCTGTAAGCGCAGAGGAGTAAAAACTAGTCGTACAGTTCACAACCTCATTATGAGGAATAAGAATTGTAACAACTACTTTGATTTCTCCAGTACAAAAGGGCTAAAGACAAACAAGTAGTAATCGGTAACAGAGCGCACTGCAGCTGTGGAAGTAATTAAAATGGCTGGTCTCGGAAAACTCAGTCTTTATACTTCATTGTAATAAAAGGTGGTCCTAATGTACCAGTGGAAGGTATATAGCACTTAAGGCCCTGAAAAGTGGAAGGAGGTGCTGTGGTAGAAGTGTAAGCAGCGACCGGTTTACTCTCCGCGTTCGTCCTGCTCCTTCGCCTTGAGTATTGAAGTTATCACTGCAGATATAACATGCCAGTTCTCCCTGAACTCCAGCATAAGTGAAAGAATATTGTTCAAAGTAACAACCTGTCCAAGTTGGGCGTAACAGCGATGACGGATTTCAAGCCATTGTGGGCAATCTAAACTCGTATGCTCCGGAGTGTCCGTTTGTGCACAGTACGAGCAGAGGTCAGTGTCCCTGAGCCCCATATGGTTCAGGTAAGATTTGAAACGCCCATGGCCGGTCAGGAATTGGGTGACATAATATAAATCTTCTCCATGCTTTCGATACAACCAGGGTGCGATCTCAGGAATCAGCAACTTGGTCCACTCTGCCTTTTGGGTTTCCTGGGACCATTCTCCTACCACTGTCGAATGGTAGTGACAGCATAGTGCTAACTCTACATCATTAATTTACCCTCGGTCTTCTTTTTCCTTAGTACCTATGGGAAGCCGAACATTCGAGCCCCTCCCCCCATGAATGGGAGTTGTTCGGATTGGCTTGGACTCGAGGGACAGTGGTTCCCGGTGGGAGATCGGGTACGTCTCCGGACGGGGTTGAGGGAAGCCATATATTCCCGCATACCAGCCTGCATAGCTAGTAGAAGGTGTGCTAGATCACCAGGCAGCCTTCCCGTTTGGGGTTGGCGCGCATAAGTAGCGTATCCACTTCCATCCCGTCTTGAGTCCACAGATGGAGGGGCTTGTTAGTCTCTAGGTGTTGCCCAATGGAAAGCCCCACGGAGGCGCCGGGCGCCCTTTTTGGGAGAGCTCGGTAACCCCCTGGTCATTAGAGAGGTGTCAATCTTCACTCTGTGTCGATTACCCTTGTAGATACCCTCGAATTTATATAGTACCTACCGGAAAGGTTTCTGAATTTTTCAGCTGGTAGTACCTGAGTTATCCCTGGCAGGCCAAGGTTGAGCCTAAACGTGCACCCTCTTGTCCGTCCGTGGCTGCTGGCAAGCTGTATATGAGCCTGAATGTTGTTGCTGTGTACACACAGTCAATAGTTTCTAAGCTTAGGAGGGATTATTTATAAGTCGATGGATATTTGGGTCATTATTTTTACCGGGTTCCCCTTAGTGCCTGTTTATCAGGATCCCGGATCCACTGCATTTTTGGGGAATGGTTTAGTGGTATGCCAATTTGATTAGTGTCTGCATTCTCCCTCCCAGTGTCCTTGTTGCATTCGTAATCAGGACTGTATGCTGGCATCTGGTTGTAATCCTGAGAATTCTGGCTTTTCCTCTTGTATGTCTTAGCTTGAGCTGGTGGCCCTGCTCTCTGGTGAGAAACTGTTAAACTTCTTCGAACAGCTAGAGTTTACGTGCATAATATTGTTGCATATATAAGCTGAGCGATATTTAGATATTGCTTTAAACTTGTTATGTAGCATTCATTTCCTGTGCTGTGATTTTAGACACACTTGCCTTTTGCTGAATAAGCCAAAATTTTGCTGGCTGACAAAAACATGCTCTGTGGACTATTGCATCGGCGTCCTGCTGACTCAATGTCAACCATACATATATGGCTGGATACATGAATCAGCACAATCCCAATTATAGCACAATTTTCTTGAAGTGGCTGCTGAGAAAAGAGGCACAATAAATAAATTAGTGTATTACTACACCTGGAAGGAGAGTGAGAATGATTACTACATGTGGAGCCATTGATGATGCATGCATTAACAGCTCCACATGTATAATTGCTCCTCAGTCTGCTGCCAGGTGTAGTAATAGACTAATTAATTTAGTGTGTATCTTTGCTCAGCTGCCACCTCAAGATAATTCGACTGTACATAAACATAGATAGCTTGGGAATCGCTATGTGGCCCCTGTAGCATGGTAAATTAACTGCTAGCTGCCATTTTTGAGGGACCACTATTTAAGATTGGTTAAGCCAGCACACGAAAATTTATTCAGGAACATTTTGCGAACATTCGGCGGGTCACTCATAAAGTCTAGTTTCTCCAGAGGTCATGCTGGTTCTAAAATCAGGTTCATCATGTCGCCGGCAAGTGGTGGCTTCTCTAACCTTAGCCTCCTCAACCATATACAACCACACATCTCCAAGGTAAACTGGATGGCTCCTTGATATACTAATATAATTGTTAACACCATTTCACTCCAAGCCTCTTCAAAACTTCGTGAGTGACTTGTCTTAAGGCCCAATTATTAGGTTACAGTAAGTTGACATTTTATAGAATCCTGTGTTGTCTCTATTTATCTAGCTATCTTTAGCCTAGCTCCAAACTTCCTCTACCATTTTGTTTTACCATCTGGTACCTCATTCTTTCTGCTACGGTCCCAGTGGTAGAGCAGATTGTAAACCCTTAAGGTAAAACCTGGTTAAGTATATACAACCCTATTCACCACATATAGCGTAATCTTCCGGGTTACATACTTATTTGAAACAATGTATAAAAGGTAGGATTTTTAAAATTAGAAATTCTATTCAAGTTTGTTATAAGGAATACCTTTCTCCATAGATTTAAGAAGATCGACGGTAACCAGTGATATAGGTTAATAGTATGTTAACACAGGAACTAAGCACCGCTCGTGTATTCACCTCATTACTAACCCCTATAGCTAAAGTGGACTTACTTCCTTTTATCGTACCCTTTGTTCATTTTTGAAGTTGCTAGTAACCACAATCACAAAGACGAGTACTAAATATCACTGTTCATTTTCTAAGTAATAATTCCTTCCACGCTAGCCGTGTGTAGGCTAAAGTAGGTATAAGTAGAGCCAGATTTAAAAATTCATTGCCGTAGCTGGGATTTGAATTACGGATCTACCGCTCTATCTGCGGTTGATCTAACCATCTGAGCTACTATGGCCAGCATGTCAACATGACATTAAGTTCTCCAACTGACTCGTATTTTTCCCGGTAGACGACTAGTGGTTCTCATATACCATAACACACGCACATTTTGTGGCGACTTACTATGCTGTAAGTACTTAAGTCCCATGCTTTATAGTTAAACCACTTTGTTATTCAGGTAAATTGTTGGAAATAATTTCTTCCACACTAGCCGTGTGTAGGCTAAGGTTTGTTAAGTAGAGCCAGATTAAAAAATTCAATGCCATAGCCGGGGTTTGAACCACGGAAACACCGTGGTTCAAATACCGGCTATGGCACTGAAGCTTTCAATCTCGATCTACTCATTCAAACTGTTCATTTTCTTTCGCAGATTCAGAATATGAAACATTCGTGGCTTTTGGATTAGGGTGCTGAAATCTTGCAAAGATGAAATGTAGTTTTATGTGGCAGAAAAATCCTGAGAGTTTTCTGGTATGTTTGCGGTGTCTAGTATGATTCGGAGATGCAGAGTTCATGCGTATCCTAAACATATAGAGGTACATGTCAATACACGTCTCAACAAATACAATACACAGCTTGTTATCAGGTATCATTATTTACTAGTGGCAAAATTTCAAATTGACTGCAAACAAAGAAGTAGAAGATGTGCTAAAATATTTGAAAGGAACAGGTGTTCCCCCGTAAGACTATAAAAGCCTTTAACCATCTTTAAAACTTTAAGTGAAAATTTATTGCTTCTCATGAATGAAATAGTTACGAGCACAGGTGGTACACAGAGCTAGACCCACTATCGCTTGCATATGCTGACAACAATGCACTCTTTTGGGTCACTGGTCACGATTTCACACCGGCGGGCAATCCAAACAACTCGATTCCCAACTCTACTATTTACTCTACCGCGAGGTGGCGGAAGCTGGTAGTGACAATAAATTCAGATGGAAGATTTTAAGGAAGCATAGCAGATCACAAGCTTTTCAGCACAATTACTTCGACAGCAAACAAATATCCATAAATTATTTTGATATTTTATGACGAAACATCGATGTTTATGGGAAAAAGCTTATACTTGGCTAATATCGTCTTCAAAATCTATGTAAGGCCGCGCAATGACTGAGTGCTTAGATCGCTTGGCTATCACCAAGGCGGTCCGGTCTCGTTCCCAGGCGACCGCAAAGTAAGATTTGCAGTGGACAACACGGCGCCTGGGCGGATTTTCTCTGGGATCTCCGCTTTTCCCCGCCACCTCATTTCACCGGTGTTCCATCTTCATCTCACGTATCATCAGTGTTCCGCCTGCGGGGCCATATGCAGTAAACCCAGACGTTAAACACCACATATTTTTCAAAATATGTATGAAATTGCTTTTAATGGAAATTTATTGCTCTATAAATAAATAAAATTATTTTTTTTTCTATCTTGCACTATGGAATTTTTTCTATCTTGCACTATGGAAAAGTTTGACTATGACTGCATATTTAAAATAAGAGGTGACACATGTATCTACAGTAGTTGACTCATTCGGTCATGCTTATTGCAAAAGACCCTTTTGGCACAGCATAGATTCACATCAATTATTTCATTCATAATGTTCGATTAGTGAATTTAAAAAAAAATCGCACACATTATATAGGAAAAATGTGATAGTGCAGTACCATAAGTGTAGAGCATTCCTTAATCTGTATATCTAAATGAAATTTAAAATGTGCTTCTATAAATAAAAAGCTATATGAAATTTATTAATAGAAGGAAAAATAGACTCACATATGAGAATCTGAACATCTAGGAGCAAGCTATGATATATTTCATAAAATGGAAGTGAAGCTTGCCAAACAAGAAATACCTGCATCAGTTTTATTTAACATTTTATATTTTTATTTGCACCGATTTCAGTATAGGATTACTTGTCTCTGAAGCCTATGTTACTAATTAAGTGGAAGTAACCACGAAAGGTTTATTTATAGTGGAACGTCTTCAAAGATAACAGCGACACAATTCCAAGAAAAGCGTTTTGGGAAAACCCCTTTTGGAAAAAGCACAAGGAAAACGCATTTCGTGTTCTAGAAGGAACTTGAATCTGTAGTTTTTAAATTAACTTTAAGAATTAAAACTTTAACAAATACAACCTTGCCTTATTAAGACTAAAAGGACCGGCGGGTATGGTCCACTGAGAAGGACCAACCCGTCATTTTGACGAGTGCAGTTTTATTTGCCCTTTTTGAAATGGTTAACAAATTTGAATGCATATCAGTTTATTTAACATTACTTATACAGTTTACCAGTACATAATTTTATTTTTTTCTGAAGAATTACACGGTAAAATGAACATTTTAAGCCGAAAAGTTAATCCAAAGATAAACGATAACCAAATGTGAAATGTACAACTTCCCTTAGCAAACGCGCATGTTTCAACATAAAATTTTGAGTACCACAGTATATAGTAGAAAAAACACTCATAAACCTGAATACGCTCATTCAAAGCCACCTGCAGCATCGTGGCACCTAACACATGTGTATTCAGCATTGCCTAAACATGGTCCACAAGCATACTTGCTGCACTTGTTACATAAATGATTGCTCCCATTTTTCCCTATGCTTCACAGCTAAGGAAAATCATTCACCAAATACTTTGAATTTGCATCAACTCCAAGCAAAAACTTCATTCCAATTTTGTACGGTTTATTGCTCATATATTGGATAAAAGAGCATTTAGCCAGGCAAGAAAACAGTTGCTCATCCACAGTGATATTTTCACTTGGAATGTAACACTGCAAGGAATTGGAAATAAAAGGATTCCAGACAGGAGTAGCAGCTGCAAAGCGATCTGTACTTAGTCTTTGAGAACGTGTGTCCTTGTCACAAATCGCATAAACCACAAAATTTCAGCGAATTTGTTTCTGCTCACTGTGTTCCTGAAAAATGGTGGTCCCCAGATATTCGACCATAACTTCAATGGAAAGTGTTTTGCTCCAACATCTCGTAAATTCATAAGTGGTAGCTCGAATTGCGCCACTTGCGCAATAAAACTTTCTTACTAATCGACAAAGGGTCTGCAGAGTGCCATAAGCCAATCAGGAACGAAAACAACAACGGATGTGGACAGATCCAAAGGCTTCTGTTCACAGTTCGCACTTCCGTACCCGTCAAAATGACGGGTGGTGGTCCTTCTGGTAGCAGTTGTTTGTGCCAGTGTTTAGAAAAGTCCAAATGCGTAACTCAAATTGTACTAGATAGCTTTCGTATTATATTCAATCAAGCCTGCATTCTACTACTGGAATCGAGAAATTATGGTCATAGGTATTCCTTTCTTAATAGTTCCATTTGGGCCTCTGTTCTATCTCTTTCGTCTCCACTGATTTGGTATATTTTCCCCCATGTGTTATCAAGTTTCGTGATACCTTTCAAGACGCATTATTGTGGCTTCGTGAAACCACTTTGAAGTCCTCGGATACAGGCATTCATTAACTTAGCCCACTATTTTGAGAGAAAATGTGCTCATCCGGAAGTGCATGAAAGGGGAAAGTCCTAGAAAAGCTCCAGCTAATAATCGTATCTTCATGTGGCTTTCACTTTGTTACCAACATGACAAACAGTAACTATTATTTCAAACCCACTGAGTCCCATCCTCACACACACGTTTATGTTTAGAAGGTAGGGTCAGACAACATAATTTAACGGTATTGCCGGGTTTTGAACCAGAATTTCACTCTAACCAAGATATCATGGCAATGTATCGTTGCGGCATTAACCTTCCCAACTGAGTCGCATTTTATGCACCAAACCACGAGACATATCAAATCCATTTTATATCAAATTCCGCAATTGTAATTTACAATTCCGATGAAGTTTATAAGTCTCATGGTTAACCACTTTTAATTAATTGCTCTATCACACATTCAGTGTGTAGTTTAAAGTTGGGAAGGTAAAATAAAACTGAAATATGTAATTTGGTAGATGGACTTTGAACCACCGGTAATCGGATTTCATGCCGCTGCACTAAACAATCATGGCAGCCAAGCTACAATGGTGACATACCCTTACGTCAATGGGTTCCCCAATGACTCCATTTTTCACAGTAGACCTTAAGGCGTTCCTTTTGGCGCAAATCTCAGCTGGAGCGCTGCATTTTCCAATATGATTCTGCCTTTCCACCAATCATAACCAACACACAGCATGTGTGTATGTGTGTTAACGTTCTACCTAGCCGGGTAGAAGTTTTCAGTGATGGCTCCGGAAATGAGGAATAAGCAGGCCTCCCTTCCTCAGGATCACGTTATTTGACACTCGCAGTCGAGCGCAATTTCACGTGCACACTGTGACTCCCAAGTTTTGTGTGCCATTCTCGCTCAATTATATCTGGATTATCTTTCACCTGCTACGTTATATGCCTCTCAGTAACCATATATACATCATGCAAAGCCATATAACATGTTAACCAAATGAGCGCGGCGATATAATCGCAGTGCTACTACATTAAGCTTCATAATCAGTCTCTATGTCATAACATTACTTATACTCGTCACAAGTTATGCTTTCGTTATATTTTAGGATCGATTATGAGGTCACCGTAGCAGGATTGTGATTATATCACCACGCTCATTAAGTTAACGTCATGTGGCATAGATTTTGTGTTTCTAGAGCTTGCTAGGTCGTAAATAATTTGGCTCCATTATTGCTAACATTTACAGCTGACATTACACATATATGCAATTGCCATTGAGAGCAGAACGACATGTAGTGACAGTTAACTCTTCGCATGGGTCAAATATATTTAGACATGAAGTGATAGCGATTTGGTGTATATACTAACAAAATTAGCGTGTCGAAAATGCCACGAGATGCAACAAAATTAGTTCAAGACAAACATAAACTTAGCCTTATATTACTATGAATATACTCCTTAACTGTTTATTTGTGGAGCACTTGTAGTATGATTGACAAATATTCATATTTAAGCACTACTTGTATGTGAAACATAGATTTAGATGTGGAGAGCGAGGAGGCCATTAAGTTATTCTGCCATGAAGAACACAATGTGAGGAAGGGGCTTTATTGTACTTTCCACGACAACTCACATCTTGTCTAATATTACCTCCATTAGAAACTTATCTGCCTGCGTTTCCTTTTTCTTCCAAAAGGACGAAGGCCAATGGCCTATCCTCAGAGCAAGGTAATAGTATTAATTCCTACTCTTATGTGTTTCAAATGGGATGATATCCTGTCTAAAACAAAACCTCATCCAGATAAACAGCAATGTTAAAATCTCAGATAAAATCATACAAGCGAACGGAGTCCTACAAGGCGACCCTTTAAGTCCTACGCTGTTTACATCTATACATCCGATGTAACAACCATCATAGGAGAAAACTCAACAGCAGAAATAGTTCTTTATGTGGACGATATGGTGATAGGATCGAAGAAAATAGAGGATGTTCAAGATGCACTATACAAATTAGAGATTTGGGCAAGAGCAAATGACATGGACATAAACAAAGAGAAGACAGTACAAATGATATTTCGGAACTGTGGAAAAATAGCAACTAAAGACGCTCTAACACAATCCAGCGAGACTCGGGTTTGTAAATATCTGGGAGCTACGATACAGACAACTACAACTTCGTTCAATGTGCACATACAGGAGAGAGCAGCAGCAGCAGCAGCCATCAGAGCCTCATACAATATTCCGAAAATGGCCAATCTATAAACAACAATAGCGATGCAGTTATTTTAGGCAGTATTGGCGCCAGTCGTAACAAATGGCATAGAAATAATCTGGGAAAATCTTAAAATAGGGAACTTGAAGAGAATTGAGGTCAAGACGATATACATGAAACGAGTTACTGGCCCTTATTTTCAATTTTCCAGTACCGTTATATCTGAAAAGCGTTGGCTCACCTTCTTGTTCTTCTGATAGTTTCATAGGAAAAGCGTGATGCTTGAAACATGGCGTGAGCTGGACAATATTGTGACCTACATGGGTTCGTAGAGTTAAAAAGCCGAGTTGCAGAAATTAAAAATCTCCTTTATTTTCATAGAAATAATCTCATAGATTACAGCAGCATTACGTTACGTACACCATCAATCTACCAAGGACAATGACAATAACAAACAGTGTCAGCAGACTACATTATTAGCTCTCGTTGCAGTAACTCTTCTATCTAGCTGTCTCTCGTTTCACAACACTGTTTTACAACTAACTCCTCACTGTTTTACAATTTGCAACTCCCTCAGCTGTTCTCTGCTTACTCAACTCCCCATCTTTACAACTCTCTTGTTACATGTCTTACAACAACAACTCTTGTTTCACAACATGCAACTCGACCCTTGGCCAGTTGTCGCCCCTTTAAATAACTTACTGAGAATTTCTAGACGATTCGAAAATAAACTAGAACCCGGGCAGTCTCTATCAGTCAAGAAGTAACTAGAAATTTCCATTTATCTCAGTTTGTTTGTTTCGGCAGAACTTTATCTGCATGTCTGCCGACTCTTGGTTTTCACACTACCCGCCTATCAGTTCCTTTTGTGTAAGCAAGCAGCGCGATTGTAGATACGGGTTCGCGACAATATTTCGAACAATCAGACTATGTACAAATCATATCTACAACGGAATGGTCTGTGTAAGTACCTCTATACGCGTGTAATTTATAGCATTTAAACTATATACATATTTTACGCGGATATCCATGTTGAAAATTTGATTTCAACAACTGCATTATTATAAAACTTTGGAAAATTCAGTTTGAGTTCCCTTGGGTTGAGCACTAAGGAGACCGATATGGTGTAAGAGATAGACGTGAAAAGTGTGGTGGTAACGAGGTGACAACGCTGAGTGCGCCAACGCATCTGATTCCCTACAGACCGGAACTCCTCGGATTTGAAACACACAATAGTTTCTGGCCAATGAAATTTATTATACTGCAATTGCCATACAGTTGTAGCAATCTTGTGAGATTTAATCATTTTGACAGATAAAAAATCCCACAATTTATTGCACAATATACTATAAACGCACAGTACTGAGGATGTGAATTTGAAGTAAATGAATCGAGCTAGAATTATACTAATTCATAGAGGAGTTGCAAATACGGCAGTGCAAACTTGCTTGTTATACTTAAATCTTGCTGGGAAGGTTATCGAAGGGAAAAGAACATAAAGATATTTTATATACACGGTGTTAATTTTCATTTGTTGTTTTACCACCCTAAATTTGACGTCATCATTAGCATCGCTGATGGAGCGAGTGTATATACGATTCCCCTAGCAGTTTGCGATCATACTAGATCTCCTGACAGCAGCTTTGAGGCCTCCCGCTGCCGTCAAGTAAATATATTATTTGAGAGGTGGGTCTGCCCGCGTAATATAAAGGTGCGTAATTTCGCCTGCTACATAGATATGATAACTGTTGTAGTTTGCTTTAATTGATGTGAACACTAAATGACGGATAAATGCAAACAATATCTTACAATTTGGTGTTTCTCTGTGAAGATATATAAGTTAATATAATTTAATAAAGGGATATCCAATTAATAACAGTATTAAGTTTCAAAACAGTTTAGTAAAGAAATAGATTTTTCTTTCTTTTGTCCTTTCAACAGTGCACATCATATCGAACAATAAATGAATTAAATGAATGAAGCGGATGATGTAATACTCAAATGAGTCCAGGGTCCCACGATCTCATAGTTACCCGACATTCGTCTTCGTAGGATAAGGGAAAACCCTGGAAAAAACAATATCCAGGTAACTCATCCTTAGCGAGATTCTAAATTGGGACCGCCACTTTATAGCGTCGAGTATTTCTCATTTCGCGAGTAGCTGATCTTGTATCTTCTAAATGCTTTGATTCACCTATTGGTTTTAAAAGACATAAGAATACCAATATTAATAAAGGCATTTTAATTAAGGGTGAGAATGACAATAAGTTTATATTATATTCTGATAAAACGTAAGACGTTTATGTTGCAAACAAGGGTATGTCAAGTTGAAGTTACCTGGAAAATTTTGAAAACATTACGCTCCCAGGGACTTCTCTGAATGCCTTATAGTGTCGCATAAGCTCCTCTATGCAGCGGTTTAATATATATATATATATATTGCACCAATTTTAATGCCGGTACGAAAGTAGCATTTAACCTTGAAGGCGCTCTGTGTTCATATCCACCTTTAGGGTAGAAAAGTGCTACTTTACATATGTACTAGAATGATAATCATGATTACCGTAAAGAGGGGTTAAAGGTGAGGCCGGTTGTATTAGTTATCGGCGCAATCACACTCAGAGCGTTGTAATTAGTTAGTGTTCCGCAAACATTAACATTTATTCTCCGTAGAGGGCGCTATGATTTCAAAATAGACTCACCAGTCAACTATGACGTCAGTCTTGCTCAATCGGAGGGCGGGAAATAAAACATAAAAATGAACACCGTGTATATTAGATCGGTCAGCAATAATATACGCTTTGCAGGTCTGGGAGAACAGATACAAAATAATTATATAATAATAGTATTGTAGGGGTAGGACAGGCCTCCTCTGAACTAATACAAATGTGTTACTACACTAATATAAATGTGATACTGAACTAATAAAATATAAATACTTCAATAGTGAGAATTTATACAGCAGAAAATATAACATGAATGTGGAACAGTAGATCATTCAGAAATAGGTGTGTCATCACTGTAAAGCAGGTCCTGAGGTAGTCGTCGCTTCAGTCGCGTTGGCCGGCGACTTCGGGTACCGATGCTAGACGTCACAGCTCCTGGAACGTGGCGTAGGTTGTAGAAGAAGCGTCGAGTAATCTGTCAGATGAAATGATGGAGAGGAAGAAGTTCCAGCTCGTGATGCAGCTGCTGGTTGCAGACGAACCAAGGAGCATTGGTGGCGATTCGCAGGAATCGACTCTGGATTACGCCTCAGGTGACAAGTATTGGCAGCTCCCCAGACCTGGCAGTCATAAGTAATAAGAGGTCGAACAAGAGATTTTTTTTTTTTTGGCCTTCGTTTAAGTCGCATATGGCCATCGAAGGGAAAAATAAGAAAATTAATGAAAGGAAAATGAAGAGGATGGGAGGATGCTAGACCTGTAGATCACTTTCTTTTTGAAATTGCAGAAGAGCTTGGTATACAGTTTTGTGACATAACTGTAATATGGTGTTGACGCTAGCGGGAAAAGGACCAGACTGTAGAAGTAGGTGGCGGAGGACGGAAAAACGGTGGGCTCGGTAGCGAGAGCAACTGAACAGGAGATGATTGAGGTCAGCGGTTTCCCCTGGGTCATCAGGATATACAGGGGAATCGATGAGACGTAGTCGTTGTAGATGCGCAGGGTAACTTCCAAGTCCAAGTCGCATTCTAATGATGGAAGTGCAACGTCGACGTGCAATCCTGAAGCTGGAGAACCAAGGGGTCGTGGATAGATGCGTCTCAACGGCGGCGTAGTATTTGCCTTTGATGGCCTGAGAACGAATCCACCCATCATTCCACAGGCAATAGGCGTCTCGCCGAAGGACCGGGAAGAAATCCGTATAGGGCAGTTGGATGCCTTGAAAGTTGCCTTGGGTAAGTATCTCTTTCGCCAGGCGATCGGCGACTTCATTGTATCGAATTCCGACATGCCCTCTGATCCAAAGGAAGTGAATTTGCTGTCCGGCCATAGTAGCGTTGTTTACCAACGTCAGGATATCGTAAAGATAACAGTGCATATCCCTCATCCAGAGAGTCTCTGCAGCACACTCTGGGCATCGGTTAAGACCAGCAGTTTGGGGATGCCGAGAAATCCCGTATTGCAAAGCCTCAAGAATGGCCAGAACCTCCTCAGTGTAGTTCGAAGCCTTCATAGGTAGGCGGTATCGAGCCAAGTCATTAGTAGGACAGACGTATTCATAACCTACTCCATCAGTAGATTTAGAACCGTCGGTGTATATCGTGGTGAAATCTGGCCCTGTGATTTGCATAAGTGAGAGAGGGCGACTTCACTTCAGGGATCCGGATGATGTAATCAGGAAGATAATGTACCGAAATTTTCAGGAAGTGTAACTCAAATGGATATTGAAACCCCGGAAGAGAGGGACTTTTCAAAATTAAGTGAAAAGGGTGGTATAGATCCCGAAAACCCAGTAAGATTAAGGGCAATCGTCGCACAGCAGGAAAATCCACGTCGAGATGATTGCAGCGAGATAGTGCAACTTCCGCAATACTGGGTGGGCGTCCAAGGAGAAAACTCGCAATAGAAAGCTCTGGGTTAAGAGGTGTTGACGGATCTCCAATGGTGGTTCTGAGGCCTCAACCAAAAGTGCATTCGTCGGTGTAGAAAGCATAGCACCCAGGCAAAATCGGAGAGCACGGTACTGAGCGATATCCAACTTGCGCAAGACCGATGTGGGCGCAGAACCAAAAATAATAATAATAAAAAACTACAGCCATAGTCCAGCACCGACCGAATTAGGGAACGATATAGCAGAAGTAATTTGGAAGTGTCGCCGCCCCAACATGAATGAGCGATACTGCGTAGAACATTAAGAGTTGCACCAATCTCGGAGAGGAGTGACCCAATAATTTTGACAGGAGTAGTGAAGATTCTAAACCAAGTGAAGTGCGAAAGCTACTTTTAGCTCACTGAATTCCATTGGACTTAATAAAAGGAACACTCTGCAACAGCCCATAAGTTATTAACTTCTTAGGAACGCTTAAACCAGGGAATTTTCTTACAGTATAAACATTTCTGCAGTTTCTGCAATATATAAGATCCAGCAGCCAACACTCACTTCATTCAAAATAAAACTGGGACAGTGGCGTAATTGCTCACGATCATATACAGCCAACTCAACTATGTGGAATGCATTAGATGGACAGAATACATTCCTTGCCCCTCCAGGCATTCGCTAACAATTACTTCGCCATTACCTCTTATTTACCCCTCCTTACCCTTCTAAGCTTCTAGACGGGGCAAGTAGATACTTTCTCGTTGCTATTTCGCAGATATATTGTAACAGTTCGTTTGGCTATTGCTTGCGCTGAATACTGATATGTGAATAATTCTGGTACTGCCTATACAAGTTAGTGATGTTATATCATGTTACTTATTTGTGATTCAGAATGGAAAATACAAGGGGCGTCCAGAAAGTAAGTTCTGTTTCAATTTATCTCCGCTGCAGCGCTGCGATCGCAGTTCCACACATGCGCGGTAGACGCTCTGTATCAAAGAGAAGAAACGTGCACCATTGTGAGATCGCTGTCAGCCACGTACGCTTTGTTGTGCGTGTTTACAATGTCGGTGTTGATAGAAAAACCCGCCGTTTGTGGAATCAGATCTACGATTCGTTTTCTGAATGCTAGGAAAGTGAAACCAATTGAAATTTATCGGCAAATTTGCGATGTTTACGGACAAAGTGCGATGAGTGATACAGTAGTGAGAAGATGCGTCGGACAGTTTAATGAAGGACGTAGTGAAGTGCACGATGAAGAACGAAGTGGTCGTCCATCTTTGGTTACAGAAGAACTGGTTCACGCGATTGATGACAAGATCCAGGAAAACCGCAAGTTTACAATTAGTGCTCTCGCTATGGAATTTCCCCATATATCACGGTCACTAAGTCATGAAATTGTTACCGAAAAACTGAAATTTCGTTAACTTTGCTCACGTTGGGTGCCAAAGGTTCTTACTGAGCAACTCAAAACAAAACGGATGGATAATGCACTTTAGTTTTTCACCCGTTATGATGAAGGCGGTGAAGAACTTCTGACACAGATAGTCACAGGAGAGGAAACTTGGATTTCTTCCGACACTCCTGAAAGTAAACGTCAATCAATGGAATGGAGGCACACCTCATCCCCAGCAAACGTTAAGCCGAAACAAATCTTGACACCTCGAAAAATGATGTGCTCGGTGTTCTGGGACAATAAGTTCAAGGATCTACTCCCACCAGTCCTGGATTTGTAGGATCAGAAACCGGGCCTCTCGGGATTTTATCATAGGACAGTACCTATTTTATAAACTGCCCCCCCCCCGCTGCACACGGCAGACAGGACAGAAGTGGATACGCCACTTACGCACCGATCCTTAATGGAACGGCTACCAAATAGCCTTGGTAGGGCCGCCGGTGATCTAGCACACCAGCTACTAGCTCTGCAGGCTAGTACCCGGGACTTATGAGGCAACCCCCTACCCCCTCCGGGCGGCCGTAGCCTGGCCGGAGGTAACCAATTTCCCGTGGGTATCGGGAACACACTGCCCCTCGAGACCAACCCAATCAGTACAGCTCCCAGAGGGAGGGGCTCGAATGTTCGGCCCGAGGTTCCTCTAGTAACGTCAGAGGGGTGTTCTGGGACAGGAAATGCATCTTACTCATTTATTTCTTAGCGCGTGGTCAAACAATGAAAGCAGATGTTTACTGCAAAACACTTAGGAAATTGCGCCGCGCAATACAGAATAAGCGCCGAGGAATGCAGTCAAAAGGTGCTGTATTTCTTCACCACAACGCACTAACACACACTGGAAATGCGACGAAAAACATCCTACAGGGATTTGGCTGGGGAAAGTTTGACCACCCTCCTTACAGCCCCGGCCTCGTTCCTAGCGACTTTCATCTGTTTTTGCATGTCAAATATTTCCTTGGCGGTCAACACTTCAAGAATGAAGAAGACTGGATAGAATATGTTTCCAACTGGCTGAAGACACAGGCGGCAAATTTCTATGAAGAAGGTATACAAAAACTTTTGCCTCGCTGTGACAAATGCCTGCAAAATTTCGGCTGTTATGTGGAAAACTAGTTTAAGAGTTGTAGAATTTTGTGCAATAAATAATTTTTCTGTATGCATACACAATTTATTTTATTACGAAACAGAACTAACTTTCTGGACGTACGTCGTATATAGTTGGATACATACAGATGTTTTGGAGCATTTTATCAAGTCCTCTTCTTATCGCCTACATTAGCAGTTAACACTAACGCTCTAATATAGATATTAATGTTTAATTTTGTGAAAATGTTAACAATTTTCTGGTATGATTTTTACTTAGCACTTTTTATATTCATATTTATTGACAAAACCTTTCCGATGGACCTTCTAGAACATATGACGCTGTTAAAATATAGAAATTGGAAGAAATATTATATCTTTTGTGTGTACGTCATTACAGCAAGTGCAATTTCTCCGTCCATTCATATGCGGATAGGATTTACAGGAGATAGAAATGTCAGTTTTCACAATGTACATGTCTGGTCAGATGAAACCCTCGATACTCTAATATACAGGAATCAGTATCGATTTTACATCAATGTCCAGACAGAAACTGTAGGCGACACACCCGTTGCACCTATTGTATTTCCTATCAGACCTGTCGCTAATTTTTATTATTTTTCTTAGTGAACGATATGCTGAAAAGTTGACTATGCAAAAATAAAAACAAACGTATCTCATATTAAACAGTCCCCTATTTTTTTTTTTTTTAATTGGAGATCGCAGCACAGATATTTTGTACGTTTTTTAGGTTTACTTTCCTGACCATTTACATACAATATAATGGTAACACTATTACGCCAAATTCCATTAATGGAAAAATTTTAAGGTTCTAAATGTGTCGTTTTTGCTTAGCGATATATAAATATGTATTTATTGCAGTGATTTTGCTGCTACCATGAAACATGATGGAAGTAATCATATATTATTGGATCCAAATCGACAATTCCCTTTAAGGAAACCGACATAGAAAGTACCCGGGAATATCAATATTTGGTCTAAGTTTAATAAATATTAGCTAATAATCGAGAAAAACAACATCTCTTCTTCAGATTAAAAAAAAGTCACTATACGTAACATTTTTAAAGTAACGTGGCTGTTTTCTAAGAAGAAACAGAATGCCACATACATTGTAAGTTTATTGGTGTTTGGTTTGAATCATCATCATCATCATCATTATTAAATGAATTCCTGTATTTTCGTTAAGTGCGATATAGGGTCTTCTGAACCGCGAACCTCGAGGCACGTAGGCAACGGATTGAGGATCAGAGGTTTCTTGATCTGAGAGATTCCGGGACGAGTGATCAGCCCATCGCCGGAAGTGAACGTACAAGAGTGATGAGGTGATAAGGAAGATCATGATGGAGCATTCAGTGGAATGAGGTGGGGATAACCGGAGAATATGGAGAAAATCCGCTCCAGCGCCATGTTGTCCACCCCAAATTTCACTTTGCGGTCGCCTGGGATCGAACCCGGACCACCTTGGTGAGAACCAAACGGTCTAACCACTCAGCTATGGTGCGACAATCGTCGTCGTCGTCGTCGTCGTCGTCGTAGTCGTCGTCGTCGTCATCATCATCATTATTATTATTCAGTGTTATTCACTAATGCATATAAGTAAGCTTATCAAATCCTACCCTATAGAAGTTGTCAATAATATATATTTTTCGCAAATGTGACTCACACTTAATTAGTTATGGCGGAAAAGAACTTCTATAGAGCTTATACTTCGGTCTGCTATGACACGAGTATGTGTGTGCCTCTAGCGTTCCGCCGCGTAGAGGGTCGCGGGTTCGAGTCCCGCCTTGGGCATGGGTGTTTATGTGTATAGTGAATAATTGTGAAAATCGGAAAACTGATAAGAAAATAAACGGAAATAATGAAAAATCGGTTAAATAAGAGAAAAAAAGGAAATATATATCTATATACATAGATATATATTTGTTATTACATAAAAAATTAAAACAATAACAAAAAGTATCAAACGCTTTGTATGAGATTGTGACTGAAAACGTGTCTTTACACTTTTTTCTTATTTTTCCAGTAGTTTAATTTATGAAAGCCTTCAAACAAATGCATCTCTTTCACCGAATGAGAGCAACGCCATGACACTAACATACTCTTTATCCCTTGGAAAGTAGTACCACCTCTACATTGTATATGTAGAATTTGCAAAGCCCGTCTACTTCACAAAGCTTCATAAGAAGGTCCCCTTGCACATATACCTGCATGTATTCAAACTTGCATTCAATCTTTCATCTATTTGCTTATTGGGAAGTTTGCGCTCCTACTGCAGATTCCCTGAACAATATTACAGAATAAATTGTAATAAACAGATATGCAAAGAATATGAAATATCTTTATGGCAGGGAACATACATTGCATAAAAGTAAGACATATATCCAAGAATATTGTTAGGTAAACAGCCTGACTACCAAATGTGGTTGAACATAAACGTGATTTTCTCAGAGTTATATGATATGTAAGATGTAATGAAAGAATAATAAAGGGTCTCTCATGTTCACCAACTTCGTTTTCATGTTCAACCGTAATATTCATTCGTTTGTCGCTATACTGCATCCAACCAGCGGCAATCGACTCGTATGTAATTTTAGCCAACCAGAGACATCAAAATATCTACCTCGCGTAAAGTAAATCACATTATAGGAGCTGACACTTCTCGAGTCATGGGTTCAAACCAAAGAGCGATAGACTTTTTCGCTCTAAAAACCCTTGTGATGGCACATTCTGAAGGAAAGTAAAGCAGGTGGACCCGTGTCGTAGATTTAGGGTGCATAAAACCACTTCAAATTTGATAAAAAGGCTTCTGAAGGAGTTGTTCATAGTGCTCTAAGAGTCTAAAGGCATGGTCTAAAGGACCTCGTGGTTGAAATATATAAAATCAATAATTTAAATAGAGTTTATTTCTGTTGAACGGTAAAAGTGAAGATTAATTCTCGCAGACTAGAAAATTCTTGTCTGTAGTCTTCACCCGACTTTCTATTCCAAGTATCGCTCATTTTTATACAAATATATAAATAGCGCTACTCGCAAATGTCTCTTGCTCATAAAGGGAACTGGTGCTATTATTGATATAATATGATATATTTATTGGACATATTCCAAAATGTTACGGTTTACAACTTTTTACTACATTTATTTGTCGTTAGCTTGTTGCTACCTTGGCTAGCATGACATCCTGGTCTTTTGCTCTGTCAGGTAGCTCTTAACATCCATACCTCCTTGATTACTTAATTAGTCCCTTTCTTCCCCCTCTTCTTCCTTTCTTACATATTTTACAGTATTGGCCCACTTTTCTTTTACCTTCTACAAGAACGCACCAATACTTCTTACCTTCTTTTCCTCCCTGCCCGTTAACATTTTTATAGCTACTATTTTCTTCTCTATTTTCTCTCATTTTTCCTCCCAAACTCTTTTTTCAATATTTCAACCTCCTCGCATTCTGTTATATAGTGCTCTCTGTTTTATTTCCCCCCACACAATTCACAAATTCGCCTTTCCCTACCTCTTATCCCTCTTAGAAATATTATTCCTGCTCTCATCCATGCTAACCCTTCTCTCTCTTGCCTATTGCAGTAATCCACATATGCTTCTCGTCCCCAATTTCTGTTTATTTGCTTGTAAGATTGTACTGATCTCATATTTTCTAGACTTCCGCATATTTCCTGTCTTTTTCTATCTTTTATTCTGCAGTTTACTAATTTACCCACATCGCATGTATTCCTTTCCTCTAATCTCTATAAATCTCCCATTTCTATTTTTTCCATAATTCCTCCTATCTCTGCACACCAACTATTTGAGTTCTATAATCGATTTTGCTGTTTCATGCATAATTTCATAATTTTCCCTTCTTCTTTAACCAAACATCTATTCCAAAACGTTATTATTATTGCCATTATTATTCCATTTCTTCTTGTCTTTCCTAATTCTACTAAAGCTACTTCCCTAGGTGCTGACCTTAGTAAGCCTAGTAGTTAGGAATTCATTAGGATAGCAAATACTACGTGCTGCGTGCCAACTTGCCGGTGCTTAGAAACTTCTACTTTGTAATGTTGTACACTTATATTCGCCAATATGAATGTCTTAAAACACAGGGTTCAATCTAATTTATGAAACATCTAAAATCCTCGATGTCTGGTCATTCATTTTAAAACTGAATATAGCAACAAGTATTTAATATGGAGTACAGCACAATAAATGCATATTTTTAAATTACTCATCGAGATATTAAGCACTTACTCGTTCTGCTCACAGTTTTCAAAGACTGATCCACGTGATGCAATTGTAATTAGAAAAAACTAATATGTTGTAATTTAGAGCTTTAATTTTATACTAATAAGTTGCACAAATTCGTTTTTAGTTATTCTAATTTTTTGCAGTAGTGAATCTTAAACATTGGACTTCATTTGGTTGGTTAAGATTTTCCACGATATAAATGCTGAATAAACCAGAATTTGGCATGTTAATTATTTATATCATTTTACCTTTTTGTTTATAAGGAGGTGTGGGGTATTTAATTAAGTCATAACTTGTGAAATACTTAGAAATGAGAATGTTTCGAGAAAAGAGCATTGACAACCATAAGGTATAAATAACACTCTTATTGCATATATACACCCACCCTCCATCTTTTTCTACTCTTCTGCAGATAATTCAGTATTTTAGGAATCTTTAGGTGTCTCTTTAACAATTAGTTTGCATTAATATAGAATTTTATAAGTAGTGGAGGCTGCAGACAGACATATAACCAGTTATATGATATACTTTAAAAGTCGATTAGGTATATAAAAAACATCGAGCTCCAGCAGAACGTTTCAAGTGTTTAATAACACTGACATTTACGAGGGCTGTTCAATAAAGAATGATCACATTCTTTTTATTTGACAACGTACCTTTACTCATCCTCATAATTTTGATGGTCCTTCTCAAAATAGTCTCCCCCATGAATGCGATGCACTTGTCCCAGCGTTTCTGCCAGTCTTCAAAGACATGCTGGAAAACACTTTTTGAGAGATTCATCAAGATCGCCTCCGCAGCCTTCACCACTGCTTCTGATGATGGATAATGCCCCCCCCCCACGAAGGTGTTTCTTTAAGTTAGGGAATAGAAAGGTCACATGGGGCTAAATCCGGACTATAGGGAGGGTGAGGGATGCACTTCACTTTGATTTCTGCAAGATATTCAGCAACAACATGTTCAATATGCGACCGCGCATTATCGTGGTGCCGCATCCAGCCTGCTTCACGGTAATGTGGTCTTTTGCGCTTGATAGGGACTTGCAATGTTTTCAGGACATCCCTGTGGTATTGTCCAGTTACTGATGTTTGTGCAGGTACAACGTGCTGATAAACCATTCCATGAATATCAAAGAATGAGATGACCATAGCTTTCCCAGCAGAAGCAACCACTTTTGCTATTTTGGGGGTTGGTGATTAAGGAGATTTCCACATTGAGCTTTGCTGTTTGATCTAGAGATCAAAATGATGTAGCCAGGTTTCATCAGCAGTGATTACGTTTGAAAGAAACTCCGGATCTTCCTCTAACATCAATTTTAACTGCGTGTTACCTCCATTGGAGCGGTAGGCGATACTCAACATGTCTGAACTTGCCTGGTTCTCACAGGCGGGGACCAGAAGTACCAAAAATGAAACTACTATGGCGTGTTTGTTTCATATTAAGCTAACAGAATATAATATGATTAAACTTTAGTGCGAACAATTATGTCCATAAAAAATCATGATCCTTCTTTATTGAACAGCCCTCGTATATTGGTGAATTTTTTCAGCTTGTAATCTTCCTTTCACAGTTAGATATCCTTAACGCTAACAAAACAGTGGCTGGAATTTTTGTTTCCATCTCAGGAGAAGGTAAAAGGCAACAGGTTTCCATTCCAGAAAACAGAGTTTCTACAGAAGCACTACTTACTGTCCAAAGACTTGTAACACAAAACTTTTCAAGGCATTTACGGAGCTATTCCTATCCACCACACACTTGACGATATAACATGGAAATGTTGTATAGTAGTTGCAGTTTATGTTCGCAGTTTTTCTCCTGAATGATCTGGCTAGGGACACATGTAACTCGCTGAATTATGGAGCTGTTACTTTTATTTCCCAAATACAAGGCTTTACTGCAGAAGAAAACGGCAGCATCGTATCCTTTTGTATCGTAAATCAAGATTCCACCGTTAATAAATCTCTCAGTGCCCCCTCTTTCTCACGCCGGCGCTACGTCTGTTTGTTCCATAAACACGTCCAAAGCCCTCTCCCCTTGCCAGTCCATTCCTCAGCTAGAGGAGGTTAAGGGTACCACAGTACTCTATCTTTGGCCCCAACGCTGCCATGCCCATGCAACTTAATTCTATCAGAGCAGCATCCCTAGCTTCATAAAGCAAGCTTCCATTTATCCATGGCCTCAGGTGCATCTATTAGGATTTTAATGACGCTACCGCATCTGCAACATACGACCACACTGCAAAAGCGCAACACTTATTGCTTTTCTAAAGGGGAAGTAATGTGCATAGAGATGAACGAGCATTTATCCCAAATATGCAGATGTCTTCTTGATAATTGATGCAATCCAGGAGGGTTATTAGGGATACATTAGATTTCTGCAATATGAAATAATGTTACAGCCAGAGCTAGGATGCAGTTGTATTGTCCAAAGTAATACGTAGGGGTTTATGGTGTAGCGAAATACTACAGTGAAATTATGAACCGCCTCTGCTACTTCTAGTTCTCTTCCCTTACCTGCTCCTAACACTTCACTTAATATTTATCTTACTCCCTCCTTTTAAATCGCTATTATGTCTGGAACCGACCTGTGTTCATAGGTTAATGTGTAAATGCATCAAATCAGTAAGGGGCGAACTTGACCAGAATGGTGTGAACCTTTGTTACGTTCAATCGCTTCCAGCCACTCAAGTGAAATATCTTTGCCACCATCTAGCTTTCACCTTAGGTAATACGCTAATCCATATATGTTGGATTTGAATTCAAATCACTAAGAGATTGGTTCACCCAGGTGTAGCGTGGAACACAGATGACAAGGATTACATGAAGTTACTTTTTTCAAGGAGTACTTCAAAACACACTAATAAAGCTGATGAAGTCATATTTTTAAACTATCTTAATATAAACGCAATAAGTTAAAACGAAGTAAAACAGGCAAAAAAACAAATTAAAAATAAAATATTTGCATGGTTTGATGGAACACCGACAAACGCTTTTAAAGGATGTGGAGAAATGATACTGTTCCGAATAACTGAACATTTTCCAATGTATGCAACAAACAAAATAATGACTACTCCTAAATCTATAAATCTTATGATTATAAGAAACTATAATCTTCTTACTGAGTTGACGACACCAGAAAAAAGTCATTGAAGGTATTAATTATAAACGTACGAGGGCTGTTCAATAAAGAATGATCACAATTTCTTTTTGACAACGTACCTTTACTCATCATCATGATTTTGATGATTCTTCTCAAAATAGTCTCCCCTGAATGCAATGCACTTGTCCCAACGTTTCTGCTAGTCTTCAAAGGCATTCTGGAAACCATTTTTGAGAGATCCTTCAAAATCGCCTCCGCAGCCTTCACCACTGCTTCTGATGATGGATAATGCCTCCCAGGAAGGCGTTTCTTTAAGTTAGGGAATAGAAAAAGTCACATGGGGCTAAATCAGGACTATAGGGAGGGTGAGGGATGCACATCAAATTGATTTTTACAAGATATTTAGCAACAACATTGACAATATGCAGCCGCACATTATCGTGGCGCAGCATCCAGCCTGCTTCACGGAAATGTGGTCGTTTGCGCCTGATATAGACCTGCAATGTTTTCAGGACATCCCTGTACCTAGGTAGTATTGTCCAGTTACTGTTGTGTGTGCAGGTACAACATGCTGATAAACCATTCCAATAATATCAAAGAATGATTTGACCACAACGTTCCCAGCAGAAGCAACCATTTTTGCTTTTTGGGGCTTGGTGATGAAGGAGGATTCCACAGTGAGCTTTGCTGTATGGTCTCAGGATCAAAATGATGTAGCCAAGTTTCGTCAGCAGTAATTACGTTTGAAAGAAACTCTGGAGCTTCCTGTAACATCAACTTTAACTGCTTGCAGACCTGCATGTGAATGTCCTTTTGTTCGGGAATCAACAGTCTTAGAACCCATCGCGTCCAAACACGTCTCATGTGTAATGTTTCTGTCACCAGCGTGTGGGTGGCACCCAATGAAATGTTCAGTATTTCAGAAAGTGCTCTTTAGGTAATTCGTCGATCCTCTCTCACAATGGCAGCAGCAGTGTTGATGTTTCCTTCCGTAATAGCAGTAGCTGGAGCACCGGATCCACCTTCCTTTGAAATTGATTATCTCCCCTGTTTAAACAGTTTAAACTACCTCTTAGCTCTTCTGTAGGGAAGATCAGACTCTCCATAGGCCTCCTGTAACATTGTATGGAGCTCAACTGAAGATTTGTTGAGACGAAAGCAGAATTTCAAAGCCGCATAGTGCTCCTCGCGTGTTACCTCCATTGCAGCGGTAGACTATTCTGAACAGGTCTGAGCTTGCCTGGTTCTCAAAGGCGGGAACCAGGAGTACCAGCAATGAACTATTGCGGTGTGTTTGTTTCAAGTTAAGCTAACAGAATATAAGATTGAGTTTTGGTGCAACGAATTATGACCGTAAAAATTGTGATCATTCTTTACTGAACAGCCCTCGTACTTAGTCATATTGTCATGTACATATTATATATGTGTATATAATTTTAATAATTATATTTTAATAATTACTTTTGGATTTAATCGCTCAAAGTCTCGCATAGAAGCGGAGGAGTCCGTGCATGAAAGCCGCCGCTCTTGGTAGGATATAGTATAGGACATTCCGGAACGGTGACTCGCGTGGCTTCTATTTGGCAGAGCGGAAAAGCTAGCAGTCCTCAAGAGGCAACCATAAGAATCAGACTGTGTAAGGCGACGCTGTCGTGATGCGGGTTCAGATTCATGGTAATGTATTATTAAATTGATTCATGTTGAAATTTGAAGTGAGAGCCTGAAGAATGGATACGAGCTGTGATGGAATAAAAGATTATTTATGTGAGTGAGTAAGCAGTGAGTACTTTTAATTTGAACACGTTGAGCATCCAAAATCCCGAGTACCTCTGGCGTAGGTCTCCAGTATTTAATTTAGTAATTCAATCTTTTCGAAATATTACCAAATGTAACGACGGATCGTTACAATATCAAGTTAGTAACTTCACCATTGCAACATGAATTCATGCCATAAAGATCAGTAGTCAAAAATATTTTAACTTTACTGAATATGAGTCGTTTAGAATTAGATCAGTTTAAACAAGTGGACGTAAGGAAATTTCCAAAGGGTGTACGGTAAAGTTGATCAGGGCTGTTTCATGCTAAGTTTTCAAAATTGGGTTTAACTTTTAGGTCATATTTAAAGCACAGATCACACGTAGCGTATTAAAAATTTGCATGTCTTACGAACTTAAGGCTCCAAAATAGAACTTTTGTTGTTTATTTTTATAAATTATTTATCTAGTACCGTAAAAGATTCCAAATATTAACACTTTCTGCTAATGTTAAAGTATACAGAGATACCAATAATGTAAAGGACTCTTTAGAACTTGAACAGGACCTCGCGGGTTTTTTGGGATATTGTTTGCTTTGCTCCTGTACAGGGGCGGCACGCTCTTTTCTGTTTTGTGAATCCCAGTTTAGACATTTTAAAAGACCATGTAAATAGCAACGTGTTATTATAGGTGTAAGAAATCAAGTACGATCAGTAATGAACTAAATGCATGGAAAACATCTGCGTTACTAATGGAACGCATCTTTGACGTCATTGTGCTGAGAGCCAGCCAACTGAGTAATCAGCATTGCGCATGCGTAGAACCTCTCCCTCTTGCCTCCCTGATGTCCTAAGTTCCCTTTATTTTCACACAATTACGTGCTGCATCTGGGTGTTGCGCGGTGTCATTCGCTGTACGGTAAAACAGGGCCACCAACAGTCATATTTATATCTGTAGAACTTGAATATACATTGAAAGTCATTTAACAATCTGTAATTGCCTTATATTTTAGTTCTAGAAACTAATTCCATCCTTCTTACGTAAACAGATCCAATACCTAATGGTTATTAAATCGCAGGGCAGATTGTTTGTGATGTACCTATCCATTCCCGCGACCATAACGGGAATCCCTCATGTGGTTCACATGCTCACATTGTATTCAAGTATTCTTTTGTGTAACGTTATTTAGTGGCTGATATCAGTTTCATCATTTTGTTTGAGAGTGTGAAACGTGTTATAAATTCACTTTATTCAGTGAATGATTAATTTAATATTACGAAAACTTTAACCAATAAATACATTTCAAGGAGTGCTTTAGAAAAAAGGCCAAGTTTAAGAATGTTATGCATACCAACACCCGATCTAAAAATTGAGCAAAAAGCGAAATGTAGTAAAAATTCTGTTTATAGCATGAAGAAACATCCACACATGGACTTCATTTTTTAAACTAGATGAGTTCGATGAACGATTTCCCGCAGCACGCTGTCATTTTTCGGCACGATCTACTACTGCACCTGTATATGGTCAAAGCAAAAAGGATCCAATTAATATTATTAAAAATGTAAAATACTCTTAGTTAGAAAACATCTCATTGTATTTATAACATCAATGAGACGCCAGTCGTTCAAGTGTTTGAAAATAAGGATCTGTTAATAAATGTTACATCGAATCTCTGGTTTGGCAGACATATAGCAAACTTATCTAGACCTACCTTTACTTTGATTTTCTTATTCCTGTAAAACACTAATTCGATTTTACAACTCTTTACATAGACAAAATCTGTTTGTGCACCTATTATTAAGAGTGCTAAGACAAAGCATGTTATCTTAATAGTAAAAAGTACAGTCTAAAAGTTTAAAATATATACGTCTAAAAGAACTGGTTATTAGCCCAGGAACACAAATTGTGATGCTCTCTTAGAAATATTTAGGCTTGAAGTTTCAGTTCGCCGAAGAGATAAAGCGGGATTAATATTTTCTATATAAAATTTACGATCGATTATTGATGACAGCAATATTACTGCCAGTATATTGTGATTTTATGGGTTCGTGGAACTAAAAGTCCAATTTGCCGAAATTAAAATCGTTCTTTATTTGCGTAGAAATACACAATGTGTAGCAGCAGAAATACATTACAATCTACAACAGCTTTACGATTAATTTGTTTAAATCAGCTCTCGTTACAACACTTCACAGCTGTTTACTACCACTCACCACTCTCCTGGCGAGTCGTTGCTCTCTTAACTACCTCTTTGATAAATTCAAGAGATTTCTGGAACAAATAAGAAAACAACTTTTCTCTATCAATCAAGATATCACTAGAACCTTCCAAACGTGAAATACCATCGGTGCCGGCAAGTCCTTTATCTCCGCGATACACTATCCGTCTGTTATCATTATTTGCCGGCTCTTTGTGTACACCAGCTGCGCTATCGTAGATAACGGCTTCGCGACAGTATTATTTTATGTCCAAATAAAATAGTCAGATTCAAAAGGCCAAAGAGGTCACATAATTCCAAAACAGATTTACCACTACACAAATGTATGTATTTGGAAGCCGCTATTTTAGATATTTCATGTTTTGTAAAAAGAGTAGTTAAAGGAATTGCAATATTTAATGAAATGGATAAAATATCCGATAGGTAACTGTGTAACCATGAGAACCTGATGTGAGAAGTTGCTGAAAGCTTTTGTTCTTCTGCTTAAGAACGTCATAGGAGAAAGACGTACATTATGTGTCTCTCCGAGGTTGTGCAGAATTATTTTGAGTTTGCATTTAAGATGCACAAATAGCGTATGTGTAAGAAAGTCTGGCTTCACTCTTCGTCAGATCATTGAAGTGTAAAGATGTGTTATCTGTAGTGGCGATCTCAAAGTTCGCAGAATCTTAATCTGCAAGGATTCAGTATTGAGTATTTAATAAAAGGATATAATCCACAGATGTTAACGTTGTGATAGGATATAATAGTTTTGGTAGAATAAATTTCAATATTTTGAAGAAGAGAAAATTTGTTATTGTTTTCTACAAATTATTCTCGCTCTAATACTACGGCCAGAGAGAGGGAAGACTCATTGCTGAAGAGCGCCGAGGCATACTCTCTCAAGATCGACACAGAGGGTTAGAATTATTAAACATCTTCCATTCTTAGCGCCTTTTGCACCAAATTATTCAGCTTCAATTTATACCACGAAATTCGTAATTTAGGTGATGGATATTTTCAGCATGTCTGAAGCTCATTTAAAAATTGCCATAGTTAATAGGTACTTTTTCCATAGATTAATGTCATTGCAACATTTTACGCTTATTCACCACGCCCAGTTACTTGCCCTTTTTCTATTGTTCATATTACTTATTCTTATTTTCCTTCTTCTGTGTTACTATGTATTCATTTCTACTTCTTTTGTGTTTCTTGTATATAAGTTTTATGTTAATTCCCGTGTGTAACTATTTTTATGATGACACTGTAATTGAGATAATGTCTGTTATGTTGATAAAAATAATAGCACAAAGAAAAATATAAGTGAGTAACATCTAGTTTAAATGTATACAGTAACTATGAAAGGGTAGAGCCAGACTGAAAAATGCAGTGCCATAGCCGGGATTTGAACCACGGATCTTCTGGCTTCCCTCCAGGCGCTCTAAACATTTGAGCAACTATGCCAACGTGCCGATATGACATTAAATTCTCCAACTGACTGGTGTTTCTCCCGCTAAATCACTAAGAGTTCTCATACATTAATGGCGACTTACTATGCTGTAAGTACTTCAGGACCCGGGCTTTGTAGTTCGGACCACTATTAGGTACAATTAATGGAAATTAATTGTTCTTTCACACTAGCCGTGTGTAGGACGCACTATGAAAGGGTAGTTGGAGAATTTAATGTCATGTTAGCATGTTGGCACGTTGGCCATAGTAGCTCAAATGGTTAGAGCGGCTGGACTGAAACCAGAATATCCGTGGTTCAAATCCCGGCTATGGCATTGAATTTTTCAGTCTGGCTCTACCCTTTCATAGTGCGTCCTGCACACGGCTAGTGCGGAAGAACAATTAATTTCTATACACTAACTGTTAAATTTTACCCATATCGTTGCCGTTAAATATTTTTATAGTCCATGTTTTTATATTCCATCAAGCCGTTTCAACTGTTTTCGGCTGAGTCAACAGTACCCACGTGTTCCTCAAACTTTAACTGATATCGGGCGTGAATGAAAGGGGTGAAACGATATTCAAATGAGCCCAGGATCCATAGAGCCTTCAGGATAAGAGAAACGCCGGAAAACCCCTTATCCAGATAACTCACAGTGACCAAAATTGACACTCGGTACCTCTTGAACGTGAGGCACACACCCACTACCTATGCTACAGAAGCAGTCGAAGAAGAGTGTGATAGTTAGCACGTTTCTGGGCGTAGGTTATAGTTCATGTGCTTACGGTTCCTGACACGTGATTTCAGTCCATATTTGTTGCACTTTTCTCGGAAAATTAATTTGTCTATTTTACATATAAGTGCCAATGGAATTTAGCAGCAATAATGTATTGTGGCTTTGTGGGTTCGTAGAATTAAAAGGCAGAGTTGCAGAAATTAAAAGTCTCCTTTATTTTCGTAGAAATACTCTTACAGATTACAGCAGCATTACGTTATATACACCATCAGTCTACCAAGGTCGATCACGATAACAAACAGTGACAGCAGATTACTTCCTTAGCTCTCGTTACAACAACACAGCTGGCTGTCTCTCATTTCACAACACTGTTTCACAACTAACTCTGCTTACTCACTCTTGTTTACAGCTGTCTCATCGATAGCCATGGCTTCTTTTTATACACCCATTCATGATTACCAGACTGTTCTGTCAATCACTAGAAGTTTCTGGAAAACAAGGCATCTAATGTCGTAATCCGAATATTCTATCACATTCTAGAAGCGTAACTTAATCTATGCCGGCGAGGCCTTTACCTCAGTTATCTTTCTTGCCGGTGCATGTTTACAATAGCCGCGCTATCATTAACTGTTTAGCAAGGCTCATTATTACTATGAAATTTTATCCGCTAACTGTTTTCTTATTTGTGCCGAAACTTTTATGCCTGTTGCCGTGACAGTATAAATGTCTTGTACTGTTTTATATTTAAAAGCATATGAAGTGATAGGAAGCGAAAAGTATATTCATTGATTTAGCTATTAGTTCTGGAACAAATTCGAAAACGTGTGTCTACAGAACCGCTGATAAAAGTGACTGTGCATACAATACGATTTCTTTATCAAGTTTCAGTTTCACTACAGTCGCAGTTTGAAATGCCTATTCCTGACAATGATGCTCATGTTGCCCGGAACGGTATCAGATCACATCACCAACATTCCGGTGTGGAGCGAGGCAAACATTGAATGGATGTCTGTGGTCGATAGTGAAATATCGTTCTCCAAAATATCTCACGTAATGTGCTCTTCCTTGCACAGTAATATACATAGCATGTTGTGTTTTTGATGATTCCTAGCATAGATTGTTGACGAAGTCTTATGTTATCGCTCTGTGCCCAGCTGATATTCTCGTTAAAGCTATTCCACCGTTTAGCTCATTTCCACAAATATCCTTGATACACTTGAAGTCCATTTACTTCGACATAGTTTATTCATATGAATTAGAAATAGTGCTGAAATACTACTTCTCCAGTAAAACTCCCCAGCTTATACTCTGAACACGATTATTGGGATAAATGTTTTACTACTTTCTTACCAATTTGTCCAAGAAGTACTTAAAATTGCAATTCCTGAAGTATCACAGGACTTTTTTACAATAACATAAAGGTAAATTTACGCAAAAGTGTTTTTAACGTTCTAGAATATGGACAATCTTATATATGATATTGTTCAGAGTAGTCTAATTCCGAGATAAAATAAATTCAGTACTATAAATAAAAGCAACGAAGCTTATTCACTTACATAGTGGCAGAGAAGTAAACGAAGGTTAATGCTTACAATGTAGCTACTCGGATTTTACATTAAGCGCATACAAATAAATTTCTATGTAAAATAAGTAATTGTGTCATTAGTGCACTCAAAATAAGTGTTTCTGTATCAGATCGCTTTCATATATTGTTAACATTTCGCTGAAAATTAAAAATAGTTTTATTTGATGTTAAATATAAACAATAAGGTCATTATCATTCCCGTCATGCCCTATTAAACGCACAGTCGCATTGAAGACTCTGTAACAGATCTGAAATTACTTCCTAAGTGTGATCACCACCTCCCCCCGTTTCCCAAATGCAAATAAAATGAAAGCAAGCTGTTGTCTGCATTTCAGAGCGTTTCTATAAATAAAATAAGAAGACAGTGAAAGTTAAAAATGTATCAATGAATAATTATACTAGAATTTCAGTATTCTCTCTATTATTTTCCCCTCCTTTCAAAAGAATAACAAGAGGCGTGTAACCTGTTATTCACACTCTGTTGTGGCGTTATAATTTCTGTATGGCCTACGTTTTGCACAAAGCAAAATTTGAGGTTTATTGAATAATATGAAGCCAACAAAATCAATGAATTAAATATAGTTAGTTAGCTTGAATTGTTTCATATGTCACAAGGTGTATAAACGCTCAAATAAGCTTTCCCAGACTGAAAATTTTTAGAACGTCTCATTCATCTTTACACAGAGTCCTTGCTTGAGAGGACTGTATCAGCATAACCATCTTACTCCGTATGCATTTGCTTATTATTAGGGGTCTCGTTCTATTTCTTGCCTTGATAGGTTGTTGCTGCAGGTAATTGTGCTGTTGTTACAATCCAAGTGACTGATAATTAACTTTGTAATATATATCTACTAATGCTATCGTTTATGGCAAAAAAAAACATTACTCTATATGTACACTATCGGTCAAAAGTTTTGTATCACTTTATGACAACTATGGATATGTGGATAAAATAGGGATTTCATTTTCAAAATGAAATGCTCATTTTGATAATAACTTATACTTATTTCCGTTGTGTATTTGAGTGGTTTACCGCGTAGACGAGTGCTGATGAATTACCACAACTACTTTGGCTATACTTTTCCATTCGAATAGGCCTCATTCCTCTAGTAGACTGTGTAGCAAGCAGTTCACATTGGTTTAGAGTACATTGTGCGCATCTAGCAGTGTGATTGTATACGTGCCTGATTAGGTTCATATCATATTACCTTCTAATTGGACGAAAGAAGGAGATTCGAATCGAAAAGCATACTGTTACCGTAGCTCTGCATCAAGAAGGCTATTCTAAGGTAGGTACAAAATAGGAATGAACATAAGGTGGGGCTAGGCGTGGCTGTTCCATCGCTACTAGCCAATGCGGTGCGTGTAACGTTGTACAGTTAAGCACGCATACTGCCTTGCTTTGCTGAAGTATGCAGCTAATTTCATTTCACGCTATAAATATATCAATTAAAGAATTATTTTGTTTTCCCCATGTTACAGAGCTATTTTTTCTGAGGATTACTGTCCAAACTCCATGTTTGTAGCACATGTGGTTTCGGAGATATGGAAAGATAAAGGGCCTGACTAGAATGAAAATAATTACTATTAACTGTCAGTGAAGAAAAACACACGTGCTATGCTGCAGTTGCATTTTGTACCCTGCATTCAGTAAAGTGGTGATTTTCTAAGGGCGCACATGTGCTTTTTAAAGGTAGTAAAGGTTTTTTCCGGGGTTTTCCCTTATTCTTCAAGACGAATGTTGGGTAACTCTAAGCTCCATGGACCCTGGAATCATTTGAGCATCATTTCATCCAATTCATTTACCGTCCGATATGACTTAACTTTGGAGGACGTAAATTACAAAAAAAAAAAAAAAAAAAAAAAAAAAAAAAAAAAAAAAGGTTAGTAGATATACCGCTTAGCAAGTCTAGTACGGGTGCGCCTAGTAGTAACGGCGAAAAAACTCACTATATTTTACATAAATAGGCTACAAATATTATTGTTAAGGCCTACTCCTTTTTAAAACAGATGTAAATTAAAGGTGTTTTCGAAAGAATAACTTTCGCTCAGAGTCGAGAACAACGTTACAAGCTTGTCACGTGAGTGCTCATTCTGTGATTAACATTGTTAAAGAAGGCAAACAGTTTACCAAATTAGGAGAAGTTTTCATATTTAGATCTCCAGGGAAATATAGGGCAGCTAAAAACATGCTACCAACTTAGACAATTTTCAAAAGTGTGTTTCACGTAGAGCAATTTGATTTATGTGATAAGGGTGAATATTCAACTGCCAAAAGGCTGACCAACTTAATGAGGGGGAAAATAGAACATACGGATTCTGTATCTTTTATACATAATATTCTCAAAAATCTTGGGTTAAAATATAGGAGAACCAATGATGGTCAAAAATTTGTGTTTGAAAGAAGCGATATTATTGCTGCAAAACTTAAATTTCTGCGCACAATGCATAACATTAGGACATGAGATTCATGGTGTAAAAATACTTCATAAATACACATTCATATCTTCCGTATTCTTTGAGTATTTTAATGAAACAAAAATTGGTTTAAAGTCCATTACAGACAGTATACAAATATGGAATCATTGAAATATAAATTATATTAATAAATCGTTAAAATGTCACTACTTTGTTTCACCATAGGAAAAACGTTATTTCGTAGAATGCATCAAATTTGAATCATTTTGTTTTGTGTGCATATGAACGATAGCTATGTAAGCGAACTGTTCGCCAGTTCAAGGTTTTAAGATTCAGATTGTGCCATAATCATTGTATATGTTCTCACACACATGCTGAAATATTAAGGGAATATCTCTGTGAGAAATGTCTCACTGTTCATCTCAGTATCTGTATGATACTTGCTAGGTTGAGACAAAGAACTTTAATTTCTGTCGCCCGCTGACTGCGGAACTGACAACACCCAGGCAGTGGGATAACCGTATTGGCTCAACTCATGTTCATTCTTATTTTGTAGCTACTCTAGTAGAACTATAGCAAGAAAAGTAGGCGTAGCCCAATCTGCAGTCCCTCCCACAACTTACACTGGGCCAATGACAAGAGCCCGAGCCAAGGGAGGAAATATAGACACCTAATTGTTCGCACCGACCGAACTAATCATAAGCCATATTTTAGGTTATAAAATAGGATCTAGGTTGCCCAAAACGACATATTCCTGAAGAAGGCCACAGAGCTAGGATGGCTGAAAGCTTGGTAGAAGAATACATCACTTGGCTGCAAACGCGAGAAACCATCCTAATGAACCAACGCCGAGAAGGCTTTAAATCTCTCCAGCTTTGAATACTTGGATTCATTCAAACCCTTGCCCAAGAGTTTCAAGACTGCAGTTTGGTTCTCACCTTTCTCCATTGTACCGTATCCCTAACATGCGTTAAATTTACATTTTATAAAGTGTCTTACATGTTGTAACACAAATGCTCAATTTACTTTATTTTTGAACTTCAAACTTTGTGTTGTTGCATCTTCCTCCATATTGTTCAATCTTCCCCGCTGTTAACTCCCATGTTCCCCTAATAATGGGGTAAGATGTCAGTTTTGTTGCAATTAGTTTAATTATACCCTGTTATCTCTTCACATTTAAGGACACTAATTACTGTTTCTACCAGTAATAATTAAATATACCGGCAATATTTTGAGATGAATTTTATATTTTTCTCCATTCCCATTCCCATTTCCATGTAAAAAGGACATATCCCGTTAAGAATGTCATCTTCCCCCGACTTACCTTACATTGGTTTTGCAACAGAATTAACCTATGCTAAATTTCTCCACTGGGAAATCGGTTTATAATTGCTGGATTAGTGTGAGCATTTCAGAAATATTATAAACATGTGATTCAGACCTCAACTTATTTTGCTTAGGAGAAATATTTTGTACAAATACGTTTAAAAACCTTCATTACAGCCTAACAGTTCAGTTGTATATTTCCCTCTTTTATTACGCTTTGCTGCACAGCATTCATTTACATTGTAACTGGATTAACCTCCAGCTCACAAAAGAGTTTATTGATTTTTTACCACATTATAGCCTTAGGACATATCGAATGAGTCTATGTTGGTAATTATTCATCTATAATATGAAAACAAGAGAAGCACTGGTGATAACGATGCAATTATCTATATTTATTTACGGCCTTTTTCCAGTCTAGTAAATGCGTTTTCCACCATAGCAGCTCCTGCCGCAAAGCCTAGTTTTAACTTTGCTGCACCACAACGTTCCTAAGTGCACTAAATCTAGCTCAAAGCATATTTCCCCAAGCATAAAAGTGAAACAAAACGAATCGTATAATACTTGGATCGACATGCATGCCGGCAGGTAAGCAGATGAAAGCAAAATCTAATGAATAACATTGTTAGCAATGTTACCATATATAGTTATAAACTATAATTTGTGACATTAATCACCCGATGTGGTATGTATTCAGTGCTCCGAAACCAAAAAGATCGTCAAAATAATTCATATTATTGTATCTTGAATTCCCAAGTAAATACCTTTTAAATCACCATTCCGTTTTAATTGATGCAATTAGCCTCACGTAAGATTTGTATAAAATATTGCAAAACTGCGGCTATTCTTTTTATTGTACCTTTCATACACCGTCTTTGACTGCAATGGTTGTATCTGCGGCCGTTCTCCTTTGGGATATATCGCGATGGTGTTATCTTGTAGACCAGGGTAAGGCAGGCAGTGGCGGTGTGACGTCAGATCTAACCACCAAATATATCCCCGAACAAAAGTTAGGTTGACGAGTGACGTCACCGCGTTCAGCAAGGTGACCTGGTCTAATTGTAGCGCCCTACTCGGACCAAGGGACGCTGCCCGAAGCTTCAGCAGCCGTGACAAGGACCGTACCAGGTGGTGAAGGGGATTAACGACGTGGTCTACCACATCCAGAAGGTTGCCTGAGGGAACATGTTCGTGGTGCACCTGGATCGTCGGGCCCGCTACGATGCTGCAGTTCGGGACGACCAGCCTTCAGGAGGGAGCAGTGTCGAGGCAACGGGCATAAAAGTTTCGGCGCAAATAAATAACAGACGGATAGTGTTTCACGGTAATAAAGAGCTTCCATAAGCAGTTAAAGATAGCGCAAGATAAAGGTCTGCCGAAACAAACAAACAGAGCTAAATGGACATTTCTGTAGACGCCTTGGTCGATAGAGATTGTTCGGTTTTTTTATTTTTCCGGAAATATTTAGAATTTATCAATGAGGTATTTAAGAAGGCGACGACTCGCAAGCAGTAAACAGCTTTAAAGAGTCGTAAACAGAAGTAAAGAGATGTAATGGGAGCTGATGTAAACTGATGTAGTCAGAACGCTGTTTGTGTGATCAACGACCTTGGTAGATTGTGTAGTGTATGTGACGTAATGCTGTTACGTAAGAATTGAACAGTGTATTTCTACGGAAATAAAGGAAGATTTTAATTTCTGCAACTCGGACTTTTAATTCTACGAACCCACAAAGTCACTGTATGTACAGCCTATATATTGGGTGTTGTAGTATTGATGATGACTGCTTTAATTACACAATTGGTCACAGTTTAAAAACAATTACATTTTGGCTCTATGTTATTAGAAAATATATAAAACTTCAAGTCGTAGTTTATCTGAAGGTCAGGCAGGTTATAAAGTAAATGAAATAAACCATTAAGTAATTTTCTCTGCAAATTAGAGGAGACCCATTCAGAACAAAATTACGTGGATACTTCCCGACACTTTCTGTTTCGTTTTTCTTTAACTAGTTTATCAATGTCAAGACGTAATATCTGGGAAATTTGTAATGGAAGGCTGCATGTTTGATAGTGATCCGACAAGGTACTTCGGGGTATGGACTTAGCTAATTTCATAACAGAAAGAACAAATTGTTCGCACACATATGTCGTGCCAACATACACAATGTCAGTGCGGCAAGTGAATACAACCTCGGAAATCTGGTTTGGGGGACATTCTTGTAAATACAGCCAAGTGTGTCTTGTGTGTATATTTGTCCTTCAATAAATCGTCACATTGTGAATTTAATAGTTCTAATTTGTACATGGTAGCGTGTCTACCTAACGTCCAAGAGGTCCCGAGTTCGAATCTTGGTCAGGAGAAGTAACCTGGATAAAGCCTTTTTTCCGAGTTTTCCCTTGTCCTTAAAGACGAATGTCAGGTAGTTCTAAGCTCCATGGATCCCGGACTCATATAAGCACCATTTCATTAATTTCATTCACCGTCCGATATGACTTAACGTTTGAAGACGTAAATTACAAAAAAAAAAAAAAAAAAAAAAAAAAAAAAAAAAAAAAGAGTGCGCTACACCTGCGGAACCCTCAGATTTTGTACTCACAGCGCCATTTATATAGACAACTTTGTACCACACGGCTCTTGCCTGACGTCACACGCACTACAGGCCTCACTCCCGGCTAAAATACGTCACTACTCTCGAAGCTGTCTTCCTCTGTCATACACTTTGGGTTTGCTTGTGCATTGGATTTCTTTTTGAATCCGAGACCCCTCGCACGGCAGTGATCTACTCATTATGCTATGGAGCTACCTGGCTATTCTTTAAACCTATAGCGTTCCTAACTACTTCGGATTTATATCCCTCTAAATATAACAAGTTTACGATTAAAAATGAATTCCAAACAACATACTTCCATACCTTCGATGACTCAAAATTTTTCCGCAAGTTGCAGTAGTTATTCAGCGGGTTCCAAATTTTTATTAAGGTAAATTTTGAAACAAAGAATGAAAAACTATGGTCTGATTGTTTAGGCATATTACAACGTCCCATACATACATATATAATTCATCTGTCGAATTATGTAAGATTTCAGTATGTAAGCTTTGAAGCTTTACTGATCTCTCCTGAAAGAGACAGAGCAATATAAAATCTCTCATTTGTGTCAATTAAGTAAATCAATGTATTCTATATGTTTGTTTTAAACTGTCATTTCTGCGACATCTGTAGAATTTTAATTAACTATCATAACTTGCATTTCAAATGTTTCCTCCAGGTGCATAAAAGATTTTCAAACTAAATTGTAGAAACGCGTATGATGGAAAACAAATAAACTAAACTCAGCTTCCAATGCCTTCACCTAAATTGAATAAAAATGTTATTCTTACAATGTCACTCCGCATATAAAAGATGAAAATACTAAGCTTTATAAAGATATATTGTGGAAATAATAATAAATAACAATAAACAAAACTGAAGTTGCAGAGTGGCTAAGCTGAGATATTCAATTGTCTATAGCATTCAGTAGGATCTCGCTTCTACCGGCCCTGGATTTAAATAAAACTCCTCTCTTTATCCGCATTCGACTCTATCTGAGCATTACAATCTTCTAGAAGGTTTTTGTGGTGCTGCACTCATCCCATCCCAGATATTTCTCAACTTTGTCGAGCAAACATCTGACGGAGCCAGAAATCCAAAAATCCTCTGTAATGCGCTCAATGCTTTCCCTAGCTTAAAGTTTGACTTGTGTTTTATTTGTAAAAGTTTCATTTAAATTATCATATTGACCCATATCTTACTGGCACATTACCTGGCTTTAATGAAAATATCAGTTTCTGAAACTAATGCATAAGGTTTATCAAAGAATCGAAATTGTTATGAAGATTAACCATAATTCATCAAATATTAGAGCAAAATATAGAAAGGTGATTTAACAACATTAATTCTCATGAGTAGATATTTGCATACGTAAAATATGAAGCTATTCACAGTGAAGCAAACAAATATAGACAAATATAACAGTTTGTAACTGAAAACTTCAGTTATCTTACAAGAAATGATGATGATTTCCTTATAAATTGTCCGGGATTGCGATTTCATGTAAAACTTTTACATATCCTCATCTGGACACAAAGCTCTTGTCATCGTTACGAAAGCTAGATGTTAATATATTCTTGTTAGCACTATCAAAATCTGAAAATGAAACAAATTTAAAAACAGAATCTACTGCCGGTATTTCAAAATTCATTTCACGATAATATTTTGTTAAAATTAATATCTTTTCCCAAACCACCATTAAAGCCAGAAGTTAAATTATTAGAACAATTAAATGGCCCGATAGATTTAATGGTTTGAAGATATTTATTCCCAAGCAAACGTAAGCATTCCCATGGGGCTTATAACGCCCTAATTGTAATTCAGCCTTGTCTTAGCTGCATATGAACTACCTCAGCCAACAGAAAGTTGATGACATGAGCTGATGTCATATGAAATCTCGTATTACGGTATTCTTACGGCTCAGCGAAAAGGACTTTAGATACTTTGGAAAATGTGAAAGCAAGTCAAGACAAAACAAAATAAGCGTCGAATATTAAAGTTACAAAATTTGATATGTTCCAAAGCATTCCTCAACCATACACGTGACACAATAATTCCCGAGACCTCTCGATCATAAGATTTTAGTGTTCCAAGAAATTTCGTACAAAACCAACATTTTATACTGGGTGCAATTATATACTTCAATCACTTGGAGTAGTTTCTTTACATACAATATTGTGATGACCTAACCATGGGTGGTAAAAGATAAGGATATCGCATGGCCAGACTTCAGACGTGGGGAGCTACTGAGGTAGGTGTTCACATGCTTTGCGGAGAGATTGGGATTACTGCAAGGTTCATTTTCATTACAAAATACCAAAACTACAATTTATATAAGAAATAGTTTATTACAATAATGGAAAAATACATAAGTGTCCGATTGGCCGGTTATCTGCCCTCACAAGCTGTGGACACACACGTCCGTTCAGGTCAACCATTGCTACATGAGAAGCAGAGAGACTTCTTTTTACAAGTTTCACAATCAGGAGTAGGGAGGGAGAGGTCGCATGACATGATGTCCCACACTAGTAGTCAAAAGATGATATAGCGTATTATTCAAATTAAACAGTCACTTGTGACATCTCCCTTACATTGATCTTGACAAAGAAAATATTAACATTTTAGAAATTACAAAAACAAGCCTTCAAGTTTTCACATTTTTTACTCTAAAAACTTGACACGTGAGACAAAACACTATATCAGTAATGATGTGTATTGCAACACAGGTTCACATATGACCAAGTTGGTAAAATATACTGAGACAATTTAGAGAGAAATTGTATATAAAAGTTGTATTTATAAAGCTGTTAATGAAAAATACCCAAGTCTGTTTTGGTATCGACATGACATTAAAGTGTATGCAACCTCCTGCTTCCATATCTGTATAGTGGTCAGTTTATTGCTCCCTTAGGAGACTTAACATTCACTGAAGCTGACATTTAATGACGCTACTTCATTTAAACAATGAGACCCTAATACTTTTAGCAAAATGTTTGTAATAATTTTCATCTGATGTGAGATTCGAATTTTGAGCATTCGTATCTAATAAACGTTCCTTTGGTTTACTTATATGGACATAAACACGTTTTAGAAAACCTAAATCTAGTATATCTCAACTATTGAGCGTTGTAATCGCTTATCTGCCTCAGAATGCTAAGATGCATACTGTAGTTGACAAGCATATCAGTTGGACAACCAATTACAAGTTAAACGCTATGGAGTTCGATTATGTTCGCTCAATCTCATACGCTAATGAATACCTAAGCAGTTTGAAGTTCCCCGGAGACTGTTAATCATAAGCTCCATTTTGTACTCTGTTCCAAAACATATATCTTACAGTTTAACAGTCAAAGTTAATTCTATATCTAATCAGGGTATCTGTTACTTCAAACCTCACAACCTTCGTAGACGATCTGATTGAAAATATGCTTACTGTTCATTATTGCTCAATTTAACAGAGAAATTACTCTGTGGTTAAGTAAATATATAACTTTATTCAGACAAGTATAACAACTCAGCTTAATCTTAGCCTATCCCGTTATTTTAAACTTCCGACATTAAGAGCTATTCGATTCCGTTATGTGGTTTGTCACTCAGCAGTTGGCAAAATTAATTAATATCGCTTATTATGTCATAGAGTAGTAATGCAGTATTAAGTTGTCGGTGCGGAAATTCTGTACCTCATTTGAAACAACAGTTATTTATATTTATTTGTGGCAGCAATGCAATGTTTGTAAATATCACACTAGCTTCTTTTTATTCGCAGGACATGGAGAATGAATGATAATAGTGAGGAATTATTGTAAATAAAATGTAGTTAATTGTACTTTTCACTTTGAATTTACTAGAATGCAATAGAATAATAGTGTGTTGCACAGTCATTTTGTAAATACGCTATTCGGATGTTGAAATTGATTTGATTAGTTTCCTTGCGGCGATCTGATTATACCAATTAGATTAATTGCAGTCGCACTATACAAATTGTTTCAAAGCGACACTGAACGATAATAGCCGTTACGTAGTTTATAACTTAACTAGTCCAAATTTCGGTGTCGCAGCTGCGAAGTTCTGTTAGGTATAATTTTATGCAGCAATAAATATTACATGCTTTTGTGATTAGGCAGCACAGGAGCCACTGGCGTGCGAACCTCAAAAGTTACTGGGACGCACCGGCCACAAAAACGAAAACATTACTCCTTGTTCATTATCAGTGACCCTAGCTTACCTTTCAGATAATGGGCCAATAATGGGCAGTTATTTGTACAAAAGTCGACTAATAACTCGGACAGTTGTAAGGTTGCTCTTCAGTGTAAAGCTAACAGATGCGATTTTGCGCGTACTTAGATAGCAAATCCAAGCATTTTGAAGCGTTATACGAACACCAAAATGGCGGATATGGTTTTGATGGATGGAAAAGCTGAAGGCAGTTCAACGAACGCACGATTAATTTAGTTTAATTAAAAATATGAATTGTAAAATCAGTTACATCACTGACAACTATATAGAATTGTCAAATTATTTAATTTGCCGTATATTTCATACAAATATGAGTAGCTGACATGCTTTAATTTATTAGAGTACTCACTCAGACTAGTAGATGTTCACCTTTTTCCTCCAAAAACGTTTTTAAGTCGTCTTCGGAACCATGAGGATTGAAAAACCTTTTATGGAGGAAATTATTACTGATAATGATTTCATTAATGGTGAGATGTCCGCCTCGGTAGCGTAGATGGTAGCATGTCTGCCTCACGTTCAAGAGGTCCCGAGTTGGAATCTCGGTCAGGGTCAGTTACCTGGATAAGGTTTTTCCGGGGTATTCCCTTATCCTTCAAGATGAATGTCGGGTAACTCTAAGTTCCATGGACCCTGGACACATTTGAACATTATTTCACCCATTTTATTCACCGTCCGATATAACTTAACGTTGGAGCACGTAAAATTACAAAAAAAAAAAAAAAATAATAATAATAATAATTGTGACGGGCGCAGAAAATTCACATTCGACAATTTACGAATGTGCATGGTTGCTCACTGTAATTCCCGCATCGAATGTGTGTAGTGTTTAACGCCCGCTTTTACTACATACGGCACCGCAGGCGATGAAACTGATGATACATGAGTTGAAGATGGAGCACCGGTGGAATGAGATGGCGGGAGAAACCGGAGGTCCCGGAGAAAACCCGCTCCAGCGCTGTGTTGTCCACCACCAATCTCACTTTGCGGTCGCCTGGGATCGAACCCGGGCCGCGTTGGTGAGAGCCAAGCGGACTAACCACTGAGCCACAGCGCGGCCTCCCGCATCGAAAGCAAAAAGAAGGTTGGCATCAAGGCAACTAGAGTAATCAGGTAGGCCATTCCGGAGAGTCGCGGTGCCATTGGCTAACGCGCATGACGTAACTCAGAATACAGTTCAACCGCGAGAGTTAAACACTAGCCCCTGAGTATGTGTTATTTAAGCTCTGCTACGTGTAAAATCGGAAGGAATAAACATCCACTTGTGTATTATAATGAAGGTTCTTTCTAGCAGTTGTATTAAGAGTTTAAAACATGTTACTATTCATATTGTAACGCGAGCGCTGGAACACCCTGTGAACCAGCTGGGAACGGAAGGCAGGGGAGGACCGCGTTAGTCACACCTCCCCCTCGTTTGTCTTGTAGTGGTGACAGGCAGTGGTTGGGAGGCAAAACATCAGTGTGCCGTCTGTTTCTGTCCACCTGGTTCCAGAAATCACGGAATCTGGAACATTCTCCTGGTCACTAGAAACCGGCGATATTCCTATATAAAGAGGGTTACAGACAGACAGAGTTGAGTTGGTCAATCAGTTGGTTAGTGTGTGTGAGTGAGGACAGTTCTTGGTGTAAGAAGGCAGAGTTAGTCAGTGACGTGTTAATGTACGAGAAGATTGTGCAACGGAAGACTGTACGTAACTGTGAATGTGTACCGGAGCTTACGTAACCGCGAGTACAAGGAAATTGTAACGGACGAACTGGTGAATTGTAATTGTTGCAGCACGTAATTCTGTGTAATTGGCAAGTGTCTAACTGTAAGTCGGTGGAAATAAAGAACATTGTTGAGTGGTGTAATTGGACTTTTCATTTCACGAACCCACAAAGTCACAATATGTACTTAATCAGTGTAGCTCAAGAAAATGACGAAGCAACCTATTGAAGACTTTTCTTTGCTGCAAGTTTCCTGATCATTTCTGCCTTCGCTCTTTTGTTTAAGTGCCTAATTCTAATGAAGGTTCTTGTCCCCACATTAAGAGAGATCACTTTGTGATGAATTTCGGGAAACTTGGAACTTATTATAGAAATTAAGTTTTGCATCACTCCATTACATTTCGCAGCACTTTGTCCATGGAACCTACAAAATATTACTTCTGTACCTTGTTCTGCCGTTTCAAAACACTATCATCATCATCATCATCATCATCATCATCATCATCATCATCATCATCATCATCATCATCATCATCATCATCATCATCATCATCATCATCATCATCATCATCATCATCATCATCATCATCATCATCATCATCATCATCATCATCATCATCATCATCATCATCATCATCATCATCATCATCATCATCATCATCATCATCATCATCATCATCATCATCATCATCATCATCATCATCATCATCATCATCATCATCATCATCATCATTATTATTATTATTATTATTATTATTATTATTATTATTATTATTATTATTATTATTATTATTATTATTATTCTACGCATCAAACTTTTCTTATAAAAAGGAGCGAATAAACTCAGTGTACACATAGAAACAAATACATAAATGGAATGTGTATCTGATAATTACCTGCAAATTGGTTTTGCTGGTACTTGCTACTACCGCCTCAAATACATCCCCATGCCAATTAAGAATTTTTTATGACGGTACAGCGTCGCCCTTTAATTTTCTTTTCAGCGGCAAACCTAACAGCTCGTTTTTTAAATCCCGTTCATAGTTTTCAGGCAGGAAGTGATCGGAACAAATCCTTGCATTATTCAAATTAACCGGATCAGCCCTTTTACAGCGTAAAACCCACTTGCGCTGTAGTTCTCGATCTTTAGGCAAACAATGGAAAATCACATTCGTAGTTTTATACGAGGCATGTTTGCTTTCAGCAACAGCGCAATGGTTTTCATAATGTTACGACAAAATACACAGCCAATAACTACAATAGCTCATAAGCAACTGCATCTCGTTTATTTCATCAGAAGGATTGTGGAATTTGCATGCATCAGCGCCTTATCTTATCTTATAATATGCAATCGTAATATTGCATTACGCACATTCACGTGTAAGCGATCTTGCGTTGTATTCTCAGTGACGTCACGCCCCTCAGTCAGCAGTGACAGTGTTTAGCGCGGGAAGCCGGGAATGGCCTGCCCTGGGTTGGCATGTTGTAACGTAGCTTACACTTTGTATCCGTACCGGAGTGTACACACTCGCTTCGGTATACTTGTTGACATGGACGTTTGTTGATGTCGCGCCTGACCTTGTTAGTAGCTGTGCGCGTACATTGATTGCTAAGGGGTACTGTATCCGGTGTCTGCTTATGAATGTGTGTGTAAATATAGATTAATCTTATTAGCACGATTTAACGGTTATTTGTCAGAATAGTTCTATCTTGAGTTTGTGGACCAACAGCGAACAGTGTTAGTGATTGCACTCCCAGTGTTAGCCAGTAACTTATCTCTCACTAGATCGTTACACGCTATGTTTACATCTACTTCTATGAAAGATAGGTTTGGAGGAAAAGAAGCGAATAAGAAGACAAAGCAAGAAGGAAAAAGGTTATTGCAAAGAACTTTCAACAAGACCAATAAAACAGCTGTAAAAGCAGCAAAAAGGAAGATTAACTTCAGTTCTTCAGAAGAATAGAAAAGAGAGGTTGAAATACTGCATCAAGATATCAATGAAGATTGCGAATAACTTGATGTACCAAATGTTATTAAAATAACATTTACATTAATTGCTCTTTCTGTGGGGAGTTTGGAAAAATAACGAGCTCTGATACAAGTGCTCTAAGTAGTGAAAAATACTCATGTTGCTTGCAGTGGTTGGGAAACAAAAGTATATGCTGTTGTCTGTGATACTTGTACCTAATAACAAATTCCCTATAAGAAAATTTGGTAGCTGTTTGTTTATATCACTTATTATCCTTCATGGTAGTGTAACTGTAATTGCATTGCTGCTGTGAAAAATATTTGTGTGGGAGTTTTTATAAATAGTATGTGCCTGATTCATTATTTTCGTTTCTGTATTATATAATTTTAATGGGACACATAATAAAATTTGATATAATTATGATTTGTCGCCATTGCCCTTCGAGGGTAGGTATTTGCGGAAATTACTTATCTTTCAAAAAAAATTAAGCTTTTTAAGGGGATATTAAATAAAAGTATAATTACAGACTTTAAGAGAAATAAATAGAATACGTTTTAAACAAATTAGACATACTTAAGTTCATTATATTCAAAGAACAGACAGATAAAGCTTAAGTATTCGTCATTAACTCACTCTCCGCTATACAGGGCGTTTCAACACGATATCGAACGAACATATAGAATAATTTGCTCAGCTTCTATGTGGCACATATAAATAATTTTAACGTCAATAGAGCCGCATAAAAATGCTCCAGAATAAGTGTGGATTAGGCTGTGACAGCAACAACAGCGCGTGCCTCACGCTGTGGGAGTTCGCAGGTATAGGTCAGACGCCGTGTCGCGTGCTGTAGCTGTTTGTAAACATACCGGCATACTCCGCAGTAGCTTGCTACTATTAAGAATTGTTTTGGCTTATGAAACCGCAGTAAAGAAGCTATTACTTAATTATTGTTTGTGAGTGTTTAACGTGTTTCAAAATTTCGTTATAGCAGTCCATGATGGCAAATAAGCTGGTGAACATATGCTTTACCTTTTACAGGGAAGTTAGTGTTAGTGAGGTTGAGGATGGAAGCATTAAATGATAAAACAAACAGAGAACAATATAAAAGAGTTGTAGATAAGGAGAACCAAAAATAAATTCCTTATGCAATGAAACAAGCACTTTATTTCACTGTATTTAATACTAAAAAATAAAACATATGTAACTGAAAAGGAAGCTGTTGATTTTACATTAACTGGTTGAAAGCACTGTACAATTAAGATAATAGCAAAAGGAGCAATTTTGGAACTGTCCGAGTCATTATTCGACTGTTTTTACAAGTAACTGCCCTTTGCCCCATTTCCTCTTAGCGAGGCTAGGGTCACTGATAAAGAGCAAAGAGAAATGCTTTTGTTTTCGTGGCTGGTGCGTCCCAATAAGAAATTTTGAGGTTCGCACACCAGTGGTTCCTGTCCTGCCTAATCACAAAATCATGTAATATTAAATGCTGCATAAAATTTTACCGAACAGAATTTCAAAGCTGCAACACCAAAATTAGGACTAGATAAGTTATAAGCTAAGCGACGGCTATAATAGTTCGATGACGTTTTGAAACAATCTGTATAAATGCATTTATACTTAAACGAGGTGGAAAGTCGAGGTGCTTAAAAATACTATCTGTAGAAAAAGAGAAACGGGTAATGGATTTCCCGACTATAAAGATTAAGCAATCAGAAAGTTTAAGCTAGAGATACAGAAGAAAAAATCATTCCATCGGGCTAAGGTTTGGTTTGGCCCCGAGGTGGAGTTGTAGATGGAAAATCGGGATCATAACTTCGGATGCGACAGTATAAGTATTTATAATTATATCAAAAATAAAAGTTTTAACCCTATGTCACAGAAATTTGCTGTTTTTAATAGTTTGATTTACAGATTGATAAACATACCTCTAAACGAAGAAGAATTTAATGTGGAATATAAACATAATATAAACACTGCTTTAATTAACGGCTTTAATAAAGATTTTATAATCAGAAGAGTAGAAAAATTTAAATATCAAAAAATGTTAATGATGTTTCCACTCTTAAAAAATAAAAGAAGATTATATTTTCAAAAAATTTACTTATCATCCATGGGCAAATAAAAAGTTCCAAAATTTTTTTCAAAGAAGTGGGTGTAATACTAGCACCTCATAATAATTGCATTATAAATAATTTGCTACAGTTTTCTAAAAAAGACAAAATTTCAGACAACAAAAGTTTGGTATTTATCAAGTTAACTGTTTAGAACGCGATAAGACCTATATGGGTAGAATCAAGCGTAATTTAGAAACCAGAGCGAAGGAACATTTTAGTAATATTAAATATAGACAGACAGAGAAATCGGCAGTGGCTGATTATTTTTGGCCATATAATCATGAAGTAAATCCAGAAGTTAAATTATTGAAACAATTGAATGAACCGATAGATTTAGTGGTTTGGGAGGAGATATTTATTTTGAAAAATAAGGATCGCGTAATGAATTTTGATATCCCTCCAATAGATGTCATCAATAAGTTTGTGTTGTCCCCGGTAGATGGCAGTTAGATAAGGAGCTATTCTTCAAACTCCGGTAGTGGTCAAGGTCAGTCAGTCAGTCAGTCAGTCAGTCAGTCAGTCAGTCAGTCAGTCAGTCAGTCAGTCAGTCAGTCAGTTAGTGGGTGTGTGTCAAGCTGAGTGGCTGAGGATGAAGCGGATGTTTTGCTTTGAAACCGGTCCCAGAATTTAAATAAGATAAGTAAATAGTGAAGTTGTGTTACTAGTGTTTAGTTATTATTGATAAAAAAAGTATAAGTATTGACTAGTCAAAGGGTTTATGATAATATAAGTAGAAATAGCAATGAATCTTATCCATATTGGTGGAATATACATTACGCAATTTAATGAGAAAGGATGGACACTGTAAGATGTTTAATGATACGAATAATTATAAGTGGAATTGTTACTTATTCACTTTTGTGTTTTCATATGACTGTATATTCCAAAGCTTATGCACAAACAATGTTTAGCGTTGGGTTTATTATATCCCTTCAATGAACTTGAGAGATAGTTCTGTTTAAGGTCACCATTAAATTTTAATAAAAACTATAGGAAATGGATTCTATGGCTACACCTTTAAAATACATCTAAAAACCTATATTATACGGTAAGCATAACATATGGCTGCTCATGGTGAACATTCCCTGTGTGAGAAACGGCAAGCTGTTCCATTACTGCTACACGAACGTATTTGCATAGTGGTGACGTAGGGGCAGTGGGGTATCATTCTCGTCATTCAAGATGTACCCAGTACTAATGGGATGACAATCACCTAAGCTAATATTAAGATGCTTCTTGTTAGTGGGTTATGTTTTCCTCTGATTTCACCATATGCAACGAAGAAGTGGTCTATTTACGTTTATGCATTTTCTGCCGTTCAAGAGATTTTCTGTCCTATTCATGTTGCGGTATAACCTGCGATTTCTTATAGTACAAATACATCCAGAACGAACACATATGTGTCTTGGCTATCTATGTTATGAGGTTCCTCGCAGGAAAAAGGTGATAACGTCTTAAGTTGTTACTGCAGACTTAGGTCTGTCTTCCGTTAAACTATCAGGTGCATGGGAGGCGAAAATAAACTTTGCTCCTCATGAAGGCTATAAGTATCTGCGCACAAAACTACACTAAAGATTACTTACAACAAGATTGCATGTGGCGAAGAGAAAATCGGCTGCAGTTAGCTTTCATTCTGCACCCCAGTTGATACCTGAATAACTAATTTATATTTAATTTATATTGTTGCTAATATTTTAATGGAATAATAGGGGGTAGATAAATAATAATAATGATTATGATGATAATACTCCTCATTATCTTATTATTATTGAAACAGTTAAATTAAACTGGAAGATTGTGCCTGAAGTCAGCAGGCATACAATTTAAATAATACAGCTATTAGAGCTAATTTTCCGAAACATTTTCATTCTCATTCTCAAATTCTTGGCAACCGATTTGACTAACCTATGTAACTAGCCTCCATATATGTAAATGAATGAATTAATAAATGAATAATGAACCAATGAATGAATGAATGAATGAATAAATAAATAAATAAATAATGAACCAATAAGTGAATGAATAATGAACCAATAAGTGAATGAATAATGAACCAATAAGTGAATGAATAATGAACCAATAATTGAATGAATAAATAAATAAATGGATAAATAAATGGATAAATAAGTAAATAAATAAGTAGGTAAATAAGTAAATAAATAAGGAGGAAGGAAAGAAAGAAATTAATTATGAAATTAAAGAAATAAAGGGATAAAGGAATAAAGTAGTAGAGGAGTAAAGGTATAAAGGTATAAACAAATAAGGGGATAAAAGCATAAAGACATAAGGACATAAAGACATAAGGACATAAAGACATAAGGACATCAAGACATAAGGACATAAAGACATAAGGACATAAAGACATAAGGACATAAAGACATAAGGACATAAAGACATAAGGATATAAAGACATAAGGACATAAGGACATAAGGACATAAAGACATAAGGACATAAGGACATAAGGACATAAGGACATAAAGACATAAGGACATAAAGACATAAGGACATAAAGACATAAGGACATAAAGACATAAGGACATAAAGACATAAAGAAAGAAAGACAAAGAAATAAACACATGCATACGTACATGCATACGTACATATATACGCACATTCATTCAATCGTTATTATAATAATTCGATAAATAAATAGGCTAATAAATAAATAAGGAAGGAAATAAAGTTAATTGGTTTTATGTATTATCACACACAGCTACGAATATTCTGAGAGAAGGATTTCAAAGCTTAATCCTTGCTGCAAATAATCCTGTCCCACTGACTTATGTCCCTCCGCGTACCATTGCCTTCCCCTTTTTCTTAATTGACCAATGCTTTCTGGGCAGTAGGTATTACTTTCAAATCACATGGAAACCTGCAATAACATCATAGTAACAGTAAACGTATATAGGACACCGTATATAGGACAAACCGGAAAGACCATCGCTACCAGAATAAATGAACATGTACGGAGAATTCGTTTAATGCAACCTGAGAGGTCTGGGCTGGCAGAACATTGTTTTGATAACGATCATAGAGCCAACTTTCAGGAGACGACCATCTTGGCAATAGTCAACAGTTACTGGGAGCGGAGAATTAAGGAGGCTTTGGCCATTTTCTCTGAAAGGAGCACGCTTAACCATGATGCTGGATTTCAGTTCAGCTCCTCTTGGAAACCGGTCTTAAAAATGGAAATCCGTCAAAGACCAATACAGCTTGATAATCAAGTTATGTAAAGTTTCTTTGACCCAATTAATTTTCTATACTAACGCCATCTCCTGACCTGGCATTTAATTTACTGAAAACAGTCTTTTGTTCAGTAATGCGAATTTTGATAGTGTTTTGTCTTTGTTTATATTTGTGTTATATCCACTGTTTCATTTGTGGTTGTAACAAATAATAAATATGCTGATGATGGGAGAGATGCACACTCCCGAAACGTTGATTTCTAATCGTCTTTTCAGCTGGCTTGCTGCCTGAGAAGAAATTGAGCATCTTCGTTGCTAGGAAAACTTCAGGTCATGTTTTGAGAGGTTGATTAGTTCACGTGAGCGTTAAAAAATACGGGACAAGCTTATTTGAAGCAAAGTTTACCACTGTAGCAGCAGGTAGGAGAAGAGTTATCAGAAACGGAGATATCGGGGAAGGCATCTAAGGTGTCGTCCATTGGAAGTGAGGGCATTACAGTGATGGTGCCTCTATGAAGGAAACAAGGAAAGAAGGGAAAGGGATGACAGAAAAGCAAGGAAAGAAAAGAAAGGAAATTTGGGAGGAAGGAAAAAAACTGTAGTGATTTAAAACATTAAGGAGTCAGATATTATTCAAAAGGCAGTCTTATTTGCAAATAACCTTAACTTGTAAAACTGGGCCTATGAGAAAGAAAAACCAATGATCTACTTTCAGGATCCTAGCTCGATCTGTAACAGAATTGCGACAGTGAGCTCTTGTTAGCACTGAGAGAATGCTGAATCCTACAATTTCTGAAATAAGCCGTGTTTTAAAATTTAATTCTTATATTTATTTTAATCTGTACGAGGAAGCTGCTGAAGAGTAAAATAAACACGTATGGAATCAGTGAAACAAAACTCTGCGAGGATCTGTTTTAGGTAGTTCTGATCTCTGTCTTCATCGGCTATGTATTGCTCGCTATCCCCAGGTTGGCTATTGTGCCCACACGGTAGCAGACATTTATTTTTGTAATTTCGCAATTACATAGCGGCAACTGGATATATACGATCTTGCTTTTATGCCTGGCTGCTCGTAATTGGAATATGTCAGCAGCACAGCATCGGGGTGGTTATCAAGCTCCCATGAGCTTAAGCGGCGCCGTGCTGTGTGCTATGTACTTATGTGCAATGGCGAAAAAGCTTCACTTTGTTTTAGGTTGCTTGAGTATCGTTGTGTATTTCAGGCATTCAAAACAGGAACCTTACACATATGTTATATTGGTGACTTTGCCGAAGAGATTATGGCAAGCTGGTGTAGACATTTGTAACTGTTAGTAAAGCATGTAGACATGCAAACAACAACAATATCGATTCCTGTCAACTCAAAATACTCTCTTACACCAATTTTTCACTCGGAAACCTGATGTCTCCCATCAGTGAAGGCAGATGACGACACTAAGAAGGAACATTATATTTTTAATTTCTCTACCACGAACTTACCACAAGTAAATGAAATACTGTATTGCACCCAAAACTCGGTACTAAGATTTCAGCACAAACACACTTCTCGTGACTCCCTGAAGTAAAAAGTGTGCACTTTTATAAAATGATTCGTGTGTGAGGTAGTGAACAGCAAAATTAAGAAATGGATATGCAGTTGAATAACAAGTTTGGTATTTAAGTTCAAATTTTACATGAAGATTGTCAAGAAAATCCCTCATTCTGAACTACCCTTTGCATAGGAATTTTTTATTTCGGAATTATTTCGAAATTTTTCCCGTCCAAGCTAGCTGTTTATGATTCTGATTGTAACATAATGCTTTTATGGCAAAAAAGTTTCATATTCTATTTTCTGCTATTGATCTCTGAAGTCCCCCTCATTCCAATCAACTTTTGTATACAGGTAAAGCGAAAAATCTTTAAAAGCAAAACTTTATTATGCATTTCACTGTTTCCGAATTTTTTTTTGCTATTGGCTTTAATTTTATAAAAATTTCCCAAATTGCATATGGTAAGTAATTCCTTTTCTCTGGTTGTGTGCAAAGAGCATCGATTATCAAAGCCATTCTACATGCTGTTTAGAAATCTATTGCTATATTTAATGTTGTATTAATTGTAAATTGAAAGCGACATTGATCAATGAAAGGTATCTTGGATAAGGACTAGGATTACTACAGAGGGGACTCGGCACCGAAGCTAGCGGTTTATTGTACATTGCCCCCAAGTGGCACCCCCGGGAGGAGGGAGGAGGTGAGACGAGACAGAGGGCGGCCCACTCCAAGCAGTCACTACAATTCAGAGGGCGGGGCATCTACACTTTGCTAGATAGAAACTCCCCGGCGGTCCAAGACAATCGTCATCCAACCAACCGTGGCCCCGAAACAGTCACGAGGCCGGTCCAGAGACCGGAGGCCACCTCCCCCCAGAGCAAGGAAGACTCCAGGCAGGCTGGCACACCCGGCATCCCGCCAGGCACATTCCTCACTCGGCCACTAGGTCTGCTCGGAGACCGCAGTCCGTCCTGCCTGAGGAGAAAGTATTCACTCAGAGAATATTGTCGCGAGGCGCTTATTATGTGGCGAGAGAGAGAGAGAGAGAGAAGCGGGAAGAGAAAGAGACAGATAGCGCCCAAGCCACGCCTACACGCGGTGACTGACATTGCCGATAGTCAGACGGGGACGTGGAGAGGAAGAGCCAGAGAAAAGTCTAGACAATTCCCTCGTCATCGCAAGGGTCCGTGAAGCTTCGGGAAGTTTCACCGGCCTTCGTGAGACAGCTAATCGTGTATAAATGGTGAACAAGAACTGCTAGTAGCCAGTTCGGCAGGAGCTGAAAGACGAGTTGAAATTGTGCAGTGCAGGCGGCAGTTAGGATCAGAAGGCTGCTTATCGTGTATGTGTGGACATTTAAACTGTATCGAGTTGCGAGATGAGAAGTGCTAAACATGTAGTCATTTGAAACTGAATTCTTCTGTTTATTTACGTATGCAGAAGCCACGAGAGACTGCTGATATGTGTTACGACATTCTGTTGAGATCAGAATTGTACAAGAGCCTTTCTACGGAAATAAAGGGCATTTTGAATTTCTGCACTCTGGACTTTTAATTTTACGAACTCACAAAGTCACAATATCATACCCCCATGCAGCACTGAGATTCCCGTCGACACTTCTACCCTGAAAGAAACCTCCAGATGAGATGATATAAAATGATAATCGAGGGACCGAAAATTCTGGAGATGTAATTAAACTACTCAGCATTTGTCTAGCGACCCGCGAAAACCTCCCAAAAAATCCATGCGTTAGGTTGGTCAGCCACGGGAATCGAAACTGGCCTCCCGAATGCCGGCCACAGATGAAACCATCCCGCTCGCTAGGTACCTTGGAAAATTATATTTCTAAAGGTTAGTTTGTAAAAGCCTGCATAGAGGAAAAAAATAAAAATGTTACACATTTTATTTTTCAAACTGTAATTTGGTTTGGGTTACGTATCGAAACGAGTTTGTGGCATAATTATATTTAGGACCCTCGCCGAGCGTAGAAATGAGTGGCTGGCTTTGTTTCCAGAGTTCCAAGCTGCTACTCAGAACCTTAGCCTGTCAGTTCCTGATATTGTTGACTTAACCTATTCATAAATTCCTCCCAAATGCCAAGCACCAGACCCAGCGTTTATACGGATCTGAATATCACTCTGAACTAAAGCAGCTTGAATTTCTGATCAGTATACCACCACCTCCAAAGTGCAAAAGAAATAGCATTATCTGATAAGCACCCTGTCGACTATAGCGCGACCTTTGTTCTATTTCTGTAGCTGCAGTTGTTAGCTTTGTTCCAGTAACAATCACTACCCTACTTAGTTGCTGATAATGTCCGTGTGAATATCGGTACCTACATATAGTAACTGCTTCTTCTCGTACTGATTTGCGATAGGGTACTATTCACATGAATAAATACTGACAAATGACGGCACAATGACAATGCACTAAATGCGGAAATGCAAACAGCAAGAGGGATTGTATCCGCACCACAACAGTCCAAGTTATAGTTTAATGACTGAACGGGATGGTTCAAGCGGTTTCGTCTTTGCCCCGCATTCGGGAAGCTCTGGTTCTATTCCCGTGTCCGATCTACCTGAGCTATGGTATTTTCGGGGGTTTTCCCGGCTCACCAGGTGAATGCCGAGTGCCCTATCTCTTCAATTTCATCTCCACTATCATTTCAGATCATCTGTCATCTGGTGGTCTTTCAGGGTAGAACTGTCAGCGGGTGTCTCGGCGGTGCATGGCAGGATGATGTTCTCTGAGTGAACCACTTCTTCCTCCGGTAGTTCGGTTGCGGATCTACGAACCTGCTTCTGGGACCACCTCCGAACCACAGTAGGGGGGAGGACCGTTTTCCTGGCCTACCAGGGGAGGTTTCCATCTAAGTAAAATGCAAAGACGCTGCCCTCTGCACTGTCGCGGTTCCTTGCGACAGCCGCCTTCTGTCTCACCTGACCTCATCCTTCTTACCGCGTATGCCCCACTTGGGGACATAGGTGCAATAGACCAAGGGTGGTCGCAGTGTGGATCCCCTTAGTAATCCTAACCCTAATCCTAGTGCCCATTATGAAGCCCCGTAGGGGAGGGGATCCGTCCCCTTCAGCTGCCGTGGTGTCAGCGCTGCGGACCCTTAGCACTCATGGTACCTCTGACGTTACTAGAGGAACCTCGGGCCGAACATCTGAGCCCCTCCTCCGGGAGTAGTTCGGATTGGGTTGGTCTCGAGGGGGCACTGTGTTCCCGATACCCGTGGGAATCGGGTACGTCTTCGGACGCGGTTGAGGGAAGTCATTAATTCTCCCGGGTACTAGCCTGCAAAGCTAGTAGGTGTGCTAGATCGCCAGGCGGCCCCACCGAGGTCATATCGGTAGCCTTCCCATTTTGGATTTGGCGCGCGTTAGTGGCGTATCCACTTCCATCCCGTCTTGTGTCCTTTGAAACAGATGGGGGGGGGGCTTGTTTGTAACCCAGATCTTGCCCTATGGAAAGCCCCACGGAGGTCGCCGAGCGCCCTTTGGGACACCTCGGATAACTCCCTGGGTTTAAGAGGCCCAGGTCTTGGTCCTACGGGTCCAGGACGAATGGGAGTAGACCCTCTGGACTCAAACTGTCCATTATGAGATTAAACATGAAAATACACACAGACTTTTGGATGAGATACATGTACCTTTAGGACATTTTTTAAAATGTAACTATAAATATTAGTCTTAATCTTTTACGGCTTAAGGCTTCCGCAATCCAGCAGAGATCGGCTGTATCAAATAAATTCCTGAAAAAGAGATCCAGAACATAATATGGGAAAGCAGGAGTTTACTATTGTTTTATGGACATTGCATATATCCCGTGAATCTACAATCAGACTATAATCATCATCATCATCATCATCATCATCATCATCATCATGATTGTCATTATTAGTGGCATTGGCCGTCGGGATGGTGAAATACTAATTTGGTAGATAATTCAGATATTTATAATCGTTACTATGAAATGAACAACTTGGGTAAAAGATGCACAAAAGGTGTTTGAAATTGCCATCATCTTTTTCGATCACTACATTACTTGTCTGAACGACATTTACATTCTCTGTGGTATAATCTGCCCTGCATTCATAGGAGGGCAGCAGTCATTCATCACAGGCTGCACAATGTTGGAAAATGTAAACAAAAGAAGTAATGCAACTGTGATGTGTGTGCGATTACACTGTATCTTCCCTCTGGCCACCAACCAAGAGGTATTCCATGTTACAAAATACCTTTCCATAATTATAATTATGTGATATGATGACAAGAACATTGTATAAAAACAATTGAGACAATATCAATATATGAACTGAGCCTAACTTGCTGACGAAATCGTGTCATTGTTTGTTTCTAGCACAAGGGATATAAGGGGAGATTAAATTGTAAAAATCACCAAAAGGCATGTTTCTTATTTGTTCAGTATTATTAATTGAAGTTACACATGTTGGTCGTATGATCTCAATGGTTAAGAGCAACCGGATGGAAACCGGAAGATCAGTGGTACAGATTCCGGCTATTGCATTGATTTTTTCAATGTTATATGCATTTTAGTATATACTTTAGCCATTCCTAACTTACCGAATTTGTGGAAAGTTAACTCTCCGAAAGCTTAAACTGAAGAAAGTTTCACTACGTTGCATGTCTCAAACGTCAGATATCTATATCAAAAGTTACAAACACAATGGTTCTGATGTTCTGTTAATGTTGTTCCTGTGCTTTAAAACACATGCCGTATAGCTTATGTCCTCAACTGCTTAACCTTTGCTTGATGTCTGGGGTCGTTATAGACCCCAAGGCTACTGCAACTACATAGAAACTGTTTTAATGTGAACGTAGACTTCTCAACTTGCAGATATGCTTTTTGTGTAGTTTTTACTATAAATGTTCAAAATATTTATGGTAATATGACAGTCAGTAGCACAGAACTTTCAAGTTTTTGTAACAGGGTCAGAAAATACCCCACGTATACAATAGGTATGTGATTTTCCAAGTTGTGTTAAAACTTTACTACAACCATTAAAACTTGGCAACAATGCACCTTCTGAATCTTCATTTGTATGTCACATACACATACACTGTTGTAACAAATTAATAAAGTACAAACACAGCAATTGTGTTTTGTGGAAGCTATATGTGAAAATAGAAATGAAGAATTAAAAGTCCTGAAGTGATAATGCTCTACAATTCAACAGTCAGTTGTTGATACTGTTGATAAAATGGCTCAGCATTATTCAGTGAAACATGGAACAAGAATGTGGCCACTTGCTCTATTTCTTGATATACTTGACATAGCATGCCTTAATGCTTACGTCCTGTACTGTACATTTTTAAATAATATGAGAGATAAAAATGCTAGAAGATAATTCCTCACAGAACTGGGAAAAGAGCTAGTCAGAACTCAAATTGAAAGAGGAGTTTTTCCCTCCAGTGCAGGATACAAACGGATTCACTCAGGAATAACTCAAGTTTATTTCAAGGATTTTCTAAATGCCAGCCAACATGACTAGGATGCAGATTCTCCAAATCTGAAACGAAAAAGATGTGATTCCTGTCGAAGATCAAAGGACAAGAAAGTGAAGAAACAATGTGATGAGTGTCACAAATTTGTTTGCAAAGAACATGCAAGAGTAAAAGTGTAATGCAATGAGTGTTAATTATTTCTAGTGGAGAATGAGTAGAGGTTAAATTATTATTAATCATAAAATGATACTACACATCATAATAAAAGTTAGTGTTGTTATATAGCGTGAGATAAATAATGAACTGTTTGTGTTAAAGTAGTATGTACTGTTCAATAAAGAATGACCATAACTTTTTACGGCCATAATTTTTCGCTCTAAAATCCAAACTTATTATATTCTGTTAGCTTAATGTGAAACAAACACGCCGTAGTAGTTTCATTGTTGGTACTTCTGGTTCTCGCCTGTGAGAACCAGGTAGGTTCAGACATGTTCAGAATCGCCTACCGCTGCAATGGGGGTAACATGCAGTTAAAGTTGATGTTAGAGAAAGATCCGTAGTTTCTTTCAAACGTAATCACTGCTGATGAAACTTGGCTACATCCTTTTGATCGTGAGAGCAAACAGCAATGCTCAGTGTGGAAATTTCCTTCATCACCAACCCCCTAAAGGAGGCAAAAGTGGTTGCTTCTGCTGTGAAAGTTATGGTCATCTCATTCTTTGATCTTCATGGAATGGTTTAACAGCATGTTGTACCTGCACACACATCAGTAACTGGACAATACTACAGGGATGTCCTGGAGACATTGCAAGTCCATGTCAGGCGCAAAAGACCATATTTCCGTGAAGCAGGCTGGATGCTGCACCACCATAATGCGCGGCCGCATATTGCCAAATGTGTTGCTGAATATCTTGCAAAAATCAACGTGAAATGCATCCCTCACCCTCCCTATAGTCCGGAATTAGCCCCATATGACTTTTTTCTATTCCCTAACTTGAAGATACGCCTACGTGGGAGGCATTATCCATCATCAGAAGCAGTAGTGTAGCCTGCGGAGGCCATTTTGAAGGATCTCTCAAAAAGTGGCTACCAGCATATCTTTGAAGACTGGCAGAAACGCTGGGACAAGTGCATCGCATTCAAGGGAGACTATTTTGAGAAGGAGCATTAAAATTATGAGGATGAGTAAAGGTACATTGTCAAAAAAAAAAAATGTGATCGTCCTTTATTGAACAGCCCTCGTATATATATTGGAACTAAAACATTTAAATATTTTCATACTTCACATATGGCTAATACATAACTTATATAGCTTACAGCACTGGGGTTTTAATTTAAAAGAAGTGCTTTTGGTCTCAAAATAAAGCCATTATTATTTTTGTGAAAATATTTTACACTTTATTGCCACATAATTTTTAGAATCACTTTAGGGTGAAAAGGGGCCTCAGATATATACTATGTTTTTCCAGAGCTGATACCATGCAAGAGTCAAAACAGCTGTTATGCTAAGTTTTCTACTTTGCCACCGTGACGCTGGCAGGAAACTTAGCTACGGCCGGGAATGTGGATATATGCAGCGCACGATCTGCTGAAACAGACAAAAGTGTGATCACCGCTTTAAATGTTAGACGCATCTGAAGAAGCTCCAAATACGCTAAGATGCTGTTCTTAGATGTATATGTGAAGAAATTTGTCCTTGGCAGAAATTTCAGGAAATTCACCATGAGAACAAGTGATTTAGTACCTCTAAATTAATGAACCGAGCTCGAAGCTCGATAGTTTACACCCCGTTTCATAAGATACGTCTTTAGCGATTGAAGTGTAAGAGGTTATAGCCATAGCAGAAGAACTTATGCAAACACTTTTTACGATTAATAATTACTATTATACTGTCCTGTATCCGGTTTTACAACATAATTCTTACTTGTTTGATGTTGAGTCCTTCTAGTGCATCAAGTAGAATACCGCAAATGCCGGCCAAAATTTGCCCACACTAGAGACCACGCAAATTAGCAGGTTTAGATAATTTTAGCTCGTTTGTGAATTCAATAAAGCCATATATCTGATACCGAAATTAAATAATTGGAATGAGTAAAGAATCGAAATGGATTTCAAAGGAATCTTGTATCCTTGTGAAGCGCGTGCACGTGCAGTGAGTTGAATAGTGTAACAAGACACGGGAGAAAGAGGGTTTCGTAGCAGGAAGGAAGTATAAATGGATAGCACTTGACTGCATTTGAATAGGTATTCTTCGGACCCTTAATAATGGCGTGACCGAGACTAATCTCAATGGACAAAATAGTCACAAAGGGAATCTTTGTGTGAAAAGACAGGGCTTCCAGAGGTGAAAGTGACACACAGAGGCAGCTGTGCCCAGTGAGGACAGACAGTCCGCGGGTTGGGGCCGATTAAGAAAGTCTCGCCTCGGTCTTGGTCGAAAGTAGATCAGAAGCGATGGGAGAAGATTTTTGTCGGTTCGTATATACGTGAAGAACGAATTAAGTTTTATCGAGTAATAATCGATCTACATACAGTAACCTTGAACAGTGAAATATTTATAACTTTTGTAGGAATCTTCGAGTTTGATGTGATGATAAAGAGAATCAGTCATTAAATCAGTTTGAATCTTGCATTCCAGTGTTATTAGAACCATCCTTACTCCCATACGTATCCAGGTATACTCAGAGAGTAATGTCATTGCTCCACCCTGAGGATAGTCTAGTGCTTCACATCAGTTATTTAACATTAACTTAAAAGCTGTGATTAAGGAGAAACTAATTAGAAACCACATGTGTCTAATCAAATTCTGAACTTATCCTCCAGCTCATCCTGGCAAAGGTGACAAATTTTAAAATTTACAGACTATCTTTACAGCAGATAACTTGGTCATCATCTAGAAATGTGATTTGCATTCTTAGCCTATCAGCACGTCCTTAAGGAGAGCCTGAACGGCATATCTCACCAATGTTAAAATGTTAAAATATCCCGCTCTTCTGCTGGGACCATTTCGAGGCGCCAGGCCAGGGACCAGGGACGCCAGACGCCAGGAACCTTTGGGGTTCGCATCGCCTGCCTGGAAGCTTTAAGGCTCGGCTGCTGTCGTCCCGCTGTAGGGGAGCATGTCCGTTGTCCTGGCCAGTCGGGAGGGGCTCCTCTATCCAAGTAAACTGTAGGGTTCCTGCCCTCTGTACTGTCGTGGCTCCTTGGGTCGGCCGCTCTCTGTCTCCTTCGCCTCACTCTTCCTCCTGGGGTGCACCACTTGGCGGCATAGGAACAGTGGGCCCGGCATGGTGGCCTACGCACCGAATCCCCTCAGTAATGAAATCCCAATCCTAATCCCAATGCACGCAGTATATAAATTTAACAGTGATACACTTTTCAGAAGAAGTAGGTCGAACATAGGGATTGTAATACGGAGTAACTTTGCAACTTTCTCAATGAGTGTGAGGATTTTGTCCATCAAAATGTGTGTACGGTTTATGATTTAGGCACAAAAATGACCTAAGATACACCTATAACATAATGAATGGCATGCAAATAAAATCTTTATTAAAATCTAATTTATAAGGCACGCTACATTTACTGTAGAAATCAAAGGTATTGTTTCAGAGAGTAGTAGCACTTAAGTGCACAATATAAGCAATATTAATGAATTCCCAGAGGAGTACTTTCGTATACCTGTTTTCTTGGTGTTTTGTCACGTACCTACCTCTCCTTTATTGGCAGGTTTATGGTGTACATATATGTACATAGAATTACAAATCTCCGCTTGCCAGTATTACGAGCGACATATTGCAGTTTAAGTGCATCATGTAGGTTATATTATCCCACCGGGAATACCTCCCCTGCTGCGGTTTCTAATGAGCTAGCAGGAGGTCCTGCTCTCGCGGGATGTCTCGGATTCATTAATTTATATGCTGCCCCAATCACCCTCCCCAGCCAACCCCATATCCCAAATAGCTTGATAATGCAGTATAATAAGCACGTGGTTGGTTGCTTCGTCAGTGATATGTCAGCGGCTCTAAAAATTCAGAAGTACATTCATTCCACGTTACCACGTTGAAATGTAGTTGTAGGAATTTCCATTAAGTTCTAAGCCTCTAATGCGGTTAAGACTAACAGTATTACTCAGTTGTTTAATGTGTAAAGGAAATAAATAGCTCAGTTGTGAGATTTTACAAAATTATTTTTAATCATAGTATGTAAATCTTTTTAAAGTAATTTATGCAGGGCCTTTCAAGTCCTGCGCCGTGGTGTTGTGCGCTAGAGCGTGTGCTTTGGTTCCCTGTGCCCAGAATGCACCAGGAATCATTTCCACCCCCGGAGGGGTGTTGATTTTTAGTCTCGGGTATAGGGCCGATGCCACTTAGCATCGAGAGGAACTTGAGGAGCTACGCTGGGTAGCTAGAACGCCATGTTTCCGGCTGGAGGTGCCGAGATGCTGACCACACCTCCTCCCCGCATCGGTTGGATGATCGCCCACCTATGCCTTGTGTATATGGACGTGAGGCCGGCAGTCGGGTTGGCTGGCTCAGGTATAGATTGGGCTCTTACACCATGGGTTACATTTACGTTTACGGCCTTTCATAACCACTACTGTTCTTTTCTAGATTTGGCCTTTGCATCACTATTTATACAGACGACGTACTTTTGTTTTGTTTATTGTGTTTATAACCGTTCTAGCATTGCTAGGAAGTCTCCAAATACGAGGCAACCGGGTTCATTTACTAACATGTAGCTTTTATTGTTGCATCCATCTAACCGACACAATGTTTGTTTATTATTAATTATATGTATTATTATCATGGTTATAACATTACTACTAATGTAGTATTCAGAAATACAATCCCTCAGACCACTGCCACTTACAATCAACACAAACGGCTCGTTGTGGACAACTATGAAATATAAACTCCAGAGGTGGAAAACACCAGGTATACTAATTCTGCAGCTATTTCAGTTTTGACCTCAATTTTCAGCAATAGTTTTATTTCCATCTTCAAATCCCTGTAGAAAATATATGTTTCTATAAAGGTATTAATAGCAATAACAATTTGTTTACGAAATTTATTATATTTGGATTTTTAATTATATTCTCCTGGCCTAGAAAGCCAGCTGGGGGCCGAGATGCTAACCACCTCTCCTCCCCGTATCTCTTGGATGATCGCCCACCTCTCCCCTGTGTTTGTGGGCGTGAGGCCGGCAGCCGGGTTGTCAGGCTCAGGCCTACTTGGGCTATTGCACCAAGGGTTACGTTTAAAAATTATATTCTAGGATGAATTCAAATACCCTTCACTCTGTCACTAAAGTGACTGATAATGAAGCTACAGCACTTTCGCATTTAGAAAGACGAGTACTTGGCCAGCAATGAGACAGCAAGATCGCGTTTTGGGAGGTGCTTCAGTATGTGATGGAAGTGGGGCCTAAGGAACAGGAGTGAAAATTATAATACATAGATAGCAAGGTTCTCAGTTTAGGGAGAATATCCTACAGGCATTAATAAAAACCTGGTTGAAAATCCTAACTGAGAAAATGACTACAAATAAGCCATGGAACAATAATTATGTGAGCAAATATATAGGATGACAGAAGTCATTAAAAATGGCGACAACGGCGACGAGCAAGAAAATAAAAAAGAGCTGACATAGTTAAGGAAAGACTGGAAAAATTGAGGAGAGTAGAAAAGATTTAATTTAGTGGTTATTGGAGTCGAGAGAGGGGGAGCAAGAAGTACCAGAAATAATGAAAGGAAATTGGAAATGTATAAGTATGGATGGGGAATTACTGAATTATATCGAGTTAGAAGACAAGTTGGATAGGAGTAACCATTGTGAAGCTAGCAACATCCCAGCTAATATATGAAATACGCTTGTCAAGAAATTAAAGGGAACAGATCTTTAATAGAGATTGAAGGATACAGTATTCCCTTGAAATCCTCTTTGTAACAGTAGTTTCGAGTTATATTTAGAAAACGTTTATAAATTTGTAAAATAAAGTGAATGTGTGGGCCTATTTAGTAATTTAAATAAGTAAAAATATATGTAATTTTGTGATTGGCCGTAGTAATAATTGTATGACGTAATATTGTGACGTGGAATTAAATCGGCCAATCAAAAATCAAGATAGGAGTAAAGATAGTTACGAAAAATCAATAATCTAGGTAGAGATGTTTTGTAATCGTGAGTGTGATGAATATTGGTGCAGGATAAATAACTTTTATGTAATAGTCGGAAATGTTTAAATATAACAAAGTAAGAATTTAACGATATGTTGGAAGTAACCTGCAAGTGACTGGGAAAGAAAGTTCAAGTCAAATGTGATCCAAATATTACAATTAAATAATTACAAAGTTTCACTTCTCCGAAACTTTATTCCACACCACGCCTGAAACTCAGAAGTCTCATGACTCTTATTCAATAAAACACAATCACCAACAAACAACTGAAAATACAACGAATTAACCCTGTTATATCTGGCTTCTCGACGTGGTTCTTCGAAACATTCAACGTGCATCCTATCTCAAATATAGAAATCCCGCGCTAAATTGCGCCTGAACGTGTGGCTGATTAAGATGGAGAGAAATTAACTACGGATAGAATTCCTGTCCCATCTTTGAGCTGGGCTTTCGAACGGAGAGGAGAGTGGTTGATAATACATGTTAAAGTACTGGTAGATAAAACCTTAGAGTATGAGAGAGGAAGACAACAGTTTTGGAGAGCTCGAGAATATCAGTCTAATTGAAATACAAATGTTGTAGCACAAATTGTTGAGTAGAGGAATGAGTAAACACCCTTAGGATGTTAATGTCGCTCTAAATAGATGAATTGTTGTAATAATCATCGATGCCATTGTACGCTGCAAAGCCTCTACTCTACATGATACACTATTTCTAACACACCAGGTAATGCGATACACACTAGGGATTACGTTCATTAGGAAAATATCACCTGAATGTGATTTTGTAACCACAAACTAAAGGACTGAAGCCGAGTGGTATACCTCGGGCGTTGGGTTCGTAACCCGCATTCGGGAGGTCGAGGGTTTGGTTTCCCTGTCCGAACTTCCTGACCCAGGTTTCCTTTTGGGGTTTCCTCAGATTGAGAAGGATGATTACATTGCTGGAGGGAGTTTTGGCACGCAGGGAATGAAATTTACTCTCTGTAGGGACTAATCTCCTAGATCGGAGTTGTGTAAGTCCATAGAGGAGAGGCGATTCGGTTGAATGAACAGCCAACAAAGAGTTTTGATTGTATCTTTTTGGGAGCCTGTCTTTACTGTCGTCTTTCCTCAGCTGCGGCCAACCTTAGCATCCTCTGACTTCATCATTCTTCCCGGGAGCACCCCGACCGAGGCATACAACATATTTTCTGTAGCTTGAGGTACTAAGTTTGCGCTTTAAACGTTGTCCTAGAGTCAACGAACTGAATGATTAATGAATATTTTTAAACAATGAATCATATCACTTCTGAAGTTTTGAAATGCTTCTGCTAGATTAACGGATTATAAACAATTTACTTAAGAAAACCAATCCCACGACACAACAGGTATTTAAGACCCACGGCCAATCGATTCCTCACTGCGTTCCCCACCTACTGTCCTCCACAGGAGAGAAGGTCTCAGGGGCCTGAGACGTAGGGGGATTGCAGAAGGTTCCCACACCCCTCCCTGGACAGGTTGATGACACACCATGTGAGTACAGTTACAGACCATTCAAAAACATTCTGACGGCTTCTACTTTTGTAAAGGAATCTTCTCGATTTTAGTGTACAGAGTGAATAGGGCGAATGTTTTAACGGTTGTGCTCCTTGTGTAACATGCTTTCCCTGTCACACACATTCGCTGTCCTTGTCCCCTGTGTAAGGGAGCAAATTCTTTTCGAGGACCTTCTTTCCGTTGCTGCACAGTATGCCCGCCACAGACATCGTGAGAAGGGTGCATTACTGTAGGTGGGACGTGGTCAGCACTCCGGTCTCTCCCGAACGGTTTATGCCAACAATCAAGTGACGAGGAATAGCTTCTCAACTAAGCCTTCAGGGACCCCAGGAGACTAATTACACCCCAAACCAGGTCCAGCAGAAGGAAAACGTCCGCAAGCCGATATTAGGAATAGAACCCGGGTCTCCCACTGGGTAAGCAACTGCGCTACAACAGATCTAAGACGATGCTTTGGCTCTGTGGCTGTGCAGCAACTAACACGTAACAAGTGCGTTTTAAATGTTAGAATTCTCCACAGAAATTAATTAAACATTTTAAATATGCCACAATAATAAGGGCCAACTATAAGTATCACTATAAAATTATTTGGCAATAGTAACAATCATTATTTGGTAAATGTAAATGCTACATTTCTATTTAGATCTATGTATTTAAGAAAATAAAATAAGAGTGGAGTTTGCAGTCGAGTACTTGGCTTAATAAGATTTATTCCTTTGGCACAAAGTATATGAGAAGCTGAAACAAATTCAAATGAGGTAGTGTAATGACAGGCCCCAGGCGTAGCTTAATACGATAAACAGTGGAGAAGTCTAATAAGTGCTACTCAAAGGAAACTACGACAGATGTTAACAAGCTTCTCGCTTATAAAATAACAGAGCATTTCATTGAGTGGAAATTAGGAGTGCTGTGCTAGTCCTGGTGCTCTAGTGCACCTTCTAACCCATATGTACTAATTCACTCGACACGGTTGAGATAAATTCCTTTACAGAAGTACTCTTCTTGCAACTCTGCCAAAAAATATTTCGTCGCCATTACCTTTGTTTTCCTTAAACCTGAACAAGAGTTATTGATACATTATCTGTATTAATTTTTGATCGCGTTATAATTTCTGTCTCACAAATATAAAATGTTTTTCGTGATTAAGTTATGTAGTTCACTTGTATTTCCCTGTAAAGCGATCTACTTCATCATTACTGAATCAGTGGGAAAAGTGACAGCTTCACTACGCTTCCTTATACCTGGAAGTTTATGATGTAAGTGATACCACTGGGAAGGAGTTTAGAAATAAGTCTTAGCTGATTCTGTGATTCTGTCTATAAACAGAACGGAGAGGAGAGCTCGATATAATGCAGGCATTTAGTGTTTATCACCTCGAGGATGAACGGGAAAGAAAAGGAACCGCTAGTTGGCCGGCCGAGATATGCAGAGATCTTTAGCGATTCCAAGCTTCATGACTAAAGGCTGGTGGCGTGTGCGCTTTTCCATAGATATACTGCGCATTGGTTGTACTGTTATCGGTTGCGTATGTCAACAACTGCAGCTAGGTATAGCCTGACTATGACAACCGCCTCACTGGGAGAGGGAGCCAAACCTTCGCCTTATACTATACATTGACCTTGCGTCTGCATGCACTTGCAAGTCAATGCCTTACTAGTTCGCAGATTACTACGTTATGCTATTGTCGACGTTTGATGGCCATGCTGTACATTTGCCGTCATTCACACTCCGCAATATTTAAATGTACTCTGTGGCGTTTGTCTTCGGTTTAACGTTAATATACTGTTATTCCCTTTTCTAGTGTGACATATTTCGGTTTCATTGGCACATGACTTCTTTAGAGTGACTTAGATACCACACATTAATGTCAGAGGTTCTACTCCCATTAGTCATGGACCCGTAGGACCAAGGGCCCGGACCCCTTTCGGCCAGGGAGTTACCGATCTGCCCCGAAAGTGCACCCGGACCTCCGTCGGGCTTTCCATAGGGCAAGACCTAGAGACTAACAAGGGCCCCCATCTGGTCCTATGGACTCAAGACGGGATGGAAGTGGATACGCCACTTACGCCCGCCAACTACAAAATGGGAAGGCTACCGATATGACCTCGATGGGGCCTCCTGGTCATCTAGTACACCTTCTACTAGCTATGCTGGCTAGTACGCGGGTATATTAATGGCTTTCCTCTACCCCGTCCGGAGAATTAACCGATCTCCCACGGGTATCGGGAAACACTGCCCCCCCGATTTCAACCGAATTCGAACATTTCCCTATCAGGGAGGGGCTCGAATGTTTAGCCCGAGGTTCCTCTAGTAACGTCAGAGGTACCAGGAGTGCTAGGGGTCCGCAGCGCCCGCACCACGGCAGCTGAAGGTGACGGATCCCCTCCCCTACGGTAACTGGGATACCACAGTCTCTTCCCACTGCTCTTCTTTTTGCGTTAGGGAGTAATGAAAAATATGTAAATCCCTGGCGCGACAGCACTTAGAGGGCCAAGGCCGACCAACCCGACTGCGGCCCTCATGCCCACTTACGCACGACAGAGGTGGACGATCATCCAGCCGATACGGGGAGGAGATGTGATCACCATCTCGGCATCCCCCAGCCGGAATGTTGGTTTTCGTGACCAGGGCCGCTTACACTAGGAAAGCTGAGTGGGCACCGGTCCATACCCAGGACTTAAAATCCGTACCCCATAGGTGGGATCGAACCCGGGCTTCTTTCCATGGCCAGAGACAAGGTATGCTGCCTTAGCCAGTTTCGCCACGGTGCAGGACTAGGATGTAATGAATAACGCGAATTCTCGCGCTGATGGCACTTACAGATATAGATTTCTACCACTTATATTGATTGCACCTGCCTTCGCCGTAAAGTAAGATTCCCGAGGGGCCACTTACACATAGACAGGAACTTTTCATCAATTGTTGAAAGGTTAAGAAAAACGTGGTAATGCCTGACGGCAGGAGGAAAGGTTTTAGAGAAATGGCATGGGAACATGTCTCTCCTGCTCTTAAATGTTAGTGGTAAACACGGAAATACTGTTTCGTGCAGCATCCTTGGGTTTATACGTTAAGTAGCTCTCCATTATTATCAGATGTTCCAAAGTGCTAATAAAATAATAAAACTTTACAACTTTGTAATTTCTCGGAGAGCTTTAATTGGAAATATTTTATACATTAGGTTGATTAAACTCTTTTGTGGCTTTTAAAATAATTTAAAATAATTCAAAGGTATTCAGATTCACAATCTAATAATTATTTACACGTACTTTAATAATAATAACAGTAACGGTAGCGGTAGCAGATTTGGATTGAGTGATAACAACAGATAAAACAGTTGACATTAATCGACCAGGCCTACTAAGGCATTACAATGGAAGTCACCATCCCATCCACTCATAACTTAAGGAAGACAGAAATGCTTAAAGTCAGTAAAGACAAGAACCTAGCATTAGAGATCAAAGATATCTGGAAATTACAAACTGTAAAAATTATACCAATAGTTATATCGGTGGACGGTGTGGTCTCAACATTCTTAGCAGAGAACATTCAAGACATCGGAATTCCATTGAAGATAATCAGCAATATACAACGAGCAAAACTACTCCAAACTTGCCACATTGTGAGGGAGTTTTTGAGCTGCTAATTAATGAACCGCAAGTCTTTCTGAACTGATGTCCCGAAAGATAAAGCATGTAGTATTACATTGTGTGTGTGTGTGTGTGTGTGTGTGTGTGTGTGTGTGTGTGTGTGTAGTGTTTAACGCCCGCTTTTACTACATACGGCACCGCAGGCGATGACACTGATGATACAAGAGATGAAGATGGAGCACCGGTGGAATGAGATGGTGGGGAAACCGGAGATCCCGGAGAAAACCCGCCCCAGCACCGTGTTGTTCACCACAAATCTCACTTTGCGGTCGCCTGGGATTGAACCCGGGTCGCCTTGATGGGAGCCAAGCGGTCTAACCACTGAGCCACGGCGCGGCCGCAAGGTTATGGTGATGATAAAGCTCTGCACTTGTTTATTTGCACTATCAGGCACTCGCAAAACATACCATGTATCACGAACGTTGCCGTAACAGGTCAGTAATCAACTCTCTTGTAGGAACCCTAACATATGCACTGTCGAGACTCCTTGAATCGGCGGCTGTGTCTCCTCTCGTCTCATCCTTTCGCCCTGAGATGTCCCACTTGGGGCATAGCATAATAGATCAAGTCAAGGCGCAGTGCCGAATCCCCTCCGCAGCACAATGCAATCAAATAATCCAAAAACCAATTCTCACCACTTTGCTCGCCGATGTACAGTAGCTATAAATTTGAGGTTTCTTGGATGGCAGGAAAAGAAGCATTTAAAGAAATCTCGTTATCTCTCCAGCCAAACAGTTGGCCAGTACCACACAGTTTTGGCTCACAGAATCTAAACTTCAAGTACTATAAATGTCTTATATTTTCTCTCATATGTGTACCGAGCGGGATGGCTTAGGCAGTTTCGTCTCTGGCTTGCATTCGGCAGGGTTCGATTCCCGTAGCAGATCTACCTGACCCATGGGTTTTTCGGGGGTTTTACCAGGTCGCTAGGCGAATGCTGGGTAGGTTAATTACATCCCCGAATTTCCTGTCCCGCCATTTCATCTCCATTATCATTTCACATCATCTCTCATTTGGTGGACTCTTTCAGGGTAGAAGAATCAACGGGTGTATCGGCGTTGCATGGCAGGATGATATGCTCTGAGTAAAACTACTTCCTCCTCTGGTAGGTCGCTTGCCGGTTTCCGCGCCTCTGCTGGGACTATTTCGGGGCCGTTGTCCTGGCCTGTCGGGGGAAGCCTCTATCCCATGAAACGGTAGGGACTTTGCCCTCAGCACTGTCGTGGTTCCTTGGATCGGCCGTGCTGTCTCCTCTCGCCTCATCCTTCCTTCCGAGGATGGTGGCCTAGGTACCAAATCCTCTCCATAGTGTAATCATTTCATACGCGTAATAAACTGGCAGAATGTAAAATATTTAGAACTACTTCTGGGATATAGTTAAGCCCTTTCTTGTGTTGCCACAGATTGTGTTCCGTCAACTGCCAATATTCGTCCTCTGAACAATGCTTTTTATGGATTTGGTGACTTGACTTACGTTACACGTGTAGGCGTACAATATTGCATTTCACTATTCGCAAGTGCCACTATTTTATGATTTTTATAAAGGTGTTTACTTGCTCCATGTGTTGAATAGACAGATAGCTGTAGGGAATAGATATGACGTATCCGTGACAAGTCTTTTTAAAGTGATCGAAAAACAGGGATTTGCTCACTATCTTAAGTTATTTGTATTACAGATCACGTTCACATAATATGGCAGGGAGCCGGCACGTGCCCGCCTCGGTAGCGTAGATGGTTGCGTGTCTGCCTCACGTTGAAGAGGTCCCGAGTTCGAATCTCGGTCAGGGTGAGTTATCTGTATAGGTTTTTCCGGCGTTTTCCCTTATCCTGAAAGACGAATGTTGGGTAATTCTAAGCTCCATGAACCCCGGACTCATTCGAGCATTATTTCACCTATTTCATTCATCGTCCGATATGAGTAAATGTTGGAGGACTTAAATCACTAAAAAGCACGTACGTACCTGCTCGCATTGAGCAGGCGCGCTCTTTTATAATACAGAAGCTGGCGTGCGGAGTATTTTGTACATAGTGCACTAAATTCCATTTTTGGCCATCTTTTACTGTTTGTCTCGTTAATTATCATTAAACAATTAAATTGATTTTAAATAGTATCATATACTTAACATCAGTTTCATACATGTTAATACACACCAATAAGTTATATTGCATTAGTATATCTGGGTACAAAAGTTAATCGTTTTCGACTTTGGCTGAACGACTACAGTGTTTTCACAGAGAACCGTAGCTTGGAAAGAACTTTTCCAAAAAAAAATAATTACAGGATGTACATTTTTTGTTGTAGAGCTATCTTTGATTTTCCACTAATTCCAATTTATATTTTTTCTTCTTTGATGTCTGTTCTGTGAATCTCGTGGGCTTTGCTAACATCAGCTAGCAAACTTGGTAGGCCAGGCAGGGGAAGACAGGTAGTGGTGGTGTGACGTGAGCTCCGCCAGCTCTCACTGCCAAATATGCTCCCGAACGAAAATCAGGTTAACGTGTGACGTCACGGTGCTTATTTCTGCTGCTCAAGAGGAAGGAATCAGCTTGATGTTTTGGGGTTCCGACAGCGTAGGAAAGACAAGAAACCTATTGGGTATTAATGATATGTTCAACTTGCATCTTGGGTGTTGTAACATTGATGCTGACTGCTTTAATTATACAGTTGGTCACAGTTTATAAACAATTACATTTTGGCTCTGTGCTATGAAAAATTATATAAAGCTTCAAGTCGTAGTTTATCTGAAGGTCAGGCATGTTATAAAGTAAATAATTTAAAATATAAAGTCATTTTCTCTGCAAATTAGAGGAGACCATTTCACAACAAAATTACGTGGGCATTTTCCTACACTTTCTGTTTCGTTTTCCTTTAACTAGTTTGGGAATGTCAAGACGTAATGTCTAAGAAATTTGAAATCGAAGGCTGCATGTTAGATTGGGATACGACAAGGTACTTCGGAGTTTGGACTTAGGTAATTTCATAACAGAACAAAAGCAGTTCGCACACACAATTTGAGCCATACATACACAATGTCCGAGTGATAAGTGAATACAAACTCGGAATACAACCTGGTTGGGGACATTCTTGTAAAAATGAGCCAAGTCTTTCCTGTGTGTACATTTGTCATTCAATAAGTCGTGACTTTGTGAAGTTAACAGTTCCTATTGGTACGCGGTAGCTACATTCTTGTCGTCAAGTGTGCTACACCTGACTGTACCCTAAATTTCTGTAACCACTATCCCATTTATATAGGCAACTTGGTACTACACGGCTCTTGCCTGACGTCACACGCGCTGCAGGCCACGCTCCCGGCTGAAATATGTCACAGCTCTCGAAGCTGTCTTCCTCTGTGCCAGATCTTCCTATAAGATATGCTTTCATTACTTGGAAAGCTAGGTTCTTCAGAAAAGCCTGAGGTTGTTTCTAGGCCGCGCCGTGACCGAGTGGTTAGACCGCTTGACTCTCACCAAGGTGGCCCGGGTGTGAACCGGTGCTCCATCTTCATCCCCTTTGTCATCAGTGTCATCGCCTGCGGTGCCGCATATAGTAAAGGCGCGCGTTAAACACTACATGAGGATGTTTCTCATTCTTATCATTTGCTTGAAACAGCACCTGTGCATTGATGCCAGCTTCATTAAGCAATGCGTTCTATAAAGCCATGTCATTTATGTTACTGAATATGTATTTCCCATATCAACAGTATCAACTCTACCTGTTACCACGTTATAGTCTAATGTAATGTAAGGTTTCCTTGTGTCTTCCTCTACCATGTCGCCACTGTGCATGATAGTGTGAAACTTCGTGAGGTGATGCAAATTTTAAAATTTGCTGTTCTATAAATGTTTTCACATATGGTTTAGCGTAATTGTTGGTACGTTTTAAATTTTATGCAAATATCTTCAATAAAAGTTTCTGAGAATAAAAGTAATTGACTTGTACTACATAGTAAGATATTTCATGTAATTTTATTTTTGAGAAAATAAATATATTGCCACATTACTTGAATATCAACATAAAACCGACATGCATAACGTTTCTATTTTTTATTATTTCAGGAGACAGTCACTAAATATTTAAACGCTACATTTATTAAGTTTTACAATCAGCGTTTGAATTATTTAGTTTATTTTTAGTAATGTAAGGGTGTATCACAAATAGCTTGCCCCTTTACCGCAATTTGTAAATTCACTGTATCTAAGTTTTGCTTAGTTATTGAATAAAGTTGGTTAAAAACTACAGCATATAGAACATTTTTGATGTACAAAAATGTACAAGAAACTCAAAGCTGAGTAAAATTGATCTGAAGTAGATGCAATTAGGCGGTGTTCTCTTGGGTATTTAAATTGCCAGTGGTTCTGGAAGCAAAATATATTCAATGCAATTTAAACTCAAGTTTTAAAGAATTGTTTGAACATTAAAAGTTTTTTCTCCTAAAATTTAGAAATCTTTTACTGAATTTCTGCTGCGGATAGGCTTGAAGTTTACACAATGACTCCTCAAGTGTGGACAGTTATGAAAGAATATGGCAAGTACAGAACGCTAAACGTACAGGAGTACTTCCATATTTATCGCTTTAGTATAGTCAGCATGACGCATGTACATAAGGCACAAGGAGAAAATTACACATAGGGTTACTGATAGTCTGTCGGGGACTAGTAGGCGTGGATTAATACACCCCTTGCCCTTCCTGGGGCACTAGAGTAGTGTGGGTGGTGGATTAGCTGTCCTTGACAGAACACGCAACAAATTGTGATAGTAACATTTAATGTACAGGTGTTTCTATACTCAGAAGTATATACTAGCATTTAGCTATTAAAAGTACATTTATTTAATTAATTTCCTACTGATTCTAATCAATTACACAATTTTTATTCTGTATTTATTCATTAGGTTAGGCTATTTTTATTTATTTTATTTCTCATCTTCCTTCTACATACAATTTCATTAATACATTGACATTTGTAACATATCTTTCACACAATAACAAAATGACTTCTTCACATTTAACATACACTTCCTACCTGCTTGCCTCGAGTCTCGGTTTCAATACACATAACCCTTGGTTTTCCGTGTATTGATGACCCTCCTCTCCCTTGTATCCCTTGTTATAGTTTTCCAGACCTTAATTGTTAGTTATTCTTCATCAATATTAATCATTTCTCTCTAACTTTCCCCAGATATTCACCTATATTTGTTACATTCTTTTCTCCTTTAACCAATAACATTTTCTTTATTATTAATACCGCCCTCCCATCCCTAAAACGGGCCCACTTTTGTTGCCAAATTGTTTCTCTCCATATCTTTGTTTGTTTGCAATAAAGTATACTATACCCATCTGTATCCTCTTCTCCACACCTTGGGCATTTCCCTGTATCCTTTTAAGCCAAATGTTTAACTCCTGTCCTTGCCCAGGCAAATCCTTCTCGCCCTGACTTATTACAAACATCTATGTACTTATCCCTCCCCCACACTGTCTTTATTTCTCTATATGTCCTCAATGATCTTTTCTCCCTTACACTGGTAAAAATAACTGGTCTATCTAAAACTTCCAGCCTTAATTCTAACTCTTTTGCAAAGGCCCTTATAATAATTCTCGTTTCTTCAAATATGTTCCATACCTGTCTGTTCCATCAGTTCTCTTACTTTTTGCGCCCAAAACTCTCCCCATTTGCTTCTCATCTGCAAAAGAAGACATTCCTTGATAATATTGCTTTCCTCCAAATTGGCAACTCTGTATAGATATTTCAATGTCCTTGAGACAATTTTAACCCTTGTTGAATGTCTTCCCAACTCTAATTGTGCTATCCCGTTGGGTGAAGCTACCGGTAAGCCCAAAGTATATTTACAGAAAGAACTGTTGATAATATCCACCTTTTCCCATGCTTCATCCACTCCCCATATTTCTGCCCCATGCAACATCTTATTTTCTGCTATGACAGTATAGATCCTTTCTAGCCATTTGACATTAATGTCAGTTAATTTCCTTAAACATGCAAGTTATGTTAAAGAACCTAACCTTGCAAAACAAAAATTTAAAATAAACATATAATGGGTACAATTTTATCCGTAAAAATGAAAGCAATTCTTCTAATCGACCAGATAAGACCTGATAAGAGATGATCACAGCGCTGGTCGCCTCAACGCTCTGTCCAGTAATAAACATGTGTTGAAAAGTTTTTCCAATACGCTTTCTCGCTTTGCCATGTATATATTTTATTTTTTTGACTATTGAGCCCAAGGTTTTATCATGCATTGTGCACCTACAGATAAAACTGAATAAATACTGTTTCCGTCTCTTTTCAACTTGGAGCGTGGTACATACGAGAGACAAAATGCTAACCATGTAAATATAATACAGAAAAAAAAATGTGGTCAAATAAATACGGGGGAATTTGGTGATTTGATTCATATTAATGTATAAGGCCCCATTAAACAAACACTTTAAATGAATTTTGCTTTATTTACACACTTCATTCTGTTTGTGTTTTCATTATTAACATTCTCATTTTCCCCACATTAAAACGTATTAAAATTGTTTCAATACAAGAGCTTTTAATTTCATTAATTTCATTCTGATAACAAAGTTAAATGGAAATACAATGACACCGTCATTTAATAAACGAGCTGTCACTGAAATTGTAAACAATGAATACGGATAGCATGTCCACGAATATCGCCAAAAATATCTTAAAAAGGACTAAAACAAGAGCAGCTTGCATATTTTATTCTCGAGTGCATAAAATTCTTAGGTCATAAAGACAAATATGATGTAGGTTAAATACTTCGCCTGGAAGCATTTACGATCACAAAATGCACAGCGTGTATGTTTACTGAATGTTTCAAGTTGATTCGATTGGCTAGCGTATTTTACTTCAAGCAAAATGATTCATCAAGCATGTCAAGTTGAATGCTGTGAATGACAGCTAGTAGCTCGGTCTGCCATAAAGTGTATGGTGTAGGGCTTTAGATGAAGGTTCAAGTTGAAACATACCGAGACCACGGTGCTTTTCTTTGCTCTGTGGAAATGAGGGGTCTTGACTTCTCTGTAACATTTTTATTAACAATAAGGTACTTATAATGTCATAAAAGCTGCATATTCTAATTAGTTTTGAGTAATATATTGCTTATAACTTAAGAAGCGAACTGGCAGGCTTTGGCTGGTCCCAACTCCGAAAGGTGTCCGTCCGTCCATTCTGAGTTTGATATACTACTACACAATGTTCTCAGTTTTGGGGGTGGGAGATGGAGTTATTTCTCTTTTACCACAAATCTTTCCCTGAAGTTTCCGTTCATCTCGCATAAGTTTCAGTTAAGAAAACAAAGACTTCATCCTCCAACTTTACTCTTATAGTGGTTGACTATTATGTGTTTCAAACGGGTAGAGTTCTCGCCTGCAGCGATTCAGATGCGTTAGTCTTCAGCGTTACCACCTTGCTACCCCCACTCCTTTTATATTTCCCCCTCTCTCTCGCACACTTGTGAGTCTTCTTGGTGCTAGACCAAACTGAATTTTCCAAAGCTTTATAATAATGCACAATTGCAACATGGATATTCATATGTTACGCACATATTTTACATATATAGTTTAAAAACAATTGTAGTTTATGACTTACCTTTTTATCTAATCCAACGAAACTGCCAGCGGCGCATCCATGTAGCTATGAATGTCACTTCCATTAAGAGACAATTAGTTATTGTCATTGTCTTCAGCTTCTGAGTGTTGCAAGTTTATGATGATAGGCTCCACAATCTCCTCACGTGCTATTTCTTTCCAAAAGCAGTGTGCTTGTACCTAGCTTATCTGCATCTCTCACGCAGTTATCCCAGTCATGTGGAATCTTGTAAATGTCTTGGTGAATAAGTCGTTCAGCTTCAGTCAGTTTAAAAGTATTATTTCTGTTTGCAACATAATTTGAGTCCACATTAACTCAGTTGAATTGTTCTGGCAGTGGTAAGGGTGAAGGTGGTTTATAATACTTCGTGTCTCATTTCAATTGCAGACTGATCCAGCTGATACTTTCCCTGGTTTTTAAACAGATGAACAACTTAATGTACCATTTCACAAGCCTGTAGGAAGTTTATTGTTGTTCTCGCTCGAATTTAACGAACAGCATGGCTTATTCGAAGTACTTCTTTTATCACGTCAGGTCAAACGTTTACGATTCGGTTCTGAGTAATTACAAATATACGTACACGCATACATGCCAACCAATAAAGATATCTATTACAATGCTTACGTCACTATGCATTGTTATAATATAATAGTGTTTCATTTATTTGTACTAGGAAAACTATTTGAGCTACATGTATGGGGTTTTGCCGTTATGTTAGACACATTACTCTCTACTTTCTTCATGGGTCTGCTTTTGCAAAATCGAATTTTTGTCTAAGTGCAAATAGTATTATTAGAGATTGATTAGTTTGGCTATCGTCACACACCACTTAGGGGGAATGCAATACGACAACATCGCAGGACTCCGATTGGATGCTCGTCTAGTAGCGCCCAAAGACAAATATCATCCTATTTGAAACACGTAATAGTTTTTGCTAACACTTTTGCTGGATATATACTTCGCCAAGTGGTCATCTAGTGAAGCATACTCCGTGCATTCACCGTTTTGACGCTATGCTAACTTCTTCCTACTCAATTTGAGACGTCAGTCTTGTATTAGTTACCTTTCTCTTCATTTGCAGATTAGACAGCTAGTTCTGCCAAATGTTGTCACGAATCACATAGGCTTTCTGTAAACACATGTGCCGTGAGTACTACATTGATACAAGAGGAACATGCTAAAGTTCAGCGAAGATACGTGCTTACTGTTAAATCAGATGTCGCCTCAACAAAAGCTTACAATGTAGGAAGTTTACTGCGTATGCAGCAAAGTGTAAATTACTGCTTCTTTCCAAGATTTGAGTCATAAATATCGATTATTAAGAGGAAAGACATAAACTCAGAGCAATGTGTGAAAAAGAAACAAACGGAAAAGCAGATGTTGATCATAAAGAAGGCGGCGCCGTGTCATTTTTGAGCTATATCCTGCACCCATTTCTTTCTTCTTACTTTTACATCACGGCTCTTTATTCATAATGCTTATTCTGTTTGTTGCACGTCAATAACATCACTATTTAATGCGTTTCAAGGACTTCCTATGCTTACTTTGACACAGCTTGTTGATATTAACGTTTATCACTATCTAATTCATGTTAATCGTGATAACCACTAGCAGAACTTGCCTTACCGCATAATATTTACTTGTAGAATATAATATAACATTTATTTCTAATGTTTCTTTACACATACATATATTCATTATGCTTAACCGCTAACGATATCCCTAGCACATAATAACAAACTTAATTTCTTATTCCCACCCTATATAGGGTAAAATGGGTAAAGAAGCCCCACTTTTCTTTAAACTCCAAATTTTCCTCAATAAGGACATATAAGACATGCAATAATGGTCGTAACAGCTTCTGTAACAGTCATTACTTAGACAAATAAGAGTACATTTTACAATTCGTAACATTATAATTTAATATAGACAAAACAAAAGCATGGTGTAAAGGGGCATCTTTGGCATATGATTGGTTAAAGATGCCCCATTAATATCTAACCTGAAACAAACAATTTGAACCAAAACAGACACAAGAAAATTGAAAAGTATTCAAAAGATAAGTTTATGGAAGCTTTTTCTTATGAATGTTTCCACTTTTTTGATATTCTAGCACGTTTTATCCCCTTTTTGTTAGAATTTTTTCTACCACAGTCAATGCAAAAATCTCTAAAAATTGTGCAGCTTTCATGCAGGCACTTTTTACAAATAGCACACTCTATCCACTCGGATTCTTGTTTGGTGAGATGGTAATATTCCTTACACACTTTGCAGGTGTCATCTTCAACGTCGCTGTCCAAGTCCTCCGAATCACTGGAAATTACGATTGTATTGATCTTCTTGGCAGCTTCTGAAACTTTGACAATTGTTTACTTTTTGTTGCAGCATTTTACTTGTCTTTTCTGCTGTCAGCACTGTTGAGAACATGCCCATAGATCTTCCTTTTAACTTTTGACAGTTTTGGTTTAGGAATCATTGGTGGAGGGGACAGCGTCATGAGGATTTTGGTTGGTGTTTCTTTAATGCATGTGGACAGATGTGTAGGTGAGTCTGTTTTTGAACAGGAAGGTTGTGGAAGCAGATCTAAATCTGGCAAAGAAGGATGAGATTGCTGTTGGGTCTGAGTTGTTTCACTGGAGGTTAATTCTGTGACATTAACAGATGCTGAAAACTCCGGTAAACGTGAGCTGTTATCAGACACTGCAAACGCATAATCTGGAATGCTGTTCTCATTGACCGGATAGATTCCAGTTGCTCTGAATGCACTCGTGGCGTTAGAATTTGTAGCTGCTCTTCCCCACGCTTTTCCTAGCAATGATCTAAATTGTAAGTGAGTAATTTTACGACCCTGATTACCCATAAACCAGGAGTTACATTCTTTATTGTAAAATCCCTTCAAAGCTTTAAAAAATGTTCTATCAAGGGGCTGCAGATATTTGGTGGAATGCGGGGGAAGGCACAGCAGCAGAATATCATTATCTTTTGCAATTTGTAGCACTTCATAGTTGTTGCAGAGCGAAGTAGTGCCGTCTACTACCAAAATCACTTTGCCCCGTCGTTTTCGAGGGAAAAAATGATCCCGCAGCCAGGTCATAAATATGGCACTGCTGATATATGCAGATTCTTTATTCATTATGACTTTGGAACCTGCTGGCATTCCATCTTCAAATTCAGACTTTTTATTTACTCCTTTGAAGATGGGCAGACGAAAATGAAAACAAAAGCGCATCGGAGTACGTTGAGAAAATCATGCATAGCCTTCTATAGCTGTGATATTTACAAGTTTCTTGGCGTTAATACAGGTTTGTTAACATTTTAAGAAAACAGGTTGGTGAAATGCAAGAAATTTAACATTAGTTTTAGCGCAGGGACAATTGTTACGTTACATTTGTTAACGTCCATTTTAACATCTGTTGTTGAAATCGGGCATAAGACTAAAGGGGCCTTATAATTACAACAAATGATCAACATGACCATCATACGCATGAGGGAGATATCAGTAATTTTTCTTACTAACAATGGTACACTTTCAAATTAACAGGCGTGTCTGTAACGACCAATGAATTCGAAACCAATAGCATGGAGAAAGCATTTCAAATGTTCTCAGAGGATAGATTCCAGAGGGTTCAATTTGGAGGATTTTGAAGGCCAAGCTAGGCGCGATACTGATGACGTGTAAAGTTGTGCTTACGAAATGTCGAGCATTCTCATAAAAGTGAGTTGGTGCTCCGACATCTACCAGAGGGGCTATCTGTCCTGAAGAGTCATATTCTTCAAATCGTTATAAAGCTTGTGCTTAAAAAAATAGAAGTACACTGGACTATTATCTACAATTACTTCTTCACTACCAATGTGGAGTCTGGTTCCTAGAACAAAAACCATAAGAAACCTTTACATATGGTTGTAAACCTGCGAGTTGCTGCGTAAAACTCTCGGAAAAAGTTGGTTTTCTGTACCCTGTGTATTTGAACGTTTTGCTTTGTTTTAGTATGCGGTACTGAGCCCCGAATACTGTACTTACAATTCACGTATTTAGCCACACCTTCCTGGTAATATTTCCGCTATCATCACAATTAAATATGAAAGCATGATAACCATTATATCGAATTGAGTCACTAAAATATCACGAGAAACAGTATTTAATGTATTTTAGACTAAACCAGAATTTTGTGAAAGTATTATTGTGTCTTAAATACTATCTCTAGTTTTCAATTTCCCTCTGAATTTTGAATAACATGAAAATAGAGGCTTGCCAACAAAAGTAAAAGGAGCTTTATTTATGGACGTCCTTAACTATTATACTTACCTGCATCCCATTCTAAATTGGGCTTAAAAGTCGTTAAGTTTTGCTTAGAGGCCTCTTTATCGCGTTTGAAGTTATTTTATGTGGCGTAAATCTACGACACGGTACCACCATTTCTCTTCTGAAGCAAACAACGGAAAAATCCACTGGTATCCGCTGGGTTTGAATCAGTGACTCCGGGAGTCTGAGACTAGATATTTTCTCTAGACCACGAAGGACTATATTTATAGAAAGTGCATCACCTCACACTGCTGTTGCACGTAACTATTGATGACATCTGGCAATTTAACTGCCTGTTTGCAACGTTCCCATTCTGCTTAGTATATCTATATTTTAGAGGTACATCCCATTCGAGTTACTGATCGTTTTAGATATTTTGACCACAAAGCCTATCTAATAAGGACAGTACTTGTGCTCGAACAAACATATCTGTATAAAAGTTTGGTACAGGGCCATTACGTACCTCTCAATGTGCTAGTGGATGTCGTTTTTCTGCAAAACTAATCACGCTCCAGATATTACTATAAATGTCATTGTAGATGCTATACGCAATGCATATATCTTAATTATAAATTTAAATGGGGACTTTCAATAACATACTCAAAGCAACATGAATGTCTGCAAAACGCACAGTGAAGAAAGGCAAGTTGATTGCATGTCATATTTGCACATAATGTCAGTGTTGAACGCCACGTCAATTACACTGTTGAAGTTGTCCACTGCTTCGCCAATATCGTAGCCAACGTTCTGCCACGCGTAACGAAGCATTGGTCCATATACTCTCGCATATAATAACTGATTGTAATTGATAGAAGGTAAATTCATGATAAAGAATCTGTCATGCAATTTTGGCTGCATGTTACTGGAACGTAGTTTAATGAAGTCTCTTATTCTCTTGGCATATATTTTATATTGCCTGAGGAAATACGCATACAAATGTGCATATTTTGTAGTTTTATGTGGAATGATTTTTAAATCTACATATTTTCCGCCAGATGCTTCCGGTAGTACCTGTTCATCCTTATGTCCAAACCAGGAGTCACAAAGTACTAATGACTTTCTCGACATATTTGGATTCAAAACTGCCAAAAAGGTCCTCAGATGTTGTTTCGTCATGTGTCCACTCTCACTGCCTGCCTTGGTAGCGTGGTTGTAGCGTGTCTGCCTCACATTCAAGAGGTCCCGAGTTCGAATCTCGGTCAGGGTGAGTTACCTAGATAAGGTTTTTCCGGGGTTTTCCCTTATCCTGAAAGACGAATGTCGGGTAACTCTAAGCCCTATGGACCGTGGGCTCATTTGGGCATCATTTCACCCATTCCATTCATCGTCCGATATGACAACGTTGGAGGACGTAAATTACAAAAAAAGAAAGAAGAAGAAAATATTTCCACTCTCACTTGCACGGACGAAGACATTTGGAGGGCACCGAGTTTCTGTTTCCCTTGACACACGGGGTCCAAATATTCCAAAAGCAATGAGGTATGTTACTTGCAGAGGCCTCTAACGAACGACTGAGAGTTTTACAGGTGAGCGAGTATCACTAGTGCAATTTAAATTATCTCTCAGGCTATTTTGGTGTATATGTGTTTGTTCGAGCCCAAGTACTTTCTTTGTTAGTGATATTTTTATATGTACGAAAATTACTTTGGTAATAATTTATAGGATAATAGTACGACAGGTAGTATATTTCATAAAGGGTTTGTATGGGAAACTAGTAAAGGGAAGTGAGTTCAACTCCTGATTATATCTTCAAAACTTACTCAACTCATAATGTTTTAAAATTTTGGAATTACTGACTTTAAACCAAAATTCCCTTTTAAATTTTTCTCCGCTTCTTGTCATTTCTTTTCTCAAGTAAACTTCATGTAATTTATGTATTTTGAACAATACCGATTACCACTTTTATGACCTTAAATATAATTGTTCGTAGAAGTATATTAACGGGGATTTTGGATCAGATAAAGAACACAGGTTATGGAGCATCAGATAAAACAATGAAATAATGACACATAAAGAGCCCACCTTAATGAAGATAGTTAACCCTTCGTTGGTCGCAGTCCGTTTAGTTACATTGGTCTTGTGTGTGCACTGGACTCACTGTTTCTTTTTTAATCTTAAATTTATTTTAATGCTTCTTTAACTATAGGTGCACACACAATGTTATTTATCATAATAAAGTTACAATAGTTTTACTATAATACGTGTAAACAATGCAATATTCGCTAGACATTTTTATAAAAACTAGAAACCGGTTACGTTTACCTTTTTGTTTGTTAAATTAAGCCTCTTTAAAATATAGAAGTCAATTGTTCTTTCACATTAGCTGTTTAATGGGATTATAAACGGTAGGGATGGAAGGGACTATAACTATAGAATCAGACTGAAAATTTTGTTAAAGAACATTTACTTTACATTAATTGAACAAATAATGGTCTAAACTATGAAGCACGTGATTTAAATGTAAGTCACCACTTAAGATATCTCATGTATGTATGGGATCTCCTGGTGATTTACGGGGAAAATACAAGTCAGCTGGAGAACTAATGTCGTGCTGGTACCTTACCATGATAGCTCAGTGGTTAGAGCAACCAGACGGAGACCGGCTGATCCATGGTGCAAATCCTGGCTATGGTTGACACTACGTTTCCAAAACGTTCCACTATTTAAAATAATTAACTTGTACTTATTCAATATACTCAGAATCATAAAGCAGTTGTTTGATGCATCAAAAGCAATTTTTACTTAGGTTTATCAGATAATCGCTATTTTTTCACTGCCAGTGGTAATATCGTAAACATTTGTATGGCAAAAATGACGGTATGTTCTCCGCAGATAGGTTGTGCACATTTCTTACAAGTTTAAGTTGCCTTTATGCTCTTTTTATTGGAGATGGATCCACATCAGCTTTTCCACTTGCCATAGATACTTCAGAAGGAACTGAATATCTCTCTCTCCCTCTCTGTCTCCCCTACAAGGTCTATTCTTCTATTCAGTTCCAATCTAAGTTTCTCCTAAATCCCTGCAATCAAGGCTCTAGCTGCAAGATGATGATTATTATAAAACCTTTATTGGAGTGTTATTCGTTATTCCACTGATCATAACACACGAATAACGGTTTTATAATAATAATAATAATAATAATAATAATAATAATAATAATAATAATAATAATAATAATAATAATAATAATAATAATAATAATAATAATAATAATAATAATAATAATAATAATAATAATAATAATAATAATAATAATAATAATAATAATAATAATAATAATAATAATAATAATAATAATAATAATAATAATAATAATAATAATAATAATAATAATAATAATAATAATAATAATAATAATAATAATAATAATAATAATAATAATAATAATAATAATAATAATAATAATAATAATAATAATAATAATAATAATAATAATAATAATAATAATAATAATAATAATAATAATAATAATAATAATAATAATAATAATAATAATAATAATAATAATAATAATAATAATAATAATAATAATAATAATAATAATAATAATAATAATGATAATAATGATAATAATGATAATGATAATGATAATGATAATGATAATGATAATGATAATGATAATGATAATGATAATGATGATGATGATGATGGTGATGATGATGATGATGATGATGATGATGATGATGATGATGATGATGATGATGATGATGATGATGATGATGATGATGATGATGATGATGATGATGATGATGATGATGATGATGATGATGATGATGATGATGATGATGATGATGATGATGATGATGATGATGATGATGATGATGATGATAATAATAAAATTATCCTTTAAATGTGATATACCTACAAGGTAATTAAGAATATTTTAGAAAATGTGAACGTGAACTCTCTTAACGGGGCTTTCAGATTAGCGATCTCTCAGATACTTTTACAAATGACCAAATAATGCAGGAGAGGAGCCTAAGTTTTCCAAACACAAAGTTTCAAGTGGTGAGGAAACATTGGGAAGAGACTTCACCCGGGAGATACATCAATCGGTAATCGAAACCCTGTCTCTGGCAGAAACACTTACATCCTACACCATACTATACTAAAGCGACGGGCTACAGAGAATGTTAATATTCATTAACTATCATCCTCTCTTGTAATGGAGAAAAAGGGGAATAGCTAGGTACAAAACAAATTCTTCCAATGCGATGAAAACTCTTAATAAGTACTTTTATCCCAAAATAAATGATATCACAGGAAGTAAACTTATGTGAGAAAAATATTAGCAACAACGAATAAATAATCAAACGAATCTGAAACTGCGATTCTTTCTTTTGTTCCGACTGTGCACCCCTAACTTGTCTTCAAGACTGTCATTAAGAACTGAGTTATTCTTTAAACTGAAAGAAGGGTCATTGGCCAAAGTGAGTGTCTACCTGCTAGGTTTGAAAAGCCGGGCTTAGAGCAGTGTAGCTAGTAAGGAAAGGTTTCTCATATTGTGAAGGTGTTTTCCGACAGCTTGCAAAAGTGTTTTTAGATATGAAGAGGAACGCAAAAATCGATAGTTTTTTCAAACCTACCAATGCGAGCAAGATATGCAGAACTAGCGCTTTAAGTGAAGTTAAACCTGAAGTTGGTGAGCTAAAAACTAAAAATGAGATGTGTAGTGTTCATGCCGCGAGTGAAGAACTTCGCAGTTGTAATGCCGGTTGTGATATCGGCATGTTGGTGCAAGAAACAAACTGTGTCAACATTTCTAGAGATGTTAGGTGACATCAGGGGGTGTTAACTGGGATAGGAATACAGAAGCCGCATTAAGTTTCGCGAAACACCCGGGGTCTAATGGTACATTTCGAGCGCTGCTTGTACTCTAACAACCGGATTCACTGTCGCCAATATAATTACTTTGGCTGCCATGTTGCAGACTAAATAATAGTCATATACAGAAAATGATGAGCTGCGAGGCTTGTAAGCAGATAAAATATTTGAAGAACTGGCTAAGAAGGCAATAAAAATGAAGAGAAACTTGAAAAGGGCAAGGAAGGATACAGAGACTCAACACTATGCAGCAGGAATGTTCTAACTCATGTGAGAAGTCAATAATTAATATATAAACTTTCCAAGCTGTTTTTCTCAGTTTCACTTTTTTTCAGTTCAGGTACACTTTTTTTTTTAAAAAAACTATTCAACCAAAACATGTGGATGTTTTTCTGTATATTGAGCAGACATACAAGAATAATAATAAGAAAAAGGGATTTTTTCTCAGAGATTCATAATAGTAGTTTAAAAAATATCTGAAATTTAAGTGCTTTTTTAAAGTAAAACTATAAAATTAAAACAAATTATCTTTACAAAATTTTCATATCATAATAGGTACTATTCAAGGTAAAGGTTTTAAGCACATGCTTCAGAATGTTCATGTACGTTTTAATAATAATTTCTTAGTAATGTGCATCCAAAGATCATAGAAATAGCATTGCAGAGATAGGCAGTACTCTATCATCTTAATGAAACTACTTTTGTAAATGTTTATCTTAAACTTGGAGTATAAACAAAAACAGTCCTCTGTAGTACAGTGGGTTGAGAAAGTAGTGTGACTATAAAATATTAGTTTACCCTCGTAAAGATATATAATATAGCAAACTCTTAATAAGTACTTTTATCCCAATCTTTTATCTTGTGATATCGTTTATTTTGGGATAAAAGAATTGTATTCCTGCCCGCTAGGAGACAGTGCTTTTACTGACTGTGTACTGCTGTCCATAGATGGCACCACCAGTAAAACAGGATATGTGGGAAGAATAATGCAACTTTTCCTACTTTCTCTAAACGATTGCACATAATTTTGCTGTTTAGTTATGATCTAGATTTCACTTGCCGTTTACCTTGTGGAACTATAAGGCAGCAGTTGTGTATATCAACACAATACAGTAAGAAAGATATTTCTTATTGAGAAAGGAAGTCTGTTGAGGTGTTGAGGTATATATATATATATGAGCTACTCGCAAATGCTTTTGCCCACCCTATTCAACGTCTTTATGGCAGACTTCCCAACAGAGCCACGAGTCGAAATGGCACAATACGCTGACGACGTGTTTCTGTTCTGCAAAGACAAACACATCCTCAGAGCCTTCAACCCCCTACAAAGACATCTCCGTCTCACACAGCAGTGGTGTAGGCGTTGGCGGATGTCCGTTAATCCGGACAAAAGCCACGCCATACTTTTCACAAAGCGCCACACCCCCGCAGACTGCCCCAATTTCAGCTACCGAGGTCGAAGGATAGAGTGGACTAACTCTGTCCAGTACCTAGGTGTTAACTTGGACAAAGGTCTAACCTTTCGCCAACACATCAGGGACCGAGCGGCTAAGGTACAGGGAGCAATTGCTTCACTGTATCCAATGCTGGGGTCAACCTCGATGCCATTTGGCATGAAGTTATACCTCTTCCGAGCGCTGGTAATCCCGGTTATGCTGTATGCCTGTGAGATCTGGGGCATGGCCGCAGACAGCGTGCTAGCATGGCTCCAACTTGTACAGAATAGAGGACTCAGGTCTATATATTCTGTGGATCCTTATTTTCCTACCAGGTTGCTACACGAGGCCTCGAGTCTCCCATACGTGGAGGATGAAATCAGGTGCCGGGCATCAAAATTTTACGCAAGTTTACCATCTCATAGAAGCGCCCTTGTCAGATCCCTGGGAGATTATGACCCCACTAGACGTCGCTCTAGTCAGCACCGGTTACCCCGCATGGCTTGCGGGCATCCGAGATAACCAAGAAGCTAATCCGAACAGCAGCTAAAGCTGAGCTCCACATAATTCTTCCAAGCTGCTTGGCATCAAAATTAAACCCAAAATTTAAATAAATAAAACACCAGGGTGCAAGGTGTTGCATCCTGTCCATCAACCACCAGGTACCACTAGTAACCTCAGAAAAATTCATCATCCTAAAAATCAACATTTCACCCTACAACATCCCGATATTACCTTACCTGCGGTAAAACCCTTAAAAACGGGTGGGCACGCAGCAAAAACCTTCTGGCTTTATACAGCCAGCCAGCACCACATGGCATGGCATGGCGTGGCAATGCTTTTTATGTTACATTTCAATTTAGTCAACACGGTTAGTGTCAAGAAATTTTTACAACTAAGCATAGTTTTCAAAGCTTTATACATAAACTGTGCCTGAGCTTTTAAATCTCCGTAAAATTAAAATGTGACTTTAACCTGATTGTTCTTTTTCAACCCACTCTCTTACACAGGGCTCTTTTTCTATCTATTCCAATTTTAAGATAAACATTTACCAAAATAATTTCATTAAATATTTTGTTGCAAAAGTTAGAGTGCAAGTCTAAAGTGAAGTTTAAATGTTTAAAATGTAGGTTATGTTTGCACTTTTAAATGAATATGAGGGATAAGCATTTGAAATTTTAAATAAAAAAACGAATAACTAAGAAATCATCTACGACAACGATAAACTTGATATAAGCTATTTGTTGTTTTATTTAAAATTTCAATGTATTTGTTTATACCTCACATTAACTTGAATGAACAAGCACAAAGACCTACATATTAAACATTTATATATCGCTTTAGACCTACACTCCAGATTTTACAACAAAATATTTAAGGTGAGGAGGTACTTCACCTGGCGCTAAAAATCAATTTTCTAATTTTACATTTTAGTACAATTTCAGCCCTCTAGATTACAAATAAATATTTATAAAGTTCATTGTAGCAGTATTTTATATATAATTTGCATATTAAGCTAATGAGTGTGACGTTTTCGCCACCCTTCTTTTCGTAAACTTTCAGAATATCGATCTTAACTTCTGAAATACTGAACAGATATTTCTGAGCTAGGCCTTGTTATGTAAGGGATAATTCAAGCTTCCCGTCGGTACCACTGTAACTCCAATGATGCTAGTTTTTCTTATGTCTTCGGCTGTGTAACAAACAGTTACTTGTTTTGAATATTTTGTACTAGATATTGCTGAATATATGATATGGATAGGCCAAAAACATTTGGAAAGAGGAATCTTATAGACAGTCGTTTTACTAAACATAGAAAATATAAATACAACAGACAATGAAACCACATATAATATTGAGGTTAGTAGGTCCAGTTCACACTATACATGTGATAAGCATGATAGTGGTCATATACAGAAATTGATGAGCTGCGAGTCATGAAAGCAGATAAAACGTTTGAAGAACTGGCCTAGAAGGTACGAAAAATTAAGAGGAACTTGAAGGGAACAAGGGAGGCTACAGAAAGTCAAGACTATGCAGCTGGAATTTTCTGACTCATGTGAGAAGTAAGTAATTAATATATAAACTTTCAAAGCTGTTCTTCTCAGTTTCCCATTTTTTTTTCAATTTCTCGTACTATTTTTGGAAACTATTCAACTAAAGCACATATATATTTTTGTGTGTATTAAGCCGACTTACAAGAATAATAATAAGAAGGTATTCTTGTCAGAGATTCATATTGGTCGTTAAAAAAGTTATCTGAAAATTCATTGCTTCATAAAAAAACTAAAAGTTTTAACAAACTATCTTTACAAAGTTTCGAGTAATAATAGGTATTATTCAAGATAAAGGTTTTAAAGAACATGCCTGAAAGTTTTAATGTACATATCAATAATACTTTTTAGGTAATGTGCACCCAACAATCAGGGAAATAACATTGCCGAGATAGGCAGTACCTTCTCACTTTAACAAAAAATACTTTTGTAAATGTTTATCTTTAACTTGAAGTTGATACAAAAACAGTCATGTGTAGTAGAGTGGATTGAGAAAGTAGTGTGACCATAATGCATTAGTTTATCGTCATAAAGATATATATTAGAGCAAACGTTCTTTTAATTGTATTCCTCCCCGCTAGGAGACAATGCCTTTACCAAATGTGTAGTGCTGTCCATAGATGGCACCACCAGTAAAACTCGATATGCCGGTAGATTAATGTAACTTTTCCTATGTTTTGTAAACGATTGTACATCATTTCGAAGTTTAGATATGGTTTAGACCTCACTTGCCGTGTGCCTTGTGGAAATATAAGGCAGCAATAATGTATAATAACACAATACTGGAGGTACAAATATTTGTTTTTGAGAAAGGAAGTGTAGTGAGGTTGATACATACCTGAGCATCTTGATAGTTGTGTTTGTGTTCTAATTCTCAATAATCTACAACAGACTTATTTTGGTGGAATAGTTATGGAATTATAATGAACTATGAGCTGTACATATCCTTTTAAGCCCGGCACCCAGTCAGATCCTTTACCCTTGTTAAGTAGTTAACGGGGTTTATATTATGTGCCGCTTGGAGCTCCCCAGGGCCTGATAACTCAAATAGGAATACAGAAGCCGCATTAAGGTTCGCGAAACACCTTGGGTCTAAAGGTACATTTTGAGCAGTGCATGCGCCGGATTCAATGCCGCCAATATACCTATACCCGTCCTACCTACTTTCGGTCTCAATACACACAACTCCTGTTTTTCCGTTTACTGATGACATTTTCTGTCTTATGTCTCTTGTTTCCGTTTCCTCAAACTTTTTGAGGGGATTCGGCTCTGCGACTATTCTTGGTCTCTTGTACCTCATTCCCCCAGGTGGGGCATCCTCGGGAGGAAGGATGAGGCCAGAGAAGACAGTAGGTGGCCGTCCCAATAAGCCGAAACAGTGGAGAGCGCAGAGTCTCCTGTACTGTGTACCGGAAACGGTCCCAACATTTGGTTCGGAAACCGGCAACCGACCAATCGGAGGAGGAAGTGGTTCACTCAGAGGTTATCATCCCACCCTGCACCGCCCAAACTCCCGCGGACACTTCCACCCTGAAAGAGACCACCAAATGAGAGATGGTATGAAATAAAATGATAATGGAGATGCATTGGAGGGACAGAAAATTCGGGGAGTGTAATTAACTAACCCAGCATTCGCCTAATCACCCGGGAAAGGCGCACATACATATGGGTCAGGTAGATTAACCACGTGAATCGAACCCAGACCGCCCGGAAGCGGGCCACAGGTGTTCTCCAACCTTACTTGTTGATTATTCTTAGTCATTTTTAACAATTTATCTCTAACTTTCCACCGATATCTTCCACCTTTCCACTAATCACCTGTATTCCTTACAGCATTTTCTCATTTTACAGACAGTTTTTCTGATTAGTAATACCTCTCTTCCCGCCTTAAGACTATTGCACGTTTGTTGCCAAATTTTTCCTCTCCATACCTTTGTTTACAGTATAGTATACTATGCCAGCCTGTTTTATCTCCACACATTGAGAATTTCCCTTTATCCTTATCATATTTAATACCTTTCAAATTTCCCACTCCTGTCCTCGCCCAAGCGAATTCTTCTCGCCTTAGCTTATTACACACGTCTATGTAATTTTTCCTTCCCCATATTGTTTTTTATCCCTATATATCCTCAAAAAGCTTCTCTCCCTTTTGCTAGAAAAAATACCTTGACTGTCAACATCTTTTAAAGTTAATTCTACTTCTTTCCAAAATCCTCAATAACAATACTCCCCATTGCTCCAAATATATCCCATACCTATCTGTTACATCAATTCCATTGCTTTTATGTCCAAGATCCTTTCAATTTGCTTCTCATTTACATAAGAAAACATTCCTTAATAATATTGCTTCCCTTTAAAATTGCTATTCTAAATATAACTATTTCATTACATTTAAGATAATTTGGTGCCTTTCCAACTCTAGATGTGCACTCCCATTAGGTAGCTTAAACATCATTGTGAAATATAGTACACTTAAGCCGTCGTAAAATATGTTAAGAGCTGGTCGTTATATGATCGCTTTGAATTCAGCTCTCTTCGCATGAACAAGAAAAATATAGGGAAATAGAGAAAAATACATAAGCATTTCTCTTTGGGAAAATTACACCAAGGACAAGAATAACTTGGAAATGTTTAACTCAAAAATATTTATCAGGCAAAATTTGGAAATTTAATGAGACGCATATTTTTGTTGGAATAGGATTTTTGCAGTTATGCATAAGTTATCTAGCATGAAGAGCACTTCAGAAGCTACTCAGTGAATATTCATACAGTTCATTTGTCATGTAAATAACTTAAACGTACTTCATTTTTACCAAAATCGTTAGAGGCAATTTCGAGTACGCCAAAATTTTCAAAATATTTTCCATTAAAAGGGACACTTAAATGCATATTTTCGTGTCTGAAATATGAACTTAAATTTCAAGTTTGGTATTTATTCGGGTTTTCCCTTTTGAATTATTGATTCCACACACCACGAGTGCGCGCACACGAATGTACACACTCGTAGAGAGCTTTTTCTAAAATTACATCTTTTTGGATTCAAGAAGCACCAAAACACGTGTTTCCGGGGAAATATTGGCATCACATTTTATTGTGGATTACACTACTCCCTCTGGTACTATAAGAACGTGATGGTATATTATTTTAGAAGAAACGGCCACCCATTCTTTTACTTGATTTTGAGATATGAATGTTCCTATTAAATTTTATACCTTCCAATTCGCACACTGCCAGAGTTTCTCTGTTTCACTCAAGCCTAAATGCCGCCCGTATCCTTTTGCACGGTTGGGTGTCCAGCAGCTTTGTGCGTTCTTCAGCAAGCATTTTGAATATTTAACAGAGCTAGTGAGTTGTGATGTAGAGTACAGTCAGTACCGGCAACATATGCTCACTTTTACACGCCTATTGTAGTTTGAAATTTGGAATATACTTCTCACCACTATCTTCTTTGAGGTGCACTACATGTTTGAAAATAAAAGCCATCCTCCGAAGGTTTCTGGTAAGATAATATTTCAGAAAAATAGAAAACCTATTGGGTGGTAGCATTCTGCTCCTCTATATTTCATACAAATTTTGACTCTCTGGTATCTGTCTTAAGTACAGATATTTCATTACACACACAAACACACACACACACACAAACACCACACATACACACATATATTAGTGCCGCAGATCAATCAAAATTATCAATCGACTAACCGAGTTACCTTAATTGATTAATCGAGATATTATCTGTTCTAAAATGATGTGTAAGGATTATATAAACTACTTTAATACTCTGTGCATTTCATTATTTATGAAACCTTTAAATATTTACATTCAAAGTTTGTGTTTGCATCAAATGCACTTGTTTTATATATGTATTGAATAAGATCTACAATATTTTTGTAAGCAATTAATTAGTAGCGTACTGTATCAATATATACTGAGATTTGTGAAACTGACATGCAGTTGCTTTTGTAACGCTTTTCCTTATTTTGACTTTTTAACACAAAACTTTCACTCACTGTCACGAACTCAGAAATGTTACTGGCCTACTGCAGTTTACAGCAAAGTTACACCACCACCAGCCCTGAGAAGAGATATCAGCTATTCCTTCCACAGCTGCGTAATCGAAGTGTTCGATACAAGGTTGTACAGTTCAGTTTATGCTAGCAAACTATAATCAGTTGTGTACGATATGTTGTCACCCACAAGCTGTAAGGAAAGAAACCTGTCCGTCAGCATCTGTATGTAGTTACTTGATGGGTAAGGCCAGGTATGTTGTAAAATAGAATTAATGCTAATTTCCGATACTGCTTTCACGATTGCAGGAACAGCATTACGATCGGAATTAATTGACTAGTAAATCCCAGCACTAGAAGCTTGTTCTATATGTAGCTATTCAACCTGAAGTTAGCTTACGTCCCATGCGCGAATTAGTTTTACTAATATACTAAATTTAAGGTATCAACAAATGGATGATTAACTGAAGTTCAAACTCACATGGATACAAGCATTGGTACTCCAATGCAGATTTAGACAATCGATGAGTCTTGTCTCCTACAGGAGCGGCAGCATGTGTCCCTGCAGTGGCCTCCACTTCTGCACCTGTGGTCATTCAGTAAGTGCGCTGGTTTTGTTGCATCAAGTTATGAACTTTATTTTTCAAAACATTTATATACATGTTTATATAAAATTTATATAACGTGCTCATCACACCTTCTGATGTCAAATATGATGAATGATGCTAGCCTATGACCTCCTCTACTGCGCTGGCATGCAAGAACTCTGTCCTTGAAATTTGTTGTGACTGCCTGACTGCATGACAATTTTCTACTTGTATTTCGCAGAGAAGTCGAATTTCCTCCTTTTATACAGAGATATTTCGGGGTTTATTGAAATACACCAATGATTTAAGAGTTCCCCAAAGAAAACAGTCACAAGGAGTTAGCCATGTGCCTTTGTGGCCCATTGGTGGTTTGCATTACATGAAGTGAGGCGATCCAGAAACCGCTCTTGGAACAATTGGGTTGCTTCGTGGCAGCATGGCCAGTGGCACCATCCTATTGAAGCCACAACTCCTGGATGTCTATTCCATTAAAATGAGGTCACAAAAACCCCCTTATCATCGTACGCTATTGATTTCCATCCACTGTCACAGCTTGTCCTGCCTCATTTTGAAAAATATGGATCGATGATGCCACCCGCTCAAATGATTACGTATTCAGCACACGACATTTCACAACTTAAGCATACACTCATTAGCAAATTAACAAGGTCAACAAGTACTGAATGACCATTGGGCTTAGATGTTTTGATCTGAGGGGGTAGCTAAATATCAGCTTAAATATGTCATGTAAATTTTTATATTACATACAGATCTGTAGTATATAAATGGGCTCGTACATATACAGACGAACGGTTACCAAGTGGAATAAATGCCCTTAAATGAGCTAATGAAAATGAAAATACTATATAAATGATTCTTAAACACTTACGGCGTCACAAGTAGTAGACAATATGATAATTCTTGGGGGAAATATTTTTGGAAGGAAGAGTTCTAGACTTAAGTTTAAGTTAATTATCGCCATTTTCTGGTATGATAACTGAGGAAAGCTGGAAGAAAACAGAAGTTAGATAGAGCGATTCAGGTGGGAACTGAACCGAAAACCTCCCGATCATCGTCGGCGAATGTGTATATATGTTATTCCAGTGCGAGAGAGGAACGGTGAACTTACATTGTACTGAAATGGTCGTTGAAGCTTCCATTCGTCTCTATAAGAGCCGTCCCCTAAGAGAACGACATCTATAGTTAGAGGTTGTTACAAAAGAGATTTTTCTCGATTGGTATATCGATTATTTGCACTTTGGACATGGAATTTGCCGGGCAGATAAATCGATCGTTAGCGAGAGGAGTTTCAGTTATCTTATTAAACATTCCTTACATTTCCTACCTAACTTAATTATTCTCTCTGCTTTTATACATAATTTAATGATGCTTCTACTAGACTGTTGCAGAGGCGTATAAAATGTTAGCTAACTATTTATGCTAATTATAAGTTCCAAAGCTCATAAGGAAATAATACAATCTGTATTAATTTGGGAATAAATTATCAACATTTTATCCGCGGTGGCATTGCATGATGGACGATAACTAGCAAATGAGCTTTACACATAGAAAATAATAGATAGAGGACAGTATTTGAGTGGCACAACATTATACGCCGACTTGTATCGCGATCCAAGTCGAATATCTCAGCAAATCAACATTGCAACTGCAGATCTAGAGAAAGATGTCTTTGTTTTAAAAAATCTTCCACTAATATTAAAAGTATGTTCTTTCATTCCAATACATTTCCATCTTGTTACCCAACGAATTTTTAAAATTATTGTTGAGATATATTTTGACATTATCGATAATATTGAAGTGAAGTAATATGTGTTTCAAATGGGAAGGGTTCTGGAGTCCAGCTAATCAGATGCCGTATCACACTCAGCGTTGCCAGCTTGTTACCCCACTCCTTTTATATTTACCTCTCTCTCTCGCACAGTAGTACAACTTGCACATCTGCTTCGCGCTAGACGTAAGGCTAAGCAAATTATATTTTACAAACTTTTACAATGAGGCTGTTGCCAAAATAAAAATTGGAAAAAGCATTTTCGCAAATTATGGATATTTTAAAATACTATAACTATAATTATTGTTTATGAATTAGCTATTTTTCTAATCCAATGGAACTGCCAGTGGCTCATCCATATCGCTGTCAATATCATATCCGTTAAGAGACAATTAGTCATTGTCACTGTCTTCATCGTCTGAGTCTTGCAAATTTATGTTTATAGGTTCCAAGATCTCGTCACGTGCTATTTGTTTCTTAAAATCGTCTTTTTGAAGGTTTTCTGCATGCCTCACGTAGTTCTTCCAGTCCTGTTGTGTTAACTTGTCAATTTCTTCGTAAACAAGTCGTTTAACGTCCGTCAGTTTAAAAGTATTGTTTATTTTTGCAATGCCCCTTTTTTTATGAGCCCACACCAACTCAATTGGATTATATTGGCAGTGGTAAGGTGGGAGGCGTATTACCTCGTGTCCCGTTACGTTCAGAAGATAAAGACAATGACAATGACAAATTATGTCTTAACGTAAATAACATTCAAAGCTATAAGGATGCTCCGCTGGCTTTTTCCTTGGCTTAGAAAAATAAGTAATTCATAACTATAATTATTTTTAAACTATATACTTAAAACATGTGCGTAATATACGAATATCCATGTTGTAATTTTGATTTCAACAACTTCGTTATTATAGAGCTTTGGAAAATTTAGTTTGCGTTCTCTTACGTTTAGCGCCAAGAAGACTCGCAGGTGTGTGAGAGAGAGGGAAATATAAAAGGAGTGGGGATAACGAGGTGGCAACGCTGAAGGCCCTAACGCATCGGATTCGCTACAGGCGAGAACTCTTCCCATTTAAAACACATAATAGTAGATAGTAAACTGAGGGTATTAAGTAAGCTTCACCGAAACATCCGATAGTAATATTTCGCTGGAAATATCTGTTTTGCGGTATAATCAGGAAAAGATACATTTTTGGGTGTTCACATGTGCTTTTTAAATAGCGAAACTAAAAGTGAAAAGTGCTATACCTATCTCTCAAAGATAGTTATGACATGAAGATTCTTAGGAGGTTCTCCCAACTCCAAACTATTTCTTATTTGGTACAATTTTAGAAACTCTAAACAGGTATATTGAAGTACCACACGTACATGACAAATAAAATGTATCTTTTAAATAATCCGTGAACAAGATTTTGTGTAATGTTCATACAGAGGAAAATTTCTATAACCTTCTCTGACATGTCAACCATAGGAGATGTACAAGGGGACAACCCGACGGAAATTTAAGATTGCTTTAAAATTTGCAATTTATTTCAACAAATGCTTAATCTTGCATAGACGTTTCTGAGACATTGGCTGTTGTAGGTCTGAGTTTTCAATACCTTCGTGTTTAAAATACTGTCACAATTGTGCTGCTCATTGCAGTGCTATGGAAAATGTAATTTACATTTGAACATGTGACTGTCGCTTCAGTTTTCTACATCCCCTTTGACTTTATAGCGATATGTGTTGTGAAACTAGTTCTAGAAATGTTTATTTAGCAAAGAAACTTTAAGATTTTGTAGGATTGGTTTAAAAGCTATAGAGGAAAAAGTTAGTGTATAGAGAAGACGCGTGAATATAACGTAGTGCCTATTTTATTTTATGATCCTCAATATCTAAAAGGATATAATTGAAAGCGATAGAAACAGATTATCCTGCTTCATGTTCTAAACTGAAGAAACTAAGTAAAATTCCCAGTATATCCGTGCAGTGCAGTGCGGTGCAGTACAGTACAGTACAATGCACAACGGTACTTGGGAACTAACTGGTACTTGGTGTCATGTTCGATCAGCCTTTAGGGAGATGAAACTTCGTAACGATAAGGCTGTAATGGTTATACGTGGAAAGCCACTGGGGATGCGAACATAATACGCTGTGGGGTACAATGAACTTCTGTTTGCTTATGCTATATAGCCTAGTAACCTTGTTCCTCCTAAGCTGTCCTTCGATGTCCTCTGACTTGGCTCAGGATGACCATAAAACGCTTTAAACCATATAAATAATATTACAGAGTGTGCTAACAGTGAAGGCTATCGTAGTTGTGGTCACTCTTTGGCCCTCCGCCGCGCCAAAGTTGGCAGTTTCGTATCCCACCTTGGGCATGGATGTTTATGTTTCTTGTGTATATGAGTAACAGAAAAAATCCGGAATAGCTACAGGGCCATAATCCAAATAAAACAAGACATTAAAAATAAAAATTAAAATTAAAAATAGCAACTCATGGCAATCAAACGAAAGACGTAAGCAGTTATATATTACTTACGTCTTCAACGATAATGCTTTAAATTCATGTATGGTTGATATATAATATATGCAAAAATCAATATAAACCTACTAGATAAACTCATTGCATATCATTAAACATAGTCTTTGATTTTGCTAAATTCAAACTCTTTACATTTGTAGCTCAGGCGGTTTCATCTGTGGTTCGCATTCGGGGGGCCTGGGTTCGATTCCCGTGGCCGAACCTACCTGACCCATGGGCTTTTCTCGGGGGCTTTTCCGGGTCGCTAGATGAATGCTGTGTAGGTCAGTTTCATCCTCCGAATTTCCTGTACCTACATGTTATCTCCATTATCATTTCATATCATCTCTCATCTGGTGGTCCCTTTCATGGTAAAAGTGTCGCGGGAGTCTCGGCGGTGCATGGCGGGATCATACGCTCTGAGGAAAACGCTTTCCTCTCCAGCGGGACGGAATTTGGTTTCGGAGCTAGAGAGACGATCCAGAAGCGTGGCGGGTGGGATCCCGGTTGTGCAAGGCTGCCTGGAGTACTCTGCTCTGGGGAGGTGGCTTCCGATCTCCCGACCGGCTTCGTGATTGTTTCAGGGCCACGGCAAGTGGGATGACGATAGTCCTTAACAAACCACCGGAGAGCTTGTATCTGTGAAAGTACAGGGATCTCGCTCTCTGCACTGTAGTAACTCCTTGGGGTCGGTCCCCTTCTGTCTCCTCTCGCTTCATCCTCCCTCCCTGGGATGCCCCACTTGGTACATAGGTACTAAAGACCAGTCTAGTCAAGGTGCCGAATCCCCACCCAACAATCCAATCCAAATACATTAGTGGCGGGGTTACAGATCGTATATATGTGTACTCCGCCTTCACCGCAGTGACCTCGTTATTTTCCATAGTGCTCAGCCATTCAATAAACGGTCTCAGACTACATTGTGCTACACTGTTTCAGTTGCTGTCTTCAGTTCGATCTGTAAATATTGGGATTTGTTGGTTGTGTATTTCAAGAGTGAATTCTTATTCAAGAGCTTGCATTTGAATATGAATTGCACTATATGACTGTTATTGCTCTAAGAAATATCCAGTAAAAGGTGTATGCATGAGTAAAAATTTCTTTTGACCAATACATGCTCGAAACCGAATCATGTAAAACTGTAGTCCAACTGTAGACTATTTCAGGTGACCTGTTCCGGTTTCAGATAGAGGAACTTTTAGAAGTCTGGTTAATATGTTTTGTGCAGTGGAATCTGTAAACGATAAAACTAAGAAGCAAGAAGGAAATTCTCTGTCAGAAGAGACCATTGGCGATATTGTTGCGTCATTGGAATGCTCTGCAAAATAGTCTAAACGTATGGCAGAACATGTAAGTGTTTAAAACCTATGTTCGTTTTAAAATCAAATCACTACAGAGTGGCTAGAGTTAATGAATTACAAACGTCGACAGGAATGTCTCAATGTAGATGGACACCACCTACAAATCAACTTATAACAAGTTTGGTAGTCAGGCACACTCGCAATCTAATAGGGAGTGCATACGCGTGATATAAGTATGTTTTGTTATTCAAGATGCACTTGACTACGACCTGCACCTATATGGTAAGGTAAACATAAGCGATAGAGGATCAGATATTGTAATACATGTGCGGTACGTGTATCTGTAGAACAAAGAAGACATTTAAGACCTGGTGCTTTGCTGGCCACGAATATGCTCAAGTTGTTTTCGGGAAGCAAGACAGGCCAAAATGTTGTAACCACAAATGAACCACCGGATATAACACAAAGGTAAACAAAGACAGAACACTTCAAAATTCGCATTAATGAATAAAAGACGGTTTTCAGTAAATTAAATGTCAGGTCAAAGATGGCGTGAGTAATGAAAATTATTTGGGTCAAACAAAAATAGCTACTTAACTTAATTATCAAGCTGTGTTCATTTGTGCTTCTTAAGTCAACGGATCAAGAGCAACTGAACTGAAATCCAGCATCACGATTAACCGTGCTCCTCTCGGAGGAGGTGGCCAAAGCCTCCTTAATTCTGCGCTCCCAGTAAATGTTGCATTTTGCCAATATGGTCGTCTCTCGAAAATTGGCTCTATGGTCTTTATCAACGCGATGCTGTGCCAGCCCAGACATCTCAGGTTGCATTAAATGAATGCTCCGTTCATGTTCGTTTATTCTGGTAGCGATGGTCCTTCCGGTTTGTCCTATATACCTGTCCCACATTCAAGTGTCAGATAAGCCTACCGCTACATCTTGCATCCCGTTTACCAGCAACCTATCTGGCAGAATAAGAAGAATTCTCGCCAGATACAACATGAGGACCATCCACAATCCACCTCCGAAGAAAAAACATCTGTTGAGACCAGTGAAAGACAAACTGGACCTCCAAGTTCCGGGAGTGTACCGCATTCCATGTAAATGTGGGACACCGTATATAGGACAAATCGGAAGGATCATCGCTACCAAAATAAACGAACATGAACGGAGCATTCGTTTAATGGAACCTGAAAAGTTTGAGCTGGCAGAGCATTGTTTTGTTAACGTCATAGTGCCAAATTTTGGGAGATCACCATCTTGGCAAAATGCAACAGTTACTGGAGAATTAAGGAGGCTTTGGCATTTTCCTCCGAGAGGAGTACGCTTAATCGTGATGCCGGATTTCAGTTCAGCTCCTCTTGGAAACTCTCCTTAAAGTGCAAATCTTCGACTTAAGAAGTACAAATCAATACAGCTTGATAATCAGGTTAGGTAGTTATGTTTCTTTGACCCAATTAATTTTCTATATTCACGCCATTTGCTGACCTGGCATTTAATTTACTGAAAACTGTCTTTTGTTCAGTAATGCGAATTTTGATAGTGTTTTGTCTTTGTTTATATTTGTGTTATATCGCGTGATTCATTTGTGGTCACAACATTTAATAAATATCCTGATGGTGGGAGAGATGCACACTCCCGAAACGTCGATTTCTAAACGTATTTTCACCTGGCTTGCTTCCCGAGAACAACTTGAGCAAAGAATATATTTGAAAACTGAATAGGAAATAGGCATTCTCACGTCCAAATTTAACCAAATCGCATAGCAAATGTGCATTTGTTAGAAGGTTTTCCCTAGACTATGGTGAATGATAGAAAAATTTAAGCGAATGGAGATTTAATTACTGTGAGCTGCTCGAAAGTAGTACGAAGCCGAGTAGATTTCCTCTGTGAAATGGTGATCGATTAGTCATGCCTGGTAACGCTGGAGAAGCCAATCAAAAACTAAAGATAAGATTGCTGCTTGTATTGAAAGAGTTACATTTAAATGCTGCAGTAAGCATGTGTTAAATTACGGAATGTAAAGACTCTTAAGGTTTATATGGTAAATTTCAACTCTGAAGAGCGTGCCTCCGACAACAAACGGCCGCGCCGTGGCTCAGTGGTTAGATCGCTTGGCTCTCACCAAGGTAGCCCGGGTTCGATCCCAAGCGACCACAAAGTGAGATTCGTGGTGGACAACACGGCGCTGGGGCGGGTTTTCTCCTGGACCTCCGGTTTCCCCCGCCATCTCATTCCACCGGTGCTCCATCTTCAGCTCATAATCTATCAGTGTCACCACCTGCGGTGCCGTATGTAGTAAAAGCGGGCGTTAATCACTACACATTTCATTTCCAACAACAAATATACACCTCAACAGAGAGACGATGAAAGGAATCTTATTAACATCTGCGGTAAAAGCGCATAGCACATGGAATACAGAAGTATCCGCTTCCCAAGGTGACAGCTTGAGTGCAAAGTGGACAAAAACGCCCTTAATCTAAGGTAAGTCGTAGGAAGATGACATACTTAACGGTTGTGCCATTTTTTCATGGAAGTGGGAATGGAGAAAAATATAAAAAGTATTTCAAGATGTTGCCTGTATATTTAATGTTACTGGGAGAAACAATAATCAGTGTTCGTAAATGTGAGGAAATAGAAAGGTAGAATTAAATTAGTTGCAACATAACTGACATCTTGCCCCATCAATAGAGGAAGATGGAACAACATTGAGGAAGATGTAAAAACCCGAACATTGAAATTAAAAATAAAGTAAATTGAGCATTTGTATTACGACGGGTAAGACGCTTTATAAAACGTAAATTTAACGCAAGTTAGAGACATGATACAATGAAGAAAGGAGAGAACCAAACTGCTGTCTTGTAACTCTCTGGCCAGGGTTTGTATGAATCCAAGTATTCAAAGCTTGCTGCCAAAATGTTTTCAATGTTTTGAAAAACGATCGGACAAGCCGTCATGATCGGTCATATGTAATTTAACAGTATTCTTTAAGGACTTTCAACTTCCACCAATGCCTGTACACCTTATTTTTGGTGTATGCTACCAGCCATATTGGTCCGAGCTACCATGTGCTCCAACTCCAACTCGGTACTGACAGGCTATTAACAGCCAGAAGGTTTTTGCTGCGTACCCAGCCAGGTTTTGGGTCTGACCGCAGGTTGAAAATTTTAACGATTTACAGGATTAGGTGGGATTATTTTAATGAAGAAATTTTGATGAGGTAGCATTTGCTCCTCTTTATTTTGTACAGGATGCCAAACCGCTTTTTGTTTACACCCTGGTCTTGTATTTAATTTAAAAAGTGGGGTAAATTTTGTAGACAAACAGCTCATTTGGAGATTTTTGAATTTCAGCTTATGCTGCTGCTGGATTAGCTCCTTTGTTACCTCGGGAGCCCGCATGCCATACGGGGTACACGGTAAAGCCTGAAGCGGCGTCTCGTAGCGTTACCATGGTTAGGTGAAGCTCCATGCAGTACATCAAGTGCCCGACCTTAAGTTTGGGCAACGAAATATTACATTGCTTGTACGTACCAAGTTTACAGATAGTAGTTTCCTGTTTATCACTGGATGAAACAAGATATAAAACGAAAGAATATAACAGCACACTTCCAAGTGGATGCCCCTATGTTAGGCTGTGATAAGTGCTGCTATCTAGTCTCAGATGAAAAAAATATTATGAAAATTCCGTCTTCCTCCAACTTCCATCTTCTCCCCACTTACCTTAAATAGATATGCCTATAATAATTTGGTTTTTATTGAACTACCAGTCTTTCAATCATTCCATAAATTAAAACAGAATGAAAAGTGGTTTAAAACTGAACTTTCTAAGTGTATAAACCCGTGAATTGTATGAACATCAAACCAGACATGCGGTGGTAGGGAAATTTTGCGAATATTTTTATTCACATTCTTTTTAGTACAACTTCTGTTTGAGTACTTTGCCCATTCGGCCACTGTAGTTAACATTCCTCTAGGCAATGGTAATGCTGTTCTAGAGCAGCATTATTTCCAGATGAGAAAATTAATTATGCTTACAGCTACGAAACCAAATTGGTTCCAAGTTTTTTGGTCTCGCGCAGCACAAGCTGCACGTGACAGAAATCTTCAGTTTTTGCCCGGAGATTCTCGTTTCGTGAAAAAGAGCAGAGGAGGTTGTTTAACGGATTGGGGAATAATTTTTTTTTCAAGTATGGCAAACTATTTCACAGAGGATGTTAGCCTCTCTACATCATGTTTTAATGCCTTTCTTAATGCTTCTTTTAGGGCGCAGCACTGATTAAGTTATAGAGAAATAATAAATTAACAATAAAGTTCAAATTCATTAAAATTTTAAATGAAATAATTAATTATTCGCTCACATGTATCCTGAAATTTGTAGCACCATTTAACCGTAACAGAATATAACCTCTTGTGCTCTAAACTGTTAATTCTTTTTTGCTTAAAAGTAAACATACAAATGCAACACACCATTTATTTATTTAGGAGGATAATCCAAGAAATAAGCAACATATTTCATTAACAAACTATAAAGACAATACTTCCATAGAAAACAAATTAACTTCATGTTTCCCTACATAATCATCTCAGTTATTTAACTATTATTACGACTACATCTGACAATAAACTTTAGTGATCACGTGTTGGCCGCCACCAGATCACTAACCAAAGATTGAAACAAAATTTCACGAAGCAGAGATACAAGAAGAAAAAATGTGCACATGAATTCTCTCATTTAATTGTCTATTTTGTAATATTTTTTGTTCACTTGACTTGCCAAATAATCTCTGATGAGCAAGATAACATAGATGTTTGTTTTTGCTTGTTGAATATTTTATAGCACTACCTCCATTTGGCCACGCCATGGCTGAGTTTTTAGACCACTTGGCTCTCACCAAGACGGTCCGGGTTCAATCCCAGGAAACCGAAAAGTACGATTTCTGATGGACAACATGGTGCTGGGGCGGGTTTTCTCCGGGTGCTCCGGTTTCCTTCGCCAGCATTCAACCCATCGCTCCATCATCCTTTCTATCACCTCATCTCTTTCGTACTTTCACTTCCAACATTGGGCTGCTCACTCATCCCGGAATCTCTCTGACATATTGGCTGCAGGAAACCTCTGATACTCAACCCGTTGCATACAGGCCTCGAGGTTGTGCGGTTCAGAAGGCCCTATGTTCCACTTAAGCAAATACAGAAATTCTTTCATTCCTAATATTTCTTTTGTTCATCACCATATTATCACACGCCTCATCTTTTAATGGTAAATTAATCGGTTTTCAATTCAAAAACTGACTAGCACCTCAAGCAGTGGACAGAGCTTCATACTGTCACGGTAACGGGCATTAAAGTTTTGGCGCAAATAGACAACACACGGATAGGTTTCACGTAGATAACGAGCTTGCATAAGCAGATAAACATAGCGCTTGAGATAAGTGACATGCCGACCCAGATAGCGTTTCACACTTCTGGAAGCGTTTGATACTTCATTAGATGCCTTGTTTATTCCAGAAAGATCTACTGATTGTACAGAACAGTCTCAAATTGTGAATGAGGTATTTAAGGAAGTGATGAGTTGTGAAATAGTTGTGAAATGAGAGACAGCCAGCAGTGTTGTTGTAACGAGAGCTAAGGATGTAATCTGCTTTCACTGTTTGTTATTGCGATCGACCTTGGTAGACTGATGGTGTATGTGACGTAATGCTGCTATAATCTATAAGAGTATTTCTACAAAAATAAAGCAGATTTTAATTTCTGCAACTCGGCCTTTTAATTCTACGAACCCACAAAGTCACAATATTATACGGTTCCTGTTGTATACTCACAGAATGCTCAGCAACAACCTGCATTCTTATAACTCTCGGCAACATGTGAAAGAAACAATTGGACTTTGGATAGAAGCCTAATAGTGATTTGTATATCAGAGATGTACAATTGGTCGTTACTTCCTGAATTACTATTGCATCTTAGTAACATAACCACACGTTTAGGAGCTGGAAACTGCGAATTGCAAAGTTAGATATGTGGCATACCATACATATTATTTCATAAATGAGCATTCTTCAAACTTTTATTTCAAACATTCGTCAACATTAGAAACGGCCAAAGAACCTAAATTCATTGTCATTATGATATGTGGGTTCGATCCAGAAGATTTTGGGCACAATAAATCTAATCTTAAACATTTATAACTTCAATATCATTTATGTCCAGTGGTTTTTAATGTTAATGTAGGATTTGAATTTCTGTTTGGCGTTGATTACTGCTCACACATTACAAGTCATTTCTGCAGTAAATTAAACAAACACCGTACGATAAATTATTTGGAATAGAGCTGGAGCAAAAATCTATAACTAGGAAACAATTCTTTATTTTGATAAGAAATCCACTAGCAATTTTATGATTCGTGAAACAAATGGTTTTCTTGTTATATAAATCCTCGAAGTGTATGAAACACGCAGCGTTCCTCCAACTAATAAGTATTGTCTGTTTGCCTCTTTTCACCTTCAGAATAAGGTAATTAATATAAATATCTGAAATATGCTTCTGTATACTGCACATGAATTTACAACCCGAGTGCATTGTTGTTGCAATCTGTATCATTTTGTGCTACTCCGAGGATTAGAGATGATTCAGCTGTAAAACTGAACGTAAACCATTCAAGGCACCATTAATGAACGTTGAGAAAAGTGGAACCGGAAGAAGCTGAAAATAATTCTAAATTTGCGTAGAAATATTTCTCACATAATGACATTTATACGAGAGCTGTTCAATAAAGAATGATCGTAATTTTTATGGTCATAATTTTTTGCACTAAAATCCAATCTTATTATATTCTGTTAGCCTACTGTAAAACAAACACGCCTTAGTAGTTTCATTGTTGGTACTCCTGGTTCTCGCCTGTGAGAGCCAGGAAAGTTCAGACATCTTCAGTATCGCCTACCGCTGCAATGGAGATAACGTGCAGTTTAAGTTGATATTAGAGGAAGATCCGGAGTTTCTTTCAAACGTAATCACTACTGATGAAACTTGGCTATATCAATTTGATCCTGAGAGCAAACAGCAAAACTCAGTGTGGAGATGCCCATAATCATCAACACCCAGGGAAGCAAAAGTGGTTGCTTCTGCTGGGAAAGTAATAGTCATCTCATTCCTTGATATTCATCGAATGGTTAATCAGCACGTTGCCTGAAAACATTGCAAGTCCATAACAGGGGCAAAAGACCACATTTCCATTAAGCAGGCTGGATGCTGCACCACGATAATGCGCGACTGCATATTGCCAAATGTTTTCCGAATATCTTGCGAATCAACGTGAAGTACATCCCTCGCCCTCCATGTAGTCCGGATTTAGCCCTATGTTAGTTTTTCTTATTCCCTAACTTGAAGAAACGACTTCGTGGGAGACATTATCCATCATCAAAAGCAGTGTTTAAGGCTGTAGTCCGGATTTAGCCCTATGTTAGTTTTTCTTATTCCCTAACTTGAAGAAACGTCTTCGTGGGAGACATTATCCATCATCAAAAGCAGTGTTTAAGGCTGCAAAGGCGATTTTGAAGTATCTTTCAAAAATGGTTACCAGCATGTCTTTAAGGACTGCCAGAAACGCTGGGACAAGTGCATTGTATTCAGGGAAGACAGTTTTGGGAATGACCATCAAAATTATGAGGATGAATAAAGGGACGGTGTCAAGAAGAAATTATGATCATTCTTTATTGAACAGCCCTCGTACAATTCTATAAATCTGAATTTACGCATTTTATCTGAAGTCCCGTGATTAACTAGCAGTTTCCTGTATATATGTAACTAATTATAATATTCACTTACATATCCTTCTTATATGTACGAATTTCAAAGCTACATTGTAAGTAATAGAATTGCTCCTTTCTAAGTCTGCATCATATAGCAGTAAGAATACTTATTTAGTGCGGCTAAGAAATAAACAAGGATATAAACCAATTAATAGACAAATAAATAAATACATTAAAGCTTTTGGAATTCATATTCAGTACAAACAGAACTTCCGAACATGCCAGCGATAACTAAGGCTTGCAAAGGCCAATAATATTCCCAGCAAGTGGTGCATAGGTATTCTGCCTCTTTTGGGCCAAACATTATTCTTACATCCTTTAAGTTAACTGATATCAGAAGATGAATGAAGTGGGTGAAATGATCCTCAAAGAAGCTCCGAGTCCATAGAACTTAGATGTACCCGTTATTTATTCAGGATAAAGGAAACCCCAGAAAAGCATTATTAGATAACTCATCTTGACCGAGATCCGAACTCGGGACCTCTTGGACTTGTGCACCAATTTGTTTCTTTAGGTATTTCCTTTTGATGTTTCTAATATTATGCAACAACAAAATTTGTTGTTGTGTAATATTTAACATCAGTTTTCTTTTGAGAGATTGGATATAATATGGAACAATCAGTACTCAAGTCGCGTATCCTCCCTCTGATCTGTGAAATTTTCAGGAAGATTGCTGGTGTTTATTTTATAGCGCACATTACAAATAACTTACTTACAGAATTAATATGAACTACTACATATACCCCTTATTCATTTAGACAGATATTTTGTAACACTTAAAAACTTAATGAAATAATTGTTTCTGAGAACCCCTGGTGGTCTACCGGAAAACATAAGAGTCAGTTCGAGAATGTCATATCGGCACGTTGGCCATAGTAGCTCAATGATTAGAGCAACCGCACGGAGAGCGGGAGATCCATGGTTCAAATCCTGGCTATGGCATTGAATTTTTTAGCCTGGCTCTACTCATTCAAATTTCATGGTAACTTCGGAAAAACTATGTGACACTGTTGTCATAATGGTACTGAAATTGTGATACTGACTTCTGGCTTACTAATCTCAGCAGAACAATTTAATAAAGATAATAATTACAGTTTCTTGAAATAATAAAATAATAACTATAAATAGTCGCACCAATTTCACCACAACCTCACGCACAGTGTAATATTCATTTTCCCTCTGCGTACAATTCTCTCATATTTGAATTACGCGTGTGTTTGGAGTGTAAATGAAATGCAAATGACCATAATATATTGGAGCACTGTCTGCAATCGAATGACTTAGGTGTAATTATCCAATAATAATAATAAAAGCCACTGTGGCTCGTGTGAATGTAGAGCAGTGAGTATGACATATTTTACTGCTAGTTTTTCTTATCTTCTCTGCGTTGTCACTCATCTTCTCTTTGCTAATTACCACATTTGTGTAGCATATTGTTTAACGCTGATGTCTCTATTAAAATTAATTTTCTCTTAGTTGTATTTTTAAATAACTGTCATAATGATTGTTCCTCTTTAAAAGGGATTAAAAGCCTCAAAGTAAACTATAGCCATAATGCGTAGAATTGAACTAATTTATTTTATATTTAGCCTTTATGTTTAAATAAATAAATAGAAAGTAAAAAATAGATAGGTATATAAGTAAATAAATAAATAAATTAATAAATAATCAGCTCAAGTTCCATAAGTTTCTGTCCGTTGTTGGCCCAAGCCATTGCACCCGACATTAATAAAACTTCATCACTTGTAGACTAACAAAAATTCAATCTTCAACTGTCCTGTTCAGACCATTTCCATTTAGTTTTAACCTTCCACAGAAATTTTCCAACACTAATCAGCTCTGATTGGTCTTTAAACATTTTACTCACTACTAACTGTTTGCTTCTATTCAACTATTTTCTAAAAATCAATTTTTGTCTCCAAAATTCTGTCGCCCAGAATTCTAAAAACAAATGAATCTCATCTTCTCTTCTTTACATAAAGGATTTCTTTCTTTTACATACTAATTCTCCCATTCATGAACTTCCAAATTCCCAAACGAAACCACGCAATCCCTTCCCATTCTTTTAAGACACCATAAAGTATAACTACCTACCAAATTCGGGTTTCCATTCCTTATAAAATCCAAGTGTCTCTTTTTATCCCTCATTTGTGTATATAGTATTTGCCAATCCATATCGTCTACTCTATCCTTAATTATTTTGCAATTTCTCTTCAATATTATGTATCCTGGTGTTCACATATTTCCTAAACTATTTGTCACTAAATTCTCTTTATTTTCTCCAAACAGAATTCTGTTATGCACCTGTGTTTTTTAAAGTTCAAGTACAGTTTTACAAGCCTGGCAGTTGCTGAATCCTAAAGCGGTATTGTGATATTCTTTCAATTACTGGACATCTAGCACTCACTTTTCCCAATTTAAGGATACCTCCGGTGTTTGCCTCATTTTGGGGAATCCCAAAAATGGATTTACGAAATATAGTAAGAACGAAAGACAAAGACAAAGTAATTAATTTCTGTCCAACTTAAGTTTCCATATTCAGCAGAGAAGAGTAGTAGCAACACGTTTTGTACACTTTTGTTTGCCTAGATTGCAAAAGGAAAGCACATTCTGGAATATATTCTAATTAATATAACTTAAGGGTGCATCGCTCTTTTTCATTCTACGTAGTATGAGAACACAAATATTTATTTAAAAGTAGCATTATAAGCAGATTGCTAATGGTTTCATTATCGTGTATAATTGTCTCATTATGACACGGATGATGAAGATAATTAATTATTTCGTATAATAATGGCGTAATATCGGTATTCCTACTTCAGTGGTTCATAGAGATGTGAAACGATTTTGTGATACTCCGTTCTTTGAGCATCGATGGAGTTTACATTTATAATATTATATGCCATGCTGCACCACAGACCGTAGCATCTGCTCACTTTTCACCAGGAAAGGAACTCTTTCAACAAGTGAAATCTAGGAGGAGAAGTTAGCGTCTCATTTACGAACATATGAAAACGGCTCTGCTTATCCATGTATTTTAGCTATGGGTCCCGGAATACTTAATCGATCTTTTCTTACATTTAGAATGCTAGGATTACGTAAAATTCTGTGGAGTTTGAGCACAATCATAGAACGACACACAGGAAACCTCGTACGAAGCAGAGCAAATGTGAATAAAAGTCACTCGTGTCCTGAAAATTAACATCTACTTTTTGAATAAATATCAGACTATTACTCCTATATTTACCCATAATTTATACACGTATTGTCTACTGTAAATAATCTATATTTTCTTTAGAAAAGGCTTAATTTAAGGAAACGATCATACAAGTATACGACAAATACTTTCTTAAGTATATAAATATTGATGCATTATCCGTTCTTGCAATCTAAGTAACCGTATTATAATACCACTAAACGGTGCGCGGTGTTTCAGGTGTATTTGGAATTAGATATAATAAAAGTTAAAACGTCCTGCGTCGTGGCGTAGCGGGCTAAGGCAGCACGCCTTGGTCCCTGGCCACGGAAAGCGGCCTGGCTTCGATCCCACCCATGTGGTAGGAATTTTAGGTCCAGGGTATAGGACCGGTGCCCACTCAGCATCGTGAGGAAAGTGAGGAGCTTACGCTAGGTGAGCAGCTCTGGTCCCGAAAACCAACATTCCGATTGGGGGATGCCGAGATGCTGACCACATATCCTCCCCGATATCGGTTGGATGATGGCCCACCTCTGCCGTGCGTAAGTGGGCGTGAGGGCGTAGTCGGGTTGGTAGGCCTTGGCCCTCTTAGGGCTGTCGCGCAAGTGGTCAACTCTTCAATAACGTTTCTTTAAAGGTATCCAGTTATATCTTCCTAATAGCTCACTTGCTCTCTGGAATTCAGACATGACCTCATTTGTCATATGTTGTGTAATAGAGGAATCCCTAAATAATTCCAGCTACAAATAAGCAATTTAAATAACTTGTTGAGTATTTAATTCACATTAGATATCGCAATTACAGCAAACAACAAGTGTTCACTTGAAGTTTCGATACAGTCCAATATCGATGACAAGGATATTTAAGACAAATGTAGTAGTAGTATCCCTCGTATAATTGGCACACATTTCAATAAGAGAAATGTACTCTCTACAAGAGTTCAATGACGGTTTTTCGGAATTTATGTCAGAGGAGTAGCTGCTACTTCTTTAACTGTCATGTCACTCTGGGGCTACTACAAATCATAGAGAGAAGTTGAATTCTGCTTGGTCGCCTGTCATGGTATAGAACGAGCACAAAGAGATGTATATTCCAGATCTCACATTACGATTCTTATCAGGATCAGGGAACCATGTTTATGAAGGATGCTTTGCTCTCTGTTTATGAGTAGCAGCTCTTCCCATTCATTTTAATGGCGTGGGCTGCTGATTTAGGGATATGTGTGCGTGTCTGTGTGTGTTCAAACCACTTAGGAAGGCTTATTTTCTGGACTGGTTTCTTGAGTGGAATACTGATCCTTTTTTATTTCCGTTCAGCATCACTCCTGCAGGTAATTTATTCTGCGGCGCCACAAAAGGGGTTCTGTCTTCTTGTTGTGATTCTTTTATTTGTTATATATTTCCCTGTTAATACAGAGCTTTATATTGGTCCTTGCTCTTTGAATAAAATAAATTCCCTTCTGTGGAACAGTGTTCATTCCTATTATGTTTATAATATCTATAAAAACGTATCTCTGTGAAAACTGTAACACAACAGTATTGCACGTACATTAATGAACAACTTTCAAGACAGTGTATATGGAATATGTGCTAAAATTTGAACATTTTTGAGCATTTCAAATTTTCATATACTCATAACTTGTTCCTTTAGCCTGCACAGTTGTTTATTTATTTTATATCAGTAATTACGCAGCGAAAATGGCATCAGTATCATTCAGGTGTACTGTCTCTTGGATGGATAAAGGATGCTTGGAACATCTCATAATTCGGAATTCTATTTTTGATAAATTTTTTCTTTCTTCTTGACTCCTTTATACATTTTGAAAATGATCTAAATCTCTCTCTTGGCTTAACGAAATACTTACCACGACTTATCATTACATGAGTTCCCTATTTATGTACAGGTATACACGGCGTTGAGTTGCACTCTGATTCTCATGCGTCAGTCAGAAGGTTCTAGAGAAATTTGAATGCTTCTGATTGGCTGATATAAAGGAAGCCTTAGGCGTTGGCTCGTCCTATTTGGCCCAAGGTGCGCCATGTTGGGAGGTATCCTTTTGTTGATATAAGAAAACATGAATCCCATCAGAGAGGGCCACTCTTGACCTTTAAGCCAAGGTCGTTATGCTGCCCGCCAGCTGAGGACTTTGTAGACGCGTCCTCAACATCCACGTCGCACTGCTTCAAAGGTAAGCCCCGCATGGGGATGTCTAGTATTTTTCGTCACTAGTGCTTTACCCCAACGTCTTTTCAAGAATTTGGGGTACGCTTGTATCTTATACCTGCTTGTTTATGGCCAGACCCCAATAAATTAGGCACCAAAATGAACCAAGTGTTTTCTCTAACCCACCTTGCTCCCCAATTCTATAATCTAAGCTCACCAGCCACAACGTAGTTGTGACAATACCACGTTGAAATTTAACATTTCATATTTTTTCAGTTGTTTTCACATCAGGTCTTCATTACTCGAAACGCTGGTTGGGCAAAAACTCTAGCTTATTAGCTTGGAGTTTTCAATAAGTCCTGAGGGCCCGCCTCGTCTGCGTGGATAGTAGCGTGTCTGCCTCACGTTCAAGAGGACCCGAGTTTCAATCTCGGTCAGGTTGAGTTTCCTGGATAAGGGGTTTTCCGGGGTTTTTCCTTATCACAAAAGACGAATGTCGGTAACTCTAAGCTCTATGAACCCTGGGCTCATTTGAGCATCCTTTCATCCATTCCACTCATAGTCAGATATGACTAAACGTTGTAGGGCGTAAATTACAGCAACAACAAGTCCTGAGGATTTATGGATTTAAATGTTTTTTACTGGTTACAAAATGTTACATCCATGCTTATCAAACTAATGGCAAACCTCTTCGAGAACTCTCTACTGCACAGGGAACCGAGAGTCGCCAAGGAAATTCTACCGACCTAGGGGTACTAAAATCTTTAGCTTATAGTAGATGCTTCATATGCTGACTTTATACTCTTAAACGGGCAGCATAACTCGTTTGCATGTTTTTAGTCTCTGCTAAACTCAGCAGCAGAATGCCTTGCGAGTTATTGCGTGACATTATCAGTAAGCAGCTAGTGACTTTTATGAAAGTTCATGCTTCGTTGTAGGTGAAACCGTGATTCATCGGAGAAAGATAAAACCTGTGGATCAATCAAACTACTTTCCAAAGATCTGAAGAATAAATTGCAGTAGTTCATTCACTTGGAAGGGGTCTTTATGTTTCAGTGGAGTATAGCGATAGAATTCCTCTACCAAAAGACGCGTAACACCTCTCGCAGAAGACCGAGTTACCCCTGTTGCTTGAAGTAATTTGTTTAGCTATTTTCCAAAAGCTCTAAACTCGGACCGATTTCATATAGATTTTCTCTGTAATGCCTTTTCTTTCTTTTTTGTGTAACCACGAAATGAACCACGAACATTTACTCAAAATCGCATCTGTAGTTTTTCTGGCATGTGGTACAGAGTTTGGAAACCTTTCAGCAAACTTCCTGCACATATGGCAAGCAAACTCGTCTTTAAAGTAAAATTTGCAAAGAAAGACACATTCTTCTAGAGATAAGTGAGGCACCATGTTCACTGCAATGACAGAGAAACCTGACTGACTGCACCTGACACAGCACTAACAGTGAGAGATAGCGCTAATGCACCTTCGAGTGGTAATTGACGGTCTGAAGTCCCGCAAGGTGGCGAGTGAAGAGCTAAAGAGAGAAAGACCATCAGGGGGTTCCATTATAATTTAATTATCCTATAGTTCCATTGATATTTGCTATACCTAACTTTTATTGAAATAGTTAAAGAATTCAGGATCCTATGTATACGTTTTTCTCTATTAAATTATTTGGAATTTAAAAGAAACCTGTACTACAGTTTTTTTAAGATCGTACACTAAGATCGTATTAAAATATAAGAGCGAAGGTATCAACCGTAATATGCAAGTGATATTTCCAATTTAGTTAAAAATTTAATACTTATGAATAAACACTAATATTTTAACGGTTTGACGTGATGTTTTTAAACTGTACGTAAGCTATAATGTTTTAGGTTCTAAGTGTAAGGTCAACCGGAGGAAACCTAAGGAATTTTAAAATTTTGCAGATTATTAGCTTTATTTTTAAAGGATAAAGTATGTTCCGTAATCCAGTTTAGGCTCTGAAATTCACTCATATAGAGCAGTATTTATTTCAATTATAATTAACATAAAATTAACATTTCATATGAAAGGTGCAACAGAAAACGCACTTGATCTTGATGACGTTAACACAAATACGCTTGGTGAGAGGTCACGATATTATAATTGTAGAGCACATTCAGTAAACGGAAAAATAAATATGAGTGGCCTAATAAAAATGTTGGCTATGTTGCCCATTCTTCAGTATTATATTTGAGGTAGCATAACCTGTGATTCATGTTACTATATTAGAGAGATTAGATATATATCTTAGCATATTATGTCCTATGAAGGGCAAAAGTCGAGTCATTCTGTGTTGGGTTTGTGTCGATTTTTATCTTTTTCCCTTGTTCCTATACGCACTCGCACTCGCCTACTGCTACGCTTGCACTTGCACTTGTATTTTGTCGCCCTTGAAACTCCACTTTCTTCTGTCTCCAGTTGTTGTAGACCATTGCTGTCCTGCTTGTGATGTGTAGGAGCCCGCCCATCTCTGTCGTCTTCCTTTTTGGCGTTTTCTTATGCGCGGCTCCCAAACCGTAGTCTTGTAGGTCCATCTGTCGTCCTTCAACCTCGCGATGTGACCTCTCCATTTCCACTTCAGTTTCTTAAACCTTAGCGCTGCGTTTGTTAGTGTCATTTGTTACAGTGCAGCGTTGCAGATTCTATGTGTCCAAATGTTTGGGAGGTCTTCCAATACCGGTGGAATGGTCTTCCAGTACCATTAAGTTTTCCGGTGTAGGTGATGTGACCGTTTTGCAGGGTAATGTGGCCTGCTTCTTTTCGGGCTATTTGCGATCTGGCCATTTTATTCCCAGTATCTTGAGCTCCATTTTCATCTAATATATTTATAGTATTTTCATCTGCATGAGTGTGGCGGACACCACCTGACTTCCATATAATAGAGTTATAGACGCATGCTTCTACTACTTCCAGCTTGAGCCGTCTGCTTCGCTTTTTGTCTCCTAGATAGCTAATATAAATTGGAGGGACCAGAGAGGTCTCCACACTTGGGCTATTCTGCCCTTTCTCTTTCTGTACTGTCCTTGATGGAGACTAGCTGTTCCAAATGTTTCATCCACTGTAAATTTTGATATATTATGTAAATAAATAGGTTAGATTGGAAAATACTTAAACATGTGCTGCTGCCATACTTATTAGCAAAGAACGAAATCTAATTATGAACATAAGACTATCTTTTTAGAATGATGGTTGCAGGATGACAACAGTGCAATCCTCCTCTTCAATTTAGGTACTCCAACGCTGTCATATCGGACGTTTAATTAAATGGATGAAATGATACTCAAATGACTCCGGGCTCCATGGAACTTAGAGTTACCCGGCATTTGCCTATCAGGATAAGGGAAAACTCCGGAAAAACCTTATCCAGATAACTCACACTAACCGAGATACGAACTTGGCAGCGGCACTCTTCTGGGTGGTAGATCGTAGTACCACAGAGAGAACACCTCCGTGGCAATGTTCAGCAATTGCGTCTGTGTGTACGCACAATTAAGTATAAATAGCACTTATACTCAGTCTCACGCTAGTTTAACCCTGCTGTAAACAACAAGGCGGAGCTGACTCAACTCGCCACGTGTTAGACGCTACATGCACGCACATAAGTTTTGCAATACTAGTAGTATATATAGTAATGCTAACTTCTGGACATTAAACAGAATTGGGTTACACATTAATTTATTAAATCTGGCAGTTGGAATATTAATAGAGTCATGCAGTAACATAATGGCTACCTTTGTTCGGATTCCTACGGAAACTTTTGATTTGGCGCAGATATTGGTCTCCACCTCATAATACCTTCTCTGTTAACTATAACTGATTTCCGTCCTCGCATTTGAAATTTCAATCTAATATCTATCAACAGCCGATAGAGAGTACGTCGTAAAAATTTGGTAAATCTGTGTCAGAATTTACCGCATACAAAACCTTATTTAGAGTCGGTGGTTCATTTCTGAAAAAAATAATCATGAACTTTGCGTACTGCACTTTTCGTAAAATTGTCGTATTTCTCCACGCGCTGTTTGCATTTACGCGATTTTTCAGGTGTAGATACGGATGCTTGCTGTTCCATTCTAACATTATGCACACTAGTTGCAGAAACACCAAGATCACCAGTTTCCTTCTCAATGTATTTTATAGACAATTCCGGGTTTCTTTCTTTAAGCACCGCGAAACAAATGCGTGATCATTCACCTCTCGCCCCCGTTTTTTTTTAAAGATTTGCCACAATTTTGTTTCATTTCGTCTGAAACAGCGGCCTGCACCATGATGAAAAGCTTACTGATTTTAAATTGCATATACATAAGTGTTCTTGGGCTTGTGAGGTACGCGAGATATACAGGAAATACAGTGTTAAATATCAGAAGCAACTCCATACTGAAACAGCATCTTAATCAACATTCAACTCAAAACAGATATCGTTGTTAGAGAGCTGCCTGGTATAGGAATTCAAAAATATTACCTGTGTAATAGCAGTATACTTTAGTAATTGTTAAGAAAATTGCAGCTTTATATAACATAATAATTTGAAGGTGTATATAATTGCACCTGCCTTCTCTCTAATATGTATATAGCATACTATTATGTATATATCTGTTGCAAATATTCCTTACAAGACTCACGAGCCCAGAACACATCTTTGTGGTGTGTGAAGCAGAGAGATTAAAATCTAGGGCTATTAAGATTATAAGAATCGGAGCAGTTACATACTTTCTCTTTTCCAAAATTAGCTCGCACGAAGCAGTGATCAGAAAACTACTTACAGTGCTGTACTTAAAGGAGAGGTTTAGCGAACGCATGCAGATAAAAGAAAACGCCCATTAACTTCGCCAGACCAATCAACAGCTTAAGCATTTCCCGTCCCAAATATCTCTGTCTCTTTTCCCACCCAGGTTTTTGCAGCAAGATTAAACTAGGTTGAGACAAATTATAGTTCATTTGTACTTAAGAACACAGCACTTTCTTACAATTTCAACCACAATTATCCAATACTATTCTGAGGACAAACTTGTCAGCTGCTTATGGTTACGGCTAATGGTGATATTGGCTCGTCGTTGCACGGAATCTCAATTTAGCTTATCATAAATACATTTTTCTTGGCTGGGAAAGCTTTTAATCTAAGTACTGAGGTGACGAGTGGCAGTCATTTGTAATATCTGCCGAGGAAACATGTGATTTATTGTGAATAGTTCTGTGTACGAGCCACACAGAGGGTTTGTGACTTATTTAGAGCCAGCGAAACTAGATACTTAAAAATAACAGGTTAGGCATGACTGTACCAAATATACGAATTCAGTTAATGCGCTTGAGTTGTCATGGTCAGTAAGATAGAGCAATTGTCAAGTGAAAACAAATGGATATGAATGAGACAGAACATCCACCATGCTAAACCTAAAACCCTAATTTTCATTGCGCACTACTTTATATGTACCTATAACTAACTTATGAAATAAAAATTTAATAAGATTAAAAGTACATATAATGTATATGTATATACTTTTAGACCAATAAATAATAAGACCGATCTATATTGTCGCTAGGCATTTTTGCAATAGGCGCGGCCGGTGCGTGCAAAGAGACAGACAGTGCAGCTTGTCGAAACAGAGAAAGACACAGAGACAGATAGATGACTGGAAGTTTCGCTTTCTTGATTGTTACAGAAAGTTCCACTAATGTCTAGAATAATGAGTGGAGCTATAAAAGAAGCCGCGGATCGCCAGCTGAGTTAGTTGTAATTGAACTTGATAATAGTGTGCATGCAGTTCTGATTTGAAAGCGGAATCTTTTGTTTGTTATCGTGTGACAGACGACCTTGAAGGTTGTATTTGTGTACGTTCATTAATTCTGTTCCTGCAAAGGGGTGTACAAACGTGTTTGTACACATTACTCTACAGAACGCCGAGGCGTATCGACCTTCAGGTGACCAGCGCTGCTATCATCCCTTATCGGGTTTTATCTAGTCGATTAGAAGAGTGAAATATCAGTAAGTTGATGTACAGTAAGTTGCGGAACACAAATAGAGCGACTGGAAGCTGCGTGTGTCTATATGATACGATTACTAGCGCCTGCCGATGTATGGCACATTGCTGTCCAGAAGACATGATCTCTTTTCTTTTTTTAAAAAAAAATCTTTATTGCAACAAAAACAGTAGCTTTACTTCCTGTGAGGAAGCGGGGTTAGGTGAGGGAAATTGTTGGTAGGTTTATGCAGATCCCGCGTTAAGCACTCTGGTGATTATCGTTAATTTCTAGCAGCATGGATCATGCTGCCTGGCGTAAGTGTATAAGGCCAGGATGGCAGGCATGGCTTGCGCTCTGGAAGCCAAACTGGGGAGTCAGGGTGGATTTTGTCGAGATGTGCTCGGTGCTGAATGTTCAGTCGGCGAAGATGGCCCAAGTATGGGTTAACTGTTAGGTTGATTGCTCTGATTTGTTCGCCGATGGTGTGTTTGTGGTCGTAAGAGTCGTGGTGGGCTTGGAGTGTTCGAACGAATCCGTGCAGGTACATCTGAACGGAGTATACATATACTGGACTCGCCGTGTATGTGCAATAAGCTGAGGTAAACATCTGGCTTTGCCATGTGATAAATAAAGTGCAGTTTGAATTTCTGCAAATTGGACTTCTAATTTTACGAACCCACAAAGTCACACTATTTTAAAATCAAAATACTTCCATTTTAAGAAAAAGGTTTAACATACACGTAAATAAACCTATAATATTTATAGCAGGAATACCAAATATTACAGGGAAATGCAGTGCTCATTTATACAATTTTTAATTGTCCATATTCCATTGATAAAAATATTTTAATGCTCCGTTTCTTCTTCATGGTATGAATTTATGGTTGTGAAATTAGTATTATAGTACATTAGCATATATTTCCTAAAGATCTCAAAAGTAATTATACGTGTATTTCAGTTGAACTGCTAGCTATATTGCCAGGATGTGCGCTATATGATATAATGTGGACAAAGGGTAATTGCACGAAGTGTATTGTTATTTTCAGATGGGCTGTATCACCTCTCCAGATCCTAGATTACCCAAAATTTTACACCCCAATTATGTTTATACATCGGGGCAGGATTCATTCTCGTATTGCAAACAGTATACACTACAGGTACCCCTAGAAAACTATTAACCTGAAGCCAGCTGTCTCTCTGCCATCGCTGTCCCGATTTTGCTGTCCTTTACTTAAGCTAACCTATCTGGCCTCTCTTTAATTTTCAGAAAATATCAGAAATATGAGTATTATAATATTAGGTGTTAATTTAGGTGTGTGCCTTAGCATGGTGTCGGTCTCGGACATCAGTTGTGAACTCACAATTGCTCCGCCTAGTACTTCCGCAGACCCACATGACAATCGGGTTAGAGAAGTTGCCTATCAAGCAAGGTGTTCACTCCGAACTTGATAATTAGGCTGCGGATTTCGCAAGCAGAAAGAATTATATGCGTTGTACAAATTGTAAACAGTCGTGTGTATGAATCACAGGTAAGGAAGCGGCAAGGACCAGGTGCCGCTGCAAGCTTACATTCAAGCGTACGTTGTTTATACCGTTTAGAGTTAACTCTAAATAAGTGTTTAATGATTGAGCCTGGGACTAAGGTAATTAAAATAGCAATTCGCCATAAACGGTATCTCTCGAATACGAGAGCGCCTAGCGGTTTACCGGGAAAGTTCATGAGTCAATTGGAGAATTTAATGTAATGACGGCAGGTTGGCCATGGTAGCTCAATGGGTAAGAGCGACTGGACGGAAACCAGGACATCCGCGATTCATATTCCGGCCATGACATTAAATTTTTCAGTTTGCCTTTATAGATACAAAAGCATTTAGTATTAAAATGTTCGTTTTCTGTAATCAAATGTTTTGGATATGTCTTGTGCAATATAAAACTACGTGACAAATTGCCCAGAATATATGTAAATCTTCTAGGCCAAAATAATTACATGTGTCTTAAAATAATGTACAAAGTGCAACATACAATCACCTTCGCCGATATCTTTTTCCTTATCAGTAGGTTCTTCTTTCCTCTTTACTTACCAGTCCTATACTTCCAGTGAAACTCTCTCTGTACTGTAAACAGTGAGTCTTGCTCTCTAATGTTACATAATATTAAACTAATGGCGTGGACATTTGCTCAAAGGAAAAGTTACTCTGGTAGACACGAGACCTGCTTGCTCAACAGATCGTTTATCGTCCTCTCTAGGTAGCTCCAGCTGAGGTATGGGTCTTTGTGCCTGGTAAAGTCTGTCTAGTGAACGGGAGTGCTGTTTGCCGCTCAAAGGAAACTACCCTTCCGCCCACTAACGACCGTCATACATATATCTCCACACTTCAGAAATGGAACACTGTCGTTGAGGACCAAGCAACCCTGATTTTCTCGAAATTACAGTCGCACGTCTACTCCACGTGGAGTCTCAGTTGCCAAACTTCCAACTTCCAGTTCATCTGTTTCATTACGTGCAGAAATTCGTTGTGTGTCACGATGTGGAGACCGTGGGAGGGAAACGCTGTGGTGAATGGAAATGAAGTAGCAGATAACTTTCAGTCAAGTGAAAATAATCAAAGTGATTATAATAGTGTGAATAACTGGACCGAGTTATATTACTGGAAAAGCCACAAGAAAGTTATAAAGGGAACTGTTTCTAAGCAAATTGAAGCGCTTGTTTTGAATACATATAAATATGTTCTGAAACATAATCTTGATAAGGGGTCGCACAATGAACCTGATGATAAATTCTGGGTAGTCAGAGAAATACAGTAAGAAATATTGTGACGAAAGGAATACCAAAGACGCCGATCAAGTGTGAAAACTAAAGGAAACGTTTCTCTAAAGTAGATAACTTCACATGCGATGTAATTCGTCGAGAAATTTATAGATTCCATGCAGAAGGTAGAGCGCCCACCTTAACGAATTGGTTGCACATTTGCAAGAAATTTGTGATTTTCCTTATGGGAACTGCACTTTGCGCGGTCTCCTAAAGGAACTGGGTTTCAAATACCCAATTTTGAATAAGATAAGGGCTATTATGGAATCCAGTGGAATTGTAGCTTTGCAATATATATTTGTCAAAACTAAGAAAGTTTTGCAGTATTTGAGATAAGATAATTTATTTATACGAAACCTCGTACGATATCCATGACGTATCGAGAAAGGTGGCAACCTTGCAGAAAGATCTGGGAGAACGAGAGTCGGGGGTTGTAAAACGATTATGAGGGTTCGTCAAAGGCGGCGGCCAAAGTGCACAGCAGGTAACTAAACAGATTTTACGTAAGGAATTTCCGTGCGTCTCTAAGACCTGTACCCTCCTGTGTGTCCTCAGCATTTCCCTATATATTGAGGGGTGTTAGCCAGGATAAATCGTCGTCGATCGCAGTACGCCAAGTGTACCTACCTGTACCTATGTTTGTTCTATTTTATTAATTGTTAATGTTTAAACAAAGCAATTTTTATTATACAGTACATTAATTATTTTAGTAATAAGTATCTTGATATTAATACTTAAACATAGTGTAAAATAGTGTCTGAAGTGCCCAGCCTTGCACATATAATTCATAATTTACGCTGTCTCACTGTACCAACTTTGGATATGAATAAAGTAGTGCCCTTAACCAAAGTTTGCGTACACAAAATTGCATTGTTTGTTTTACAATATTGATGGTGTCTGATGAGTACACCTATGGACTCCAGTTCATTCCGTTTTACTTTACACATGGGCTGTATTTACGGCTGATTTCAGGTTTACCCGTACATTGAATATTTGCAATCGCTAGTGAATACTGCAGGATACCCAGTTCGTTCTGTTATAGTTTGCTCACTGCCAATATATATTACTGTTCTGTTTAGTGAATATTGCACTTTCAACCGATTTCCCCCCCTTCTTTCTACCACTTCATCTTTTCTTTCTGGAACATTAGATATAATGTAGAATGCGCTTAATAACACCATGCTGCCTGTTCAGGCGTGAAAATTGCTTTTGATAATTACTCTTATTGGTGTACACTTATTATTTGCTTTTGTGCCAAAAATTAAAACAGTCTCTTAAAAAGGCAATACATTAGAGAATATTTAATTTCTGAAAATCTAAGATAATTATTATTATAATTTTTATTTAAGGGCACTCAACTCAATGGTCATCAGCGCCCTTTCAAAAACTATATTTCACTTTCCTTTTTTCTGGCTTTTCTCTGGCTGCGCTTTGGCTTTGCTTTAGCTTTGCATTAGCTTTTTTCTGGCATTCCTCTAGCTCCGCTTTGGCTTTGCTTTGGTTTTCCTCTGACTTGTCTCGTTCTGTGTTCTAGATCTGCTCTGGTTCCACTTTGACTTTGTTTTGGCTTAACTCAGGCTCCGCTCTGGCTTCCCTCCGGCTTCACCCTACCCTCACTCAAACTTCACTCTAAAGTCACTCTCACTTGGCTCTGGCTTTGCTCTGGCTAGGTTCCGGCACAACTTCGGTCCCGCTCTGGCTTCGCTCAGCCTTCGCTCTGGCCTCACACTAACTTCATTCTGTACCTTAACTCTGGCTTCGCTCTGGTTTCGCTCAAGCTCCACTCTGGCTCCACTCTGGCTTCGCTCTGGCTAGGCCCCGGTCACTACGCCGGTCTCGCTCTGGCTTGGCACTGACTCCGCTCAAGCTCCACTCTGGCTACGCTTTGGCTTTGCTTAGGCCAGGCTCCCGTCACCACTACGGTCCCGCGCTGGCTTGGCTCTGGTTTCGCTCTGGCTAGGACCCGGTTACCACGCCGGTCTCGCTCTGGCTTGGCACTGACTCCGCTCAAGCTCCACTCTTGCTTCTCTCTGGCTTTGCTCTGGCTAGGCTCCGGTCACCACCAAAGTCCCGCTCTGGCTTCGCTCTGGCTAGGCCCCGGTCACCCCACCGGTCTCGCTCTGGCTTGGCACTGACTCCACTCAAGCTCCACTCTGGCTCCACTCTGGCTTTGCTCTGGCTGGGCTCCGGTCACAACTATAGTCCCGCTCTGGCTTTGCTTAGGCCAGGCTCCCGTCACCACTACGGTCCCACGCTGGCTTTTCTCTGTTTTCGCTCTGGTTTCACTCTGGCTTCTCTCTAAATTCTTTAACTTAACTCTGGCTTGGCTGCGTCTTCGTTCTGACTTGGCTCTGGCCTCAGACTGGCTAAGATCTGCCTGGGATCTGCTTTGCTGTGGCTTTTCTCTGGCTCCGCTCTTGCTTTCCTCTTGGTTTGCTCTGGTTTTGCTCTCGCTTTACTCTGGCTACACTCAGGCTCCACTCTGGCTTTGCTTTGACTTTCCTTTGAATTTAGTTTAATTTACTTCACTTATCTCATATCGGGTTCAAATACGGACGTGGACCTTGTTTGGACGTTTAACATTAGCTCTCTCACCACTCAGAGGCACCCAATCGAGAGAGTTGGCTCGGGATCCTGGTTTCGCCAATTCCAGTACCTACTGCAGTAGGCTCCTCGGGGACAGAATCTACGAGTAATAACCATGGTAAAAGTTATCTATGTTAAATTCCAGCACAAACTGTATATCATACATAAAATTATAATTATGTTAAAGTAGAGGTTAAGATAAGGATATGTAGAAAAGGAGTAAATAACTACATGGGAAACATGATCACTTCTAAAGCAACAATAAGCCACTCTTTATTCCCTCATTATTGTTGAGCAAGTATGAAAAATAAGTGCTAGTTAATATTGTGACTTTGTGGGTTCGTAGAATTAAAATTAGAATTTTCAGAAATTCAAAATGTTCTTTACTTCCGTAGAAATACACTCTGTTCAATCCTTACTTAACAGAGTTACATCACATACACAATCACAATCTACCAAAGTCGATGACCACAACAAAGAGCTTACTCAACTTCCACTGTTTACAAAATTCCTGTTACATCTGTTTACGACTCACTCTTGGCGAGTCGTCACTTTCTTAAATACCTCCACTGATAATTTCAGACTAGTCCAGAACAATCAAGAATCCGAACGCTCTCCATCAATCAAGATGTTACCAGAATGTTCTAACTTTATCTGTTTTGGCATGCCTTTCATCTCAGCGCTATGTTTATCTGCTTGTGCAAGCTCTTTATCTCCGTGATACACTATCCGTCTGTTATCTCTCTGCGCCGAACCTTTTATGCGCATCGCCGCCTATCGTAAATAATGGGTCCGCGACAATATGTATCTATTTAATTTAATACACAATTTTTTCCACATTTATCTTACTCTGTTCGGGTTTTCTAGTAAAAGAGCATATGGTTGAAATACCATATAACTTTTCGTTCATTGTTGTTCCTAATTTAACCACGCTTTCACTGTACGAGCCAATGATTGCAAATGCCATTTCAATGCTTTGTCCTTTATTATTGTCTTTATTATCTCATCAGCCATATTACCTATGTTGGGTACGTTTTTCATCTCCACCAGAGGGGAAAATGAAAGTTTTTCATTGAAAATTATTATTTAACTAGTTTGTTATGCACTCTTCAGTAGTTGGGCTACTTCATATTTTTATAGATTTTTTCCGTGTACTTCTAACTATACGTACAGTATTTCTCGTGTGATCTTCGGGAAGCTGGAGAGATTCCTGATTCACACATGAAGTCAGCTGAGTGAACAACCAAATCTCATGCTCAACAAAACGCGCGCGGACAACAAATACAACTTAGTCTTACAGTATTTGTAAGTTATAATATAATACTTTCAGATTTTTCATTATCAAAGAGAGCTGCACAATATAAACAGTCTGAATATAATTAATAATAAAACAAAAATATTCTTTTTTATGGATAAGATCACGGAATAGGGAAATTAATGAACTGCCTCCAGTTGAACACAGGTTTGGTATAGAATTAAAGAAGGTCTATAATTACATACATAGCTATAGATTGTATCTCAAAAAAGAGGGTAACCAAGAACGGGAAAGAAAGGCTAGATAATTACACTTAAATTGTGCCGTTCTACTAATTTAATTTGATGTGGCAGGAACAGCGCAAAAAACTACCCCGAGAAGTATCACGTGACCTCTACCCCATATTGATCCCTTTCTTGGGCAGATGAGGTCTATCCTGCCGGAATTTCTCGTAGTGTCCAAGCGCTCCTAAGAAATTGATAGTTATTTTCTACATAATTGTGTTTTTTCTCACGAAATATCTGCCAGACGTCGTGTGAATTGGCAAAACGATGCCTTTATTTAAAAAAAAATGTTTTTTCGATAAATTAAATACATCTTAAATGCACTGCAGCTAAAACGTATTCTTCTTTTCAGAATAATTACATGTGAATCACAGATAATGCTAGCAGATATATTATGTTTTATACACAAAAGCTGTGCAGTCTTAACTTCTTAGTTGAAACCCGATGAACTTGATAATAGAGATGAAGGCGACGATGCCAATGAAGATGTGATTCCATTTTCAGGATGAGAAATAACAACAAGTTTTGAGGTAACTACGAAATTATAACTTTTCTAAATTGACACTACATCAAAAGAGCTCTTATGCATATTTGAATTGGTGTGGGATTCGTTTTTAATATTCCTGTATCTCTGAGTACCCGTAAGTTAAATCTGGTGTAGTGTGTTATTTGCATCCCTGTGATAGCCCTGTAGGTATGTATATTGACTTTATTCTTTGTAGCATTTCTAGCACATGTCCTACCTGCGAAGGACACAAAGTATCCTCCTCTTAGTGAGAACACCACTAAAATGGTAATCAACCAGATTTCCACTCACAAGGGCTTTAGGACTTAATCTTCCTCAAAGACTCCTTATGTTAAATACGGCTTCCCTGGCACAGCCCTAAAGTAGAATATTTAACATCGGGGTCAAACGATGAGGGTGTCGTAAAATAATAAGTTGTGTAATGTACAGTGGCTGCAATGGAAATATTTAAATGGTAATAAAAAGAACCAACACTGGCTTTACATGGTTTTATTTTGAACTCCTCCATACAATTAGTATTTGGTCATATTTCCCTTAACTTGTATAACCTTCATGAGTCTCCTGGGCATTGAATCTGCTAGATTTTCAAAATACTTTTTGTCCATTTCCACCTATAACTTCTTCAACGCCTCCTGCAGCTCCTTAATATTTGATGGTTGCAGCTCTTCAATTATATTTTCCATTTGATCCCAAGCACTTTCTATTGGATTTTGGACGGTAAAATTACAAGGCCAGTCACGTTCAGGTATATTATTATATTTTAAGAACTTCTGAACCATCTTTGTTCTGTGAGCAGGGACACCATCATGCATAAAGAACTGACACTGATGAATTGGCCAAGATGTAACCAAATGGTGTTGCAAAAAATTTAAATAGGTACAACCCTTCATTGTTGCATTTTTAGGGAGAAAGTACAAGCCACCTCTACCATAATTACCACTAATGGCACGCCATACCAGCACAGTTTCTGGATGTTTAACAGTTTTGACCGTAAACTTTGTAACATACTGTGACATCACCTTTTTGGACTATCCTCTGACCAATTTGAAAGTGCTTTCATCATAAAACATTACTTTGCGTCAGTCCTCTGGTGTCTAGTGCTCATATGTTTTGCAGAAATGTACACTTTTCTTCATCATAGCTTCAGTTGGTAGAAGCTTCTTGGCAGCACACCGAATTGGTAAACCTAAGTCTTTTTGAAGCCGATGCTGAATAGTCCAGATTACAACACTTTTGAGCAGTTCTGGATGATTCCTTTTTAACCCTGCTGCTGTGATACATGGATTAGTTATCAGTTCACGTTTTAGAAAGTCATCAGTCCTTGGAGGAGTCTTTCTTTTACCATCTGAGCCTGTTTTTTGAGTTGGTGTGGTGCCACATCGCAAAGATGCTGCTGCGTTTTTCAGGTCATAAATGGCTTGTCTTAAACATTCAGAGCAGCAGCTATACGAGTTATAGAGGTACTTACCTGTAACAGAGTTAAAACAAAACTCTTCTCCTCAAAAGTGAGATTCTTGTGTACCGTTTTGTGTATTTGATGCAGAAATACAGACTTTCAAAAACAGCACTGAGATAAAAAATTAGATGACAACAACGCACAATAAACAACTGCTGTATGCAAATGCCAGAGGCAGACTGAGGCCTGGGCTGCTAACGAACGGAAGTTGCTGCTGTGCACTCGAGAATCATGGGATTGCATCTCCGCCTGCCTTTTTTGTAGTGGTGAGAGCAGAACTAACTGAGCGCACTGTGTATGTAAAGATTCTCCTTGCGTTTAAAATGTAAAGTTTTCCATAGCGGTGACTGTAGTAAACATGTATGCATTCCTACAGAAATGAGTATCTATACCGATATTTAAAGTAGTGTCCTATATTAATCTCGTAGTTCTAGTCGAAGCAGCTGAAGATTTTGGGGCTTTATAAAATCAACACCTTAATTTTTATTTCAGCTTTCAGCTTATTATCATAATCATTTAGATTGTTCAAAACCTTCCTGGAGCGCTCAAATACTCCCGATTTTAATAAATGGATAAAAAGTACATAAGCGAAAACGAGCTGGATTACTCATTCCAAAATAGATATTCGACCGTGAATTTGTATAAATTTCTTATTGTCCTATTACCGAAGTAATAGGATAATATAACTAGAGAACAGTTGTGAAAAAATTGCTAACAATAGATGAAGACTCATCAGCTACTACATTGGTTAACTCTATTGTGTGTTTCAAATGGGAAGAGTTCTCGCCTATAGCGAATTAGATACCTTAGAGCCTTCACCGTTGCCACCTCTTTATCCCCACTCTTTTTATATTTCCCTCTCTCTCGTACACTTGCGATTCTTCTTGGCGCTAGACGTAAGGGAACGCAAACTGAATTTTCCAAAGTTTTATTATAATGCAGTTGTTGAAATCACAATTGCAACATTGGATAATCGTATATTACGCAAATGGTTTAAATATTTAGTTTAAAATTAATTACAAGTCATGAATTACTTATTTTTCTAATCCAATAAACTACCAGCGGTGCATCCGCATAGCTGTGAATGTTACTTACGTTAAGAGACAATTCTTCATTGTCTTCATCGTCTGAGTACTGCAAATTTATGATGATAGGTTCCAAAACCTCGTCACGTGCTATTTCTCTCCAAAAGTCGTCTTCTTGTAGATTATCTGATGCCTCACGCAGTTTTTCCCAGTCTTGTTGTGTTCCTTGTCAATTTCTTCGTGAATAAGTCACACAACATCAGTTAGTTTAAAAATATAATTTCTGTTTGCAACATAATTTGAGCCCACATTAGCTCAATTGGATTGTTTCTAGCAGTAGTAATGGGGAAGGTGGACCGTGTCTCATTGATCCAGCTGATATACTTCTTATTGGAGAGTAACTGAATAGTACTGCTTTGATCTCTAGGGTAAATAGAGATTACGAACCATTCATAAACAAAGATATGTGACCAAGCACGTTCTGCCAGACCAGCAGGAAGTGTATCGTTTCCTCTCATCGAATTTAACAAACACCTTGGCTTATTCAAAGTTCATATTTCTTTTACCACGTTATGTCAAATGCTTACGTTACAGTTCTAAGCCATTTCAGATATACATGCCAACCATTAGGTAATGATATTCATTACAGTGCTTACGTTGCAATGCATTGTTACAGTATAATGGTATCTAATTTATTTATTTGTATTAGGAAAACTACTTGAGCAAAGATAATCGGGTTTTTAAGGTTATGTTAAATACATTACTCTCTCCTTCCTGGATCAGTTTTTGCAAAGTCTGAATTTTTGTCTTAGCGCGAATACTATTTCATGCAGATTGATTAGGTTGGCGCTCGTCACACATCACATAAGGGGAATGCAATACGACCACATCGCAGGACTCCGAGTGGTTGCTCACCTGGTAGGGCTCAAGGACAAACACCTTCCCATTTGAAACATATAAGAATTTGTGCTGTTGTTCTTTTATTCTATGAACGAACGTATATGCACTTGATGATAATGTTACAATTCCTCTACCGTATTTAGCACAGTATACGTGGGGATTAATTAAACAGGATAAAACATGAACTTGTATTACTTTTTATAGGGAAGTACAATGCCTCTTATGAAGCTTCTGTTCCTGAGGTGCACTTGATGTTGAGCAGCGGTGTTTGAACTTAAGATGTTTTGGCTACTTTTACATCGCTGAAATTTGAAGCAGTTATTTTAGACATTTCTGGTTCTAAAGAATAATAGTTAAAGGAATTAAAATATGTAATGAAATGGAGCTATAATGTAAGGTAGGAAATGTGCAGCCATGACAAACTCAAATGAGAAGAAGTTGTTAAGTTTTTAAAGAGTTTTGTTCTTCTGCTTAAGAACGTCGTAGGAGAAAGACGTCCATTTGTCTCCCTCCGAGTTTGTTCAGAATTATATTTGAGTGTTCATGTAGGATGTACAAATAGCGTGTGTTTAAGAAAGTAATAGTTAATCAATACACCAGTCATCGTTTGTTGAAGAACAACATTTATACTATTTAAATTTGTATCGCAATTAAAAAAAAATTTTCGGAAGAACTAAATCTTCATGTTTGAAAAACAAAAGAATTATTTGTCCATTCTTCAGCAATAGTAGTACTAAATTTCTGAGCCCCGTTACCAAGACTCTGGGGGAAAACATTTCATCGCTCCAGAATAACCGGTGTCTCTACCCACACCCAGAGATGCAGGGAAACTTCTGCATATCTTGTAGATCGTCACCAAAGGTGAGGAATTCATTAGCTTCCTCCACCACCCAATAAAATCCCGCTAGAAATGGAAACCATGAAAAGCACGCACTCTTCTTTCCAAAGGCACAGAAAAGCATATGGTTGGTTTTTGCGATGAGATACAACAATAAAAATACTGAATGGGCCCATGGATTCCTTTCCAGTAACTGAAAATAGCTTTACTTCGTAAATTTTGAAATTTCTTGGAAGGTTTTCTAAAGAGATTTTCATCTTTTTAAGTGTTACTTACCAGATATAGAGAACTTCAAAAGCTACATCAACTGTTACAGACCTTCGAAACTCACAGCTCACCGGCTGGCTTTGAGCAACCAGGGCAATTAACCATTCAAGTGAACTGAATAAGCGCCCTGAGGCCTGATACGACGGAGCAACTGAACAACAGGTCACACAGCTGTTCAACCTAAAGAGTAACGAGGGAGACACCGTCTGTCCTACAATTATAGTAATGTATTTAAATATTTAAGTATAAGCTTCACTTAATTGAGTTTCAGAAATAAACAAAAATTAAATAATTTGAATATTCATACAAAGGCGATTATTAAAATTCGTAAGCTTTCACGGCTGGTGTCAGTATAATATAAAGTATTAATCGCGCTTGTGGGCACAGTTGCTGTTGAGACTTTCGCCAGGACACTTCGATCGCACTGCCACTGAAGATGTGGCGATTATTCCTCCACTAGATGGACTCCCGCTGCACCTTCAACCTGCCGAGGCCACCGAGGGTGCATGATATTTGTCGCAGCAGTCGCATGCCGACTCCCCAAACGTAAGACGACTATTTAAACTTTTATGGACGCCATCTTTACATCAGGACAGCTACTCAGTTGGCACCACCAGGCTGAATGCATCACAGACCACATCTCCCAGCGGGGAAAGCCGGTACAGGTGTAAGAACTCGAGTCTCCCGCGACAGAGGAAGGCACGTACAACTGCGTTGAGGGTGTTCTGGTGATTCATCTTCAACAATAATAATTACAATAATGATGATGATATCAAAAATAATATCAATAATAATTATATCAATAATAAAGTAATAATGAGACGACAGCGAAATGGCCTCTATTTTTGGAGAACAGCTATAAGGGTGGTAGTCATGCATTTGAGATAGGTATACAGAATTTGTGGCCATTGTCGCTTCTATTCATCTCGTTTGTCGGTTTGGAGTTATTTAACAATATCGGATTTTCCCACACTATATTGCACTGTCAAACTCTTAGACTTTCACTCTTATGCTTGTTTTGAAGCGCTTTCAGGATGTCTTGACACTTGCTCATGTCATCTGCGGATCTCGTTGCTGGTCTCCGTGATCATTTCCTAGCGTCCCATATGCTAGTTGCATGTGCTCAACAATTATGATCAAAACTTACTGCTGTCCTGTCCTTTTAACCATGGGCTGATACAAACGAAGGAGAGTATGGGTAATCAGCGGAGCTAGGAAGTTCGTACCGATCGCCGTTCCCTATACAGGTTGCGACCGACCGTCTCCCGGCACCCAAAGAAGTCATTGATAAGGGCGCAGGGCGGAGGGGTATTGAAACCGTTTGCCCAGAGAATAGAAATGTCTTATGAGAAATTCGTAAATGCACACTTATTTATATCATTATGTACAACATATAAATTCTGACATAGTACATAAGGGCTTGTTTCTGGCTGACTTCATTATTTAAATAGGCACATTGTGGCAACATCAAAGCAATTATAACGCGGGTTGTAATATTTCGGGATCGAATGTAAAATAATATCCAAATAATAAAATTAATTTCTTAAATACCTGAAGACTCTTACTAGACAAGGTACCAAATTAGGAATTTGATTACATATTTAGTCATCTGTGGCCGTATTACTAAAAACAGTAATGTACCTCTGAATCCTTTCAAATGAAAAACTCATTCTAAGTCCCGTCAAATAAGAAAATGTACTGCGAAAATGTTCATTCGACCTCACATGAAATGATCGGGGCATATTTGAAACATTTTATCAGTTCTATATCAGTATCATAGCTTTTGTTACGATCTAAAGGTGCAGCTCGTATGCGGTAAATTGCACCGAACCCTGCATTATTTTCAATTACGTTTTTCATTTTTATCTTTATTTTAGGTAGAATGCTCAAGGTTTAGTAAATCCGTTTTGATAGTTCTACGTGCCACACAGATTCAGTCAGCTCTATACCTCTGCACTGTAACAGTGTGATAGTTGTGGGTACCACTTTTAACAAATGTGCAATCAATAATATATTTCTACGAAATTTCGTTAATAGACGTTTGGCAGTTTGTATACTAGAACTGTCATCGGTTTCTAAATTGGCTAATACTGAAACAATTTTGTCATAACGTTCGGTATAGTAAATTACAGCGTCTAGCCAAGTTACCCATTTGCTGACAACTGGCCGTGGTGGTAGCGATGAATCTGGTGCTAGCTAACTCTCTGGACTATGCAATTCTGTAAGTTGCTTTCAAAATACCTTTTTGTGTGAGCGACAAAGCCGTCAAAACCTGCATAACTTCATTTGATTCGGCCACTCGGTGTAGAGTATGTGTTAAACATGTAATATGTATTAGTTTAGGGTATAAGTTACAGTAATGAGTTGCATTCTACGATGAACCTTGTCCTCGCCAGTAGCACTGCGTGGTATAGCCACGTCTGGTCACTCTGGCTCAAGGAAGTCGGTACAAACTTCCTAGCCCTGGTAATAGGTTGCTTCGCCTGACGGGATTGACAGGGTATGAACTATAAGATATAAAATGAGATCGGCTAATATTCCAAGCAATGCCTGGACGAAGATATCTACATTATCGTTAGTGCTTGCCTTATTTACATGGTGTATTACAATTAAAGACTTGGTTTAGAATCCAGTACTGACAGACGTTGGCGTACGTATCTGGCCTTCTTTGTTTACTACACGGTTTCAAGAAAACATAGAGAATTATTGAGTAATCAGAGGAAGCTACTGTGAGCAGTACTCATTGTTAATGGTAGCTTCATATCTTTAAAAACCTTCGAAAGCTTTTATTGCTATAAGAAGCTTTGAAGACAGAATATTAGCTGGGTTACAACGCTAGAGAATATTCATTTCTCTAACTAAATTTTCGGTATTTAAAATCCTGCTGAGTACTTTTAGTGTCAGAAAGCACAAATGATGTTCAAACATTACACGAGTAACATGTCTACCATAAACTACCTAGATAAGTAATATAAGGGAAGTACTAGAATTAAATAACCTGTCGATCAACTGAGTATACGTACTGATTAATTTGTTTCGATAACCATTTATTAATGAAAATAATCATTTCTTCCACACTAGCCGTGTGTAGGCTAAGGTTTGAATGAGTTGAGACAGACTGAAAAATTCAATGTCATAGCCGGGATTTGAACCACGCATCTCCCGCTCTCCTTGCGGTTGCTCTAACCAACGGAGCTACAATGGCCAACATGCCGATATGATATTAAATTCTCCAACTGACTAATATGTTTCCCGATAGACCGCTAGGAGTTCTCATATGCAATGAGAGATACCTTTTTGTAGCGACGTACTATGCAGTAAGTACTTAAGTCCCGGGCTTTATAGTTAAACCACTATCTTATTCATGTAAATTGATGGAAATAATCATCTCTTCCACAGTAGCCGTGACTCTTAGCATATGAGAACTCCTAGTGGTCTACTGTGAAGCATATGAGTCAGTAGGAGAATTTAATGTAGTGTCGGTATATTAGCCATAGTAGCTGAGTTGGTTAGAACCACCGTACGGAGAGCGGGAGATCCGTGGTTCATATCCCGGCTATGGCATTGCATTTCTCAGTATGGCTCTACTTATTCAAACCGTCTATTACGAGATATGTTCAATAAAGAATGATCACAATTCTTTTACGGTCATAATTTTTCGCACTAAAATCCAATCTTATTATATTCTGTTAGCTTGATGTGAAACAAACACCCGTAGTAGATTCATTGTTGGTACTCCTGGTTATCTGGTTGCCACCTGTGAGAACCAGGTAAGTTTAGACATTTTCAGTATCGCCTACCGCTACATTGGAAGTAACGTGCAGTTAAAGTTAATGTTAGAGGAAGATCCAGAGTTTCTTCCAAACGTAATCACTGCTGATGGAACTTGGCTACATCATTGTGATCCTGAGAGCAAATAGCAAAGATCATTATGGAAAACTCCTTAATCACCAACCCGAAAAAAGCAAAATTGATTGCTTCTGCTGGGAAAGTTATGGTCATCTCATTCTTTGATATTCATGGAATGGTTTATATGTACGTTGTACCTGCACACATATGAGGAACTGGACAATACTACAGGGATGTCCTGAATACTTTGAAAGTCCATATCAGGTGTAAAAACACATTTCCGTGATGCAGGCTGGATGCTGCACCACGATAATGCGCGACCGCATATTGCCAATGCTGTTGCAAAATGTCTTCTAAAAATCAACATGAAGTTCATCTCTCACCCTTCCTATAGTCCGTATTTAGCCCTATGTGACCTTTTTGTATTCCTTAACTTGAAGAAACGCCTACGTGGGAGGCATTATCCACCATTAGAAGCAGTGCTGAAGGCTGCGGAGGCGATTTTGAAGGATCTCTCAAATATGGTTTCCAGCATTTCTTTGAAGACTGGAAGAAATACAGGAACAAGTGCATTGCATTCAGGGAAGATTATTTTGAGAAGGAGCATCAAAATTATGAGGATGAGTAAAGGTACGTTATCAAAAAAATTGTGATCATTCTTTATTGAAAATCCCTTGTACATCTGAAATTTTCGCAATTACGGAAATGCTTAGTAATTTTTTTTTACTTTGATTACATATCCATTAATAGGAGCACGCAGTAGCAGAGTAACAATAACAGATAAATCGTGGTTTAGCCATTTTAAGACAGAGATAAACGCATCCTAATGCACAGAGTTCTGTATTACATCTGCAACTTTAATGCTCTCAGGTAGAGCGCTTGCTGATTCACCTGGGACCCAATAGTTCTTGCGCTGCTGTCACCGTTAACTGCAATTGTTACTGTTATATATCCCACGACACTGGAGTAAGGGAAGCGCAGGGAGGGGGAAACAATGTGATGTCACGTAAAATACTTTCAATAATACATACCAAGTGAGTCACCTGCCTCTACTTGTTTTTTAATTTATGCAACGTGCTAAGCTACATATGTTGCTTACGTCTTTCTTGAAGCCTTCTACTGGATGATCCGCAGAACAGTTTATGGAGAAAGGGTAGATAACTCAGTGCATAATTGTTGTGTGGGAGAGAAAGCAATCACTAGGTATTTCGATTACAAAAACATCATACTTAGACTTAGAGAGCTGCAATGGCAATTTTAGACGAGTTTACAAACTTTTATTCATTAGCGTACATTCACACAAACTTTAAACACGCCCTGAAGATACAACATACTACATTATTAGTTGACAAAAACATAGGAACACAAAATGACAGATCTACACAGACCAATTGGATTTAAATCTTCAGCCAACACTGGTTTTCGTTGTATAGCCATGTCAAAAAATGCTAAGTACTACGTAGATAGTTTTCGTTGCTGTCAAAATTACAGCAGTTTTTAGTTCATATAGTAACAGTAATGGTGGATACAGTTTTCTTATTTGTGATCAGACGCTTATCAAAACGAGCTCACGTATGTCGCTTAGCACGGGCAGGTGGCTCACCTGTTATGTTTCAGTTAAGCATCTCTAGCATACACCTCTGCGTGTAGTAGTCTGTTTTCAGATTCTAGTCGTCCAGGGAATCGAATTAGTGTATTAATAGAGATTCCCGTAAGTCGTGAAATGTTAATATAGGTCACTTATGGATAGTATACTGAGTTAATTATATATAATGTTACCCGAACGTCGGAATTCCCGATAGAACCGAGGGCAGTAGGGCCAGACGGGAAGCATTAAGCCCACGCCTACCCATTTACGTCTGGAAACCTCGGGATAATTTTGCGCGCCGCGAACCTTCCAGAAACGGCGATCTTCCCTATAAAAGGCCTGCAGTTAGCGAGTCAGTTCAGTTCTTGCCGAGCAGCCGTGAGGAACGCCGAATGAGCGAACGGACTGGAAGACGGTGTAGGTGTATCAGAGGAGTTGTACGTAATTGTGAGCGTGCAATGGACCTGTGACAGACGAACTGGTGGATTGTAATTGTGTGCGCTAAGTAATTCTATGTAATCGGCAAGTGTTTCAACTGTAATTCGGTGGAAATAAAGAACATTTCGAGTTTGTGCAATTGGACTTTTAATTTCACGAACCCACAAAGTCACAATTCTGAGTTAATTATATATACACAGAAGAATTAGGTAACAACAAAATAGAGTAAAGACCGATGTTAGTGGTGAACTTTAAGGCAGCTTCTAAAGCCAGAGGAAGAAAGCTTCCATAGTTGTGACGTATTTCAGCCGGAAGTGAGGCCAGCAGTGTGTGTGACGTCCGGCAAGAGCCGTGTAGCACCAAGTTGCCTATATAAATGGCGCTGTGAGTACAGAGTACAGAGTTCAGTCAGATGTAACACACTCGATGACAACAGTGTAGCTGCCATGTACTTAATGGGACTGTTAAATTTACAATGTGATGATTTATTGGAGAACAAATAAATATACACACAAGAAAGACTTGACCGATTTTTACAAGAATGACCCCTAAACCAGAATTCCGAAGTTGTATTCACTTGTCGCACGGATACTTTGTATGTTTGGCTCCACATATGTGTGAAAACAGTTTTTTTTCCTCTTACGAAATTATCTAAGTCCAAGCTCTGAAGTAACTTGTCGTATCACAATCTAACATGCAGCATCGATTACAAATTTGCCAGAAATTACGCCCTGACATTAATAAACTAGTTAAAGAAAAACGAAACAGGAAGTGTCAGAAAATGTCCATGTAATTTTGTTCTAAATGGGTCTCCTCTAATTTGCAGAGAAAATTACTTTGTTTTATTTTATTTACTTTATGACATGCCTGTCCTTCAGATAAACTACGAGTTGAAGTATTATATATCTGTTCATGGCACAGAGCCAAAATGTAATTGTTTATAAACTGTGACCAATTGTTTAATTAATGCAGTCAGCATTTATATTACAACACCCAAGATGTAAGTTGGAGTTATTATTAATACCAGATACGTTTCCTGTCGCGCATAAATCAGCTCGATGACGTCACACGCTAAACTGCATTTCATTCGGGGGCACGTTTGGCGGTTGGAGCTGACGGAGCTGACGTCACAATGCCTCTACCTGTCTTCCCCTGTTCTAAAGCCGTAAATAGAAGGTGAGAGAGGCAGTGTGAAGTTCATACGATTCCATTTATGTAATAAAAAGACAGTGTTCATATCCAAACAAATACAATAAGACGTATTAATTATACAACTGGGGACGTGACCTCAAATTGTGTCACATAGTATGATATAAAGCTACAATATTCCTGACGTTTTTAAATTTTTCAGTTTTGTTTTAATTTTGCATTTAATTTTCATTTAATTTTCATTTGCATTTAATTATGTGTAAAATTTGCAGAAAAACATTTTCACGTGGTGTTGCGTCACGTTATACAACACATTTCAGGAAACATATAACCTAGCTTCCTACACCGAGTTAGGAGTAGAGCTGTATTGAGAAACCAATGAATGAGTTTCCCGTCGCTGTCAGAACATGATACTGCGACATGTAAAAACGATAAGCAGTAACCGAATTGGCTTCATGAGTTTATGCACCGTAAACTACTCATAAGAACATAATTCAAGAAGAAGTTCTCGTCCTCGCAGCTTATTAAACGGCGAGTATCAAGTGTCCGTGCTTCAAAACCAGTGTCGACAGATTCATCGTCAGAAATGCGTTCAGCAAAATGTTGTTGGCAAAATTATAGAAACTAATCTTAGGACCAAAGCTGTGGTCTTTGGAATATGCCAAACAATACCCCATATACAAAATTTATCGTAAAATTCAGCCATAGAAATTACTACAACAAAATCAACAAGAGCAGGTAATTGAGGTGAGAGTATTGTGATTTTGTGGGTTCCTAGAATTAAAAGTCCGAGTTGCACATATTCCAAATGTCCTTTATTTCTGCAGAAATACACTGTTCTATTATCACGTAACAACGTTACGTCACACACACACACACACACACACACACACACACACACACAGTCTACCAAGGTCGATGACAGTAACAAACAGCGTTCTGATTACATCAGCTCTCGTTACAACACTCTACAGCTGTTTACTACTTACCACTCACTCTTGTTTTACAACTCCCCGCTGGCATTTCACAATCTCTTATATATCTCATTCATACATTTGAGAGATTTCTGTGACAAACAAGAAGCCGACTGTTTCGTCCAATCACTAGATGTTCCTGGAAAAACAAGACATCGAAGGATAAAATTCGAACTTTCCAGAAGCGTAACTTAGTCTGCACCGGCAATTCCTTTACCTCCGCTATCTTTATTTGCCGGCTCTTTGTGTACACAAGCCGCGCTATCGTAGATAATGGGTTCGCGACAGTATTTAGAGGAGCAGAAAGTTCTTCCGATCATTATTCAGTCAAAGGAATTATTTATTGTCCATGGATAAAAGGCGGAAAAAATGAAAAAGGCAATCAAAATAACATATTTACGGAAGAAAGATTTAAAGTGGAATTGCTAAAAAGTGAGATCATCATATGGCTTTATGAACAGAGAAAGATGAATGGACTTTATATTGAAATAGAAAGAAATTCGGAAGGAAACTATAGTTACTTAACAAGCAAAATTAAAGAAACATCATATGAAGTGCTTGGAAAATGGGAAGGTAGAAAGAAGATAAGAATGACTGGATAAATTAAGATGCAGGGAAACAAATCCAATAAAAGAGAAAGCATGTCAAAAGTGGCTATGTACATAAATGAAGAGGATTTAAACAAATGCATAGAAAATAAATACAACGTTTTGATAGACGTAAGGAGAGATAACAATACTAATTAGGTAAAAAATCTCTGCGGATATAAATGGCCAAATTGGTTTAAAACAAATAGTAGCAGCGTGGTCCGTTCTTCGAAGCTTAGAAATAAACATAACTCATAAAATTCATTGCTACCACTGACAGAATGAGAAGAATATTATAAAAACTGTCTAATGAGGATAGAGAAGAGTTTAAAAATGAGAATGAATTCAAACATGGGAATTTGGATTGGAATGTATCAAAAGAAAAATTTAGAATGTATATATAGCAGGGAGAAATGGTAAACCAACAGGTCCGAGTGGAATACATTTAGAGATTTTGAGGTACGGAGGACGAAAACTTCTTATAATACTTAGAAAGTTATATAACAAAATATTACAAGGACAAAACGTACCAGAAGAAATGAAGCTATGCTAGATAAGTTCCACATATAATGAGGAGGATAAAGTGTTCTGCGATGATTATAGAGGTATAGGTGTTACAAATCTACTTAGTAAGATTCTTGGAATCTTGGAAATATTTGGAAGAACAACGTGGATTCACAGCAGGAATATCTTGCACAAATTATGTATGCACATTAAAACTTCTCTTAGAAAAATGCTATGAAAATATAAATCGATGGGGCTGATATTTGTAGATATAGAGTGTCTATGAATGTGTCCCGATAAGTATATTATGGAAAGCATTCCAAGAAATGAAAATGAGTTACAATGTAGTGGAAATTATATAATCATTATATTCCAATAACAGATGCCAAGTACAAATTGGAAAACGAGTGTCTGAAAAAGGCTTAACTTCTAAAGGACTACTACAGGGATGTTACCTATCACAAGCACTATTTAAAAATACATTGATGGCTGCCTGCAGATTTGGACACGTAAATGTTAGACAGTGGGAATAAAGATAGAGGAAAATTATTACTTGCATAATTTGTTTGATAATTGCATTGATAATTGCATAATTTGCAGATGATGAAGTTCTTATAACACAAGGCAAAAGTGATAATTCTTATTTGATGAGAAAACTAACTGAAGGGTATGATAAGTGGGGCCTACGGATAAACAAGAATAAAACAGAGCGCATAAAAGTTAATTTAGTTAGAGAAGACCAAATGAAAACAGGAAAAGGTCAAATTAAGAATACGACTAAATTAAAATATCTTGAATCATACTAGAAACTGATGGTTTGAGTACATAAAATAGAGAAGAGAATAACAAATGTAAGAAAATTAATTGAAATGCAAAAATATCCTTCTGAAATCCAAAACATTTTTACATAATGCATTGATAGACTATCATGTTGTATGGTTCAGAACCTGGACAATTGGTAGACAGCAAGTATTGTCAATTGAATTGGATTTCTTGAGGCGAGCAGCCAGGAAATCGAGAATCGAGAAAATAAGAAACACCACAATTAGGGAAATTATGAAAGTCATAAAGAAGGCTTTGGAAATAATGAAGAGAGAAGACTAAGATTGCATGGATGTGTCATAAGAATGCCAAATGAAAGAATACTAAAGAAGATATTGTAATGGGAGATGAAAGGGATAAGGAGGAAGGGGTGACCTAGAGAGAAGTGGATGAATGCCGTTAAAAGGAGCATGGAACAATGGGGACTGTGAGCCAGGAAGGCTGAGAACTTTGGAACTTGAAGACTAAACATTTTTTGTGTGTGACGGAAATAAAAATAAAGGAACAACAGAGTTGCCATAATACTGTAAAAAGTAGGGAGCACAATTTAATCTCCGTGATGTTTTCTCATTATTTTTTTGACTACTTTCAATGTAACCTTTAGGATGCTTCCAGCTTAGTAATTCATTTAAGGAACACCTCAGTTCCTGGAGTTTGTCATGTAGCATTAATGTGTATTTAACTATTTAGCCTACTCACTAATGCTTACGGACTAAAAATAGGCAAACTACAGTATGACTTAACACCTTACAATTTATATTATGGTTAAGATATGAATCAGATAAATATAGTAAAATACATAGAAAACTTAGTAGGCACCTTATTAGCTAATGACATTATGATAAAATATCATTCCTTCAGTACCATCAATCTCTATGACTTTATGGTGAAGTGTTTTGAGCACAGAAGTATTTATATCTCATAATTCATAAAATAATTAATTTAACTTTATTTAGTTTAATGTTTTATCTGCATTTTCCTTATGTTGTGATTGTGAAAATGTACTGTGTTGGCGCTCAGATACCAAGATACCCACGCAATTTTCTTATAGTGTGAATTTCCTTCCCCTTCATGCCAAAAACCTTAGACTTTTGTTACTCCAAGAATTGTCTACCACTAATCTCACCTTACCGAAATACATAGGACTGGCACCGTTCATGGGAAAATAGTAGTATAATTATAAAGGCTGAGGAAGATGACATGAAGACCAGGTTGTTTGTGCATAAGATGAAAGAAATAACCTGCATGTATTTTACAGTGTTGGGGACATGGATCGCATCATAATATATATCCTTACACTGTTTTGCACTGTCGAGTAGGGAGACGTAGGAGAAATGGACTTTTGCAGTTTATTTCGGTTTGTCTTCTACATCCCAAAGCTATATGGCAACAGCTAAACATGCATTTTACAAGCGAAGTTACCCGGGAGTACATTATTGAGTTATGAGAAGCAGGCCCCAGCTAGCGAAATTGTAATTACCTTTTAAACGGTAAATTTGGGTTCCAGTACTAAATTAAACGATCCCAATAACATGGGGTTTGTAGCCTAAAATCACACTTTAAATTATTCCAACCCTCTAAAACTACTGAAGAATTTGATGCTGCAGTTGGAAGTGCTTGTAGAATTCCTTCATTCGGACCCACCACATCATTACTCCGCGATTTGCAGCTACTATGAAACAACCTGCAGTAAGCTAGCATCTATTATAGAGGAAAACAGACACGACTGAATCTCACCATAGCAGCTGAATGGGGTTTGCGCTGGAGTATCTGGTTAAACCAGATAGCCTCTTGGAGCTTTTGATATTTTGTGATTAAGAGGTTGTTTCATCTTACGAGGATGGGTGGATGTTTCTATAGCTGACCAAAAGCTTGCGTAATGCCTCACAGCGTATTATTGCCTAAATGAAAAAGGAACTGGGCATTTAATCGTGGGATTTGGAGATTGAATATTTGCTGTAGGTTGCAGATAATTAATGTAAATATCCTCTCAAATGGATTCTGATGAATACATGTACGTGCTCATGAAGACTTTCTAGCTTTCTATTTTGAAATGTTTATTCAGCTGGGAAATACTCAAAATTACTTCAGTTCGTAAACAAAGCAATGTCCATACTTCTAAAGCAACCAAAACCCCGAAATTTCGGTAGTCAATTGGATTGCCAAGAATCGCCATTTGCGCCCCCTTTCTTATCCTCGTTTACACAGTTTCTGCGTTTCGCGTGTCTCTATTTTCTTTTCTGTTGTTTTTTTATTTTACGCATATGCACAACACACATTAACACCCATGCCCAAGTCGGGACTCGAAACCACGGCGCCTTCCGCGGCGGAACGCCAGGGACCAACACATGGCGACCATGGCTTAAACCCAAGCAAGTATATTTGGATCTAACTACTCGTCACTGGAACCTCTACAGCAACGAACTAGAGATGATATAATAAATCTGGCACATTTTTAAATTATAGAAAAATGTGCGATTATGTAGCATAATCAATGAATGAAGCTCTGGACCGAATATTAAAGTGTGAAATCTGTTTCTAAACTTTAACTTAGATGTAAGCGATTATTTCACTGACCTTCTTTTATGTAAGTTGAATTTCTTATTGAAACAAACGCACAGGGGACATTTCTTTCAAATATCGGCAAATTTCCTGAATGTGGTGATCTAAGAAATATTGGATTGGATTTGATTTGGATTACGGTACGGAGCGGGACCCAGCACGAGATTCAGTTCATGGTCTGTGGTACTTATGCCCCAAATGGTGCATATCCGGGAGGAATGATACGGCGGTAGGAGATAGGGATGGCCGTTCCGAGGAGATATAACAGTGCAGAGGGCAGGTTCCGTACACTTTACGAGTTAAAAACTCCCTGGCAGGTCAACACAACGGCAACTCACCCGTCTGCGGTCCGGAAAAGGCCGCAGCACACCGGGATCGGAGGAGGAAGGTTTACTTGGAGCATATCATCTTGCCATGCACCGCCGAGACTCCCACTTACCTACGCTGAAAGAGACCATGAGAGAAGTGAAGATAAGAAATGATAATAGAAATGAAATGAAGGGAAAGGAAATACTGGGGGTATAATTAACCTACACAGTATTCGCCTGGCGGCCCGGGAAAACTCCCGAAAAAGGATTGGCCATGGAAATCGAACTCGGGCCTCCCGAATGCGAAGGACAAACGAAACCGCTTAAGTCTTCCCGCTCGTAATGTTTTTTTAATATTTAACGAGATACATACTTATATTTGCCGACTAAGCTCATATTTTATAATAAGTATTTCGCAAACTGGATTCAAGCAATAGAAGTAATCAGCAATATTATTGCAAGTACACAGAAGAATATTTATTATTAAATAAATTACAGAGAAATTACAGACACTTTATGTTATACTAACATCTGTTATACTTGCTCTAATCTTAAGAGAGATCTATGCAATAATATCTGAGACATCCTTGACGTAAGCCGTAGCTTGTTTAGTACCTAATATTGTATCGTAAATTTTCTATATTAAATAAAATACAAAAGTCGATCCATTTGGGTAATTAATAATTAAGTATATTAGGAAACACTGAAATTTCACAGTTGTATATTTCTGACGAGTATATAACGGGAGCGTCCAATATAACACTCATAATTGCATAAGGAATAATTAATTTAATTTTGTGTATATATAGTGAAATTGTGGGCTCGTAGAATTAAAAGTACAAGTTGCAGAAATTCAAAATGCTCTTTATTTCTGTAAAAACAAACTTTGGTCAACACTTACAGTAGCAGAATTACGTAACATACACAAATACACTCTTCCAAGGTCACCGTTCACAAATAAGTGTTCACTTTCAAAACATAGCTGCACGCTGACGATTCTCAGGTTCCAACTATGTCTTTAACTGACAACCGCCGCTCCTTTTTATAGCTCACTTGTATTTCTAGACGTTTGTAGAATTTTCCCTATACACTGTTCCAGAGGTTACCAGACGAAGCACGAAACTTTCAGCCATTTAACTTTATCTGTTTCGGCAAGCCATTTATCTCCGCGTTGCACTGTCTGTCCCTTATCTCCGCTCTGCACTGTCTCTCTCTTTGTACGCTTTGGCTGCAGCACTGCAGAAGACAATATATACAACCTTCCGAATATTTATGGTCGTCCTCCACTGTCAAAAGTGTCAGGCTAACCTCTGGTCCCCGCGATCCAGGCGAAAGGCAAGAGACCATTTCCAGAGTAAAAATAATTATCATGGTGTCCTTCGGAACGGCAGTAAATCTGGTGGTCCGCTATCGTAGATTTATGACACTTGAAAGAACTTCTGTCATTCTCCGGGGTCTAGCAGTAGAATCAAAGCTACCTATTTTCGAGGTTGTCGGTTCAAAGCCGGTGTAGGGCAACGGGTTATATTTTCTGGCGTATATATCCATATCATTGGTTCCTTTGCTGGTGGTCCCTTGACGTAGATCTATGGCACGTGATAAACCTGATAAAGAGGTCTCTGTGAAAAATTAATTGGTCCTTTACGCTCAATATAGAATGTCACGCTGGGAACAACAGCAGTGAGCGTCTATAAATAAAAACTCAATTACAATTTGTCCAACCTTTATGCCAGTCAATATCAAAACTGTATCAATTAATCGTACAATAGATTACGCATTTTATAGTTATCTTGTTACTCATCTCCTATGTGTATTTATAATGCATACTATGCTACCCACCACTTAACCCTTTGCCTACCGAGTTTTGAAATTTGCTCAGAAAATTCTCGTTCTAATTTTTAAGCATGAAAATGCATAAATGTTATAGCTAGGCTTTTTGATATTTGGTATTTTTATCTAGAAAGTTTTTACATGTTTCATAAACAATGGTAACAAAGTTAAATGAACAGTGCTGAGGTGGAAATGAAATTATTTTATACTAGATATTATTAGACTTGAGAAACCCATTTTCACAAGGTTACTCTTTATGTTTATTTTACTTATTTTTTATTGTTCACTCTTTATTTGTTTTTTTTTTTCATTTCTCTTTAACATTTATGAACCAGATGAAAACATTTCTTACTAGTAATAATACACAAATTAACTTTGACAGACCTTTTTGATGTTACAATCAGTGTTCCACTGCTTGACCGCGCTCTCCTCTTCTGTGAAGGTAGTTTCCTTACTGCTGTTAATCTAGCTGCAATAAGGACTGCTGTGGAGTCTCCTTGCATTGTTTGAATGTAGACGATACATAAGCCAACCATTGCTTACCGGTACTGCCTTACACCAGTAAATGATATGAATGCACCATATACGTGATCTCAAATGGATCCTTTATAACTCTATTGGCATATGGGCAAGGTTAACCCTTCCATGTGCTTATATTTTGCAATAGTATCTAGTCTTTGTACATCAATGAACTTCTTTTCTGCTGTTGATTACTGTCTGCAATTTCCTATGGGCTCCACACAAGTGTAAGATTTGTGACCTCTAACCGCCAGTCTAATCCTTGTTTCACATAAGCTTGCCCCGTATCTCCTAACGGTCACGTGACCTTATCACATCTCAGTGGCTGCTGTTGTGCTGCAGACTGTTGTGCGGTAAAGATTAGTTCGTTATTTAACATGGTGATATATCTTTGTATGCTGGAAGAGAATTGTCAAATTTATATTTTCGTAACAGTTTGAATTAAGTATATTACACAACAGAGTTGATTTATCTGAAATGCATGTTAATTCTTAAACGGAGTAAAGAGGAGGTTCCTTTGCTCTCAAGCACATGGCACGATAGCACGTGATTTAGCGGTAATAATGACATATTTTTATATGACTTTTATCAATGGCCTTGTTTTGAACTGGATTAGTCATACATCGCCATTCGAAGGTGTGTTGTGCAGAATGTGAGAGCTAAATTATGCTATTGATAGTTTATTGCGACGATCGTTTATTGTGTACTTATTGATATAATTATATATATAATGGCAGAGTCTAGCGCCAGTTTTTCGCTGAAGCATCGCAAGGGAAAACGTTTACAAAGCGGCGAAAAAAGAATTGTGTTGCATGAGTTTAATGTACTCACAGAGAAGAATCCGTCTTTGTCAATGAGAGAAGTCGAACAGCTGATGCTCTGAAGTTACAGGTGTGAGTGTTAGATGCGTAGGAACATCGCGACATGAAGCTGGGACAACAGGAAAACTTACCACTCTAGGGGCGATATTGCTGTGTGGCAAAGACGTTATTTAAGGACAATGAGACTGTACCGAGATACAAGTCGCAAAATATACTACCTTGACGAATCTTGGGTGAACAAAGGACACACGACAAGTATGGCGTGACACGACTTTTAATATTGAAATACAAGAATTCTTGCAAGGTATGTGTGCTGGTTTAAAAAAAAACAGCGGAAAAGGCCGAAGGCCTTTCATTATAGACTTGTTCCAGTTTCATTCTTCGTTCATTCAGTTTCAACTTACTCAACTTCATTATAAACGTCATTATTTTTGCATGCCTTCATATTCTTAATTGTATGATTTTATCTATCTTCCTGGCAATTATTACGACGTTTACTGCAAGTTTAAATGTGACGGGAAGGCACCGCCTATGGCCTATGACGCGTAAGCATTAGCCAATGAGGGTGAGAGGGAAGGTAGTTGCACGCGGAGTGATACATATCAGCGGGGCAAGGTTATATGAAACAGAGATTAATGTACCATGACCACTTTTCTTCAGCTCTGTCTCTGGTTTCATACGGCACTTCCTACAGTATTTGCTCTAACTGTGCAAGTTTAAAAATGCCCATTTGTTTGAGAGCAACCGCCAGAGGTACTGAAGAAAATCAGTGTTTGAAAAAATTTTAATATTATGATTTTCAATGAGAGGACCAGTCAAATGAGTACCATAAAAATGTCCCCAGAATATTCCAAACTTCTTTCTCTGCAAGTGTTTTCAGCAACATTAATTTGGACATAGCTCCTGAAGTACCAGCATATGGCTGTATCATCTTCATCTTCAATGACAGATTCATCTCCACTAGATCTATCAGTGTATTTCCTGAACCCACTATCTGGTAAGTTTGCAAGAAGCTCCACCATCTCTTGAGTCAAAATCCTTGACGTGATAGCTAACACATAACCATGAAATTCTGGTATGTAGTGGATGAATTCACCAGTAATTCAATAGACATTTGGAACTACTAAACCCTGAAATGCACTTAATAGCTATGTTTCTTTGAAGAGACACTTACATTTTTTCACTTATTTCACTTGTAGTGAAACTTAAACTTCAAATTCAACAATAAAAGTTCTCTAAAATAACTCCAAAACAAGCATAAATTATTTCAATTACATGAACTTACTATATCACATAATTTCAGGTAATAATATACACTAGAAAATTGTAAGGTCAAGCAGCTGACACACTATAGCCAACATTAGCTGTTCCAGAACATCCATCCATGAACTGCTGCTCTCTAGTGTCAACTCTGTTAACAGCAGACATGTAGCATTAAAGCAGCATTGGTATTGGGAGGATAAAGAGCTATCCAGATTAAATACAGCTCAGAGAAGTTAATGTTGATTTAAATAAATACTTTTAAATAAAGGGTTAACTACAGACTAATTCAAATTATCAGTGAATAAATTCATTCCTTTGATTCTACAATGAATTGCTTAATTTAGTCAGTTACTGTTTTATGTCTGTACTATTAGAAGTCTAATCGACAATTTAAACGCATAAAATGACAATTTATATGAATGGCACTAAAAAAAAACATTAGTAAAAATATGAAACATCTCATTGCAGCTATCTTCTATACAAATATAAAGGGAAAACCTGACACCATTGGGCTTGTGGAATAGAAGTGTTACGGTCATACCCCCATTAATTTGCAAATTTGATGAAATAATATCGTTTAATTTCAATCTAACCAATATCAATATATGTAGCTTATTGGTTGTAATATATACGTAAACGGGTGCTTCTATTTGGAAGTTGTCTACGCCGGCCATTGGACCCACGTCACTAAGGTAAGAATTGAGATTAGTCTAGAACAGCACGTTTAACTTCCTCCTGTAGTTTTTGCACAGAATAACCGTACTGTCACCGTGTATTACAATCCATGCATGACTCAGAGCAGTATGAAAGATAAATTAAGTCGTATCGAAGCGCAAGACACAGGTTGAACATCAAACACCTGCAAGAAACTTAGATGATATAGCGGACGCTATTTCAGTGAACACAGTATCTCTTTTGGTGTATTATAAAACTAATACGCATGAAAGAAAAGAAAGAGAAAGGCAATTTGTGGACATCTTTGTGTCAAAGCCAGATAACTTTGAAGCAGACAGATCTCAGAGCTTGAACATTTTATGTGCAACATCCATAATGAAGAAGAATAGTGGCAGAAAATAAAAGGTCTCATTCAGGTTGGTCCTTTTGTTATACAGTGCTCTCTTCCCTCGCAGCAAATTCGTTCATACTTCGCTCGTGACATCTTATGCACTGAACCAGTTTACACTATTTTACAGGCTTCTCCAACGAGATTATTAGCTATAGAAAAATATTCTCAGAGAAAATGACGCTTCAAGGTGTACCACAGGGAACCACATTAGGCCCATTTCTATTTAGTTTACACATTCTCCATTTAAGTCAATGCCTAATTTCAACTGGTATTAGCTTAAAATTAGCTCTCTTTACTGATGATACCAGCCTATTAAGTATCACAAGTGGCTTTAATGACAGGATTATCAGTAATTGCTTTCAAATAAATAAATGAAGAAACATTCGTTGCTACATAATTTCGGTGTAACTTAAAGAACAGACTTTATGCTTATGAAACAAATTATCACTCTACTTCCCATAAACTAAACTTTAGGAATTTGGTTATACGAACATGGAAACTCTGAAAAGCAAATTAAACGGCTAGCATTGAAACTGAGTAGAACTACATTCTTCATTAAATCGAAAAGAAAATCTATATACAAAATTTGTTGTATACTTTACTTAAGTGTTATACCCAGCCTTTCATGACACGCTACTCTGGGTTACTGAAAAGATGCAGAGTAATATTTAGATGCAGAAAGACAAATGTGGTTTATAATATCTCATTTCCTACCAAATGTAAAGCTTATTAACGTTGTTTGAAAATGCTCCCACTTTTTGTTTATACTTTATATGCATGAAGTCCTAGTGCTGACAATACTTTGTCTTACTCGTTTCAAAACAAATTTATAAATACACACTCATAAATTAAGAAGTAGAGCTCCAAAGTCAATTAAAAACAAAGCAGAGTTTTATTCACAAGTAATTTTGAACTTAATGCAATGTTGCTTATTAGTGAACGATGGGACAGAGACGGATGACCTGAAGTTATCTATGCTCCGGAGTACCTCAGTGGTGTTTACAGTACGAGAGGGAACCTAGCTCTTGCACACGTAAATGAAAATCATGTAGATACGCCAAATTGTGTGCAATCAAGGTTTTAAAGGAAACAGCCTACCAGAGAACAAGAAAGTGCATGAATTTTACATCAAGGACTTACTCTTTCCCCGCATTTCATCATGTGACGGCGGGTGCAACTTCAAGTAATGTTCAACCTTTGAGACTTATAGCAAATGTGCTGTAGTGCACTCTACTACTAATTCTACAACCATTAAAGCATATTATGGAGAAGAATAGACCGATAGTAAACATAGTTCAGCGAATACCTCTTTAAAATGAAATTATTTTATTTCTGTTATTAATATTGCAGATACGAATTCGCAAAAAATGACGTAAGTTTCATAAAGTAACATAAAACGGAGGTGTTTCATTTGAAAATGTTCATATATAACTCTAAACATGAACCAGATTATCATTCATCAATTAATATTGTCACCCGATCATCGAAGTAACGATAAGCCAGTTGGCAGGAAAGAAAGAGACAGATAGCGTCCAAGCCACGCCCACACGTGTGACTGGTTGGCATTTGCTGAAGGAGTTACAGAGAGTGGGAGATGGAGTGACGTTTGGGTGGTTCTCTCTTTTTGTAACTGCGTCGTGAAACTTCGGCAACTTTCGAGGGAACAATGAGTGGAGATATAAAGGTGCCACTACTGTCAACGAAGGGGGCAGTTGTAATTGAACTTTGGGTAGTGAGTTGAGATCGGAGAACTGTTAATTGTGCACCTTTGAAGTGTACCGAGAGTGATTTTGTTCGTTTGTTTAGGTGTAGTGAAGCTACTAGAGACTGCTGTGTGTATGGCCCGCCACTTTTAGAATCTGTGAGGGGTGTACAAACTGCCCTACTATGGAAATAAATAGCATTTTGAACTTCTGCAAACTTGACTTTTAAATTTACGAAGCCACAAATTCACACTATACATTATTTCTCTAGACGAACGAAATATCCGATCAATGTACGTACGCCATGTAAATTCTAAATTTACTTTTGAAATATTTCGATGCATGAACAATGGGCTAGTACTTTGAGGTTGCTTAGAATTATATCAGTTTCTTTTGACTTGCTGCTCCTTCTGCGTTGCTAATGACAGCTGTCAAGAAATTCGCATTTGTAGTATAGCTGCACTTAACGTAATTCATAAACGACTAATTTATGGTTATTGTAAAACAAATTGTCAAAGAAAGTGAAAGTATAACGTTGTAAGAACTTCAAACTGGCTCCAAAATAATTTGAAATAAAAGACTGCCGTTATTCAGTTGTTGAATATTTAAATCATAAATTTCTTAACAATTCCTCTTAAGCTGATGTCTTTTAAAGTACTTCAGCAATGTGTTATAGTTATATATAAGTATTTTTAAAGTTGTTTAAATTTGTTTTACCCTTTATCTTGTATAAGATTCCAAAGGTAAGATGATTGTCTAGCTGGTGCTAGGCACAAACTGTTGGCTAATTTCCATATAAGGTACCTAGAAAAATGAAGTTACATTGCATAAAACAAGCATTTCCTTTACCGTAGTGTCCTAGTTAAGATCACAAACAGTTGACTGCAAATGGTCCGAGACTGGAATGGCGGTAGCTTTTCAACATTTAGGGTATATTAACACCTGACTCCTGTGGGGACGACGGTAATAGTGCCTCTGTGTCTCGCAATTATTTCCATGTAACCATGTGAAGGGTACTTGTGCTATTCATTACTCTATATAAAAGAAAAGCGTGTTTGTTTATACAGTAAAAGTGGTGGTATTCGTGGTGAGCAGAACACTGCTCTGGAATGTGGCGCGGAATGCACAACAAAATAATTTCACATTTTTTACTACTTACTCTTTTATTATTTTTAGTCCGTTTGTTTATATCTGCTGAGGAAATCTGTAGTTATTTATACCTTAAACCTCCACTTGTTTTGTAGTATCTAATTTTTCTTTGTGTAGAATGCCTTATTTAGCAGGATTGTGTTTAAAGGCTACAATTTTAGAGGCAGTTTTTTATAATACATTTAAATATATTTATATGTTTTAATCATTATTTTGTAGGGGTCTAACTGTATTTGTTTCGTTACCTTTTTGTGTGTAGTCGTATACATATTCTGTTGAGAGGTCAGCTACATTTGAAGACATCGCTGTTGTTTGAATCACTCCAGTGAAATTTTCTTTTATTATACGAATGTGCTTGTGTTGCAGTGAAGCACAGAAAATATGTGACGAACTCGGGGCCTTCTACAATGATATAATAAAATTCCATTTAGATCAACCTTCCGTTTTTGTTCTAACGCAACCTGCCACGGTGTAAAATCTACACGCACACGCACATGCACACTTTTCTATGCAGCACCAGTTTGGATAAATGCATTAAATAGGAAAAATATTTGTGTCAAGTACATTAGAGTACAAAGGCTAGTGAACATCAAAATAGCTTAAGCTTTCCGAACAACATCCACGGAAGCACTCTGTATAATAACAGGACTGACACCTATTATACTGAAAATCCAGGAGATCGCCCAAGAGTATAAACAAACAAAACTGGGAAATAGACACAGCATTGAGGTACAAGAAATGGCCATATCCGTCAGACATTCCAGAAATAAAAGAAACAAATGAAACTGAAAACTATAACATTGAAGTTTACACTGACGGAAGCAAAAGAGATCAAGGGGTAGGTTCTGGAGTGGTAATTTACGACAACAAAGAATTAACTAAACAACTGCAGTATAATATAACAAAAACTGCTCAAATAATGAAGTAGAACAACTTGCAATGTTAAACGCACTTGAAGAAATAGATAATATGGGAATAACACAAACTCACTTGAAAACAGCAGCAATACATAAGGACAGCAGAATTACACTACAATCATTACACAATACTAAAAATCATAACAAACTGATAGAAGCTGTAAGAGAAAAACTACAACAATTAACTAAAAAGAATGGATGATAAGAATAGGATGGGCAAAAGCCCACATAGGAATAGAAGGAAATGAAATTGCAGATAAACTTGCGAAACGAGCAACAATAAATGATAACATAGAAAGCCACAACCGAATCCCAAAAAGTGTCATCAGGAAAAAAATACGAGAAGAAACACTCAAAATGGGAAACAGAATGGCAAAACACATCAAAAGCAGAAGAGACAAAACAATATTATCCCACAGTAGCAAAACGATTAGAACGAAGACTTAACATATCAACAAACCTCACTACCATTTTAACAGGACATGGAAGGCTTAAAGCCTATTACGAGAGATTCAACATAATTGATGATGCTACATGCACCTGCAACAGAGGAGACGAAACCACAGATCAAATGGAAGGACCACAGGGAAAAACTAAGGATGCAAATAAACAAGAAAGGAGGGAAGTGGCCAGTACATAAACCAGCACTTGTGGGACAATATCTAAGGGACTTTAGTGAATATGTCAACACACTCAATCTAGAAAGTGCTGAATAACTAAATAAGTAAATTAATTCTAAACGACTATAGTGACTGTGTGAACACAATCTGAAAACACAATAATTTCAATACCTCAGTTAATATGAACAATCAATCTGGAAGCAAAGCAAACCAGAACATGTAATATTACAAATGTAATGGAACATGTGGATGGATAAAGGAAGAAGAAAAATAAGCACAAACACACACTAAGGAACCCTTTATCTGATAAAAGTTTAACATACCTAAAACTAAACTAAGCTTCGTAGCGCAACAGTTTATGCAGAGTCAACGTCTACCGCTGTGCCGTCTTAATTCCCATCTCTGTTATGAGTGAGTGCAGTAAGGGAGGGTGGGTGAACGGGTCGGAGCATGCAGTCTTCGATACCGGGAAACGGAGTTCTTAGAAGAGAACCAGGAACGGGGATGTGGAGTTTGTCCTTTGACTTATATGAGAATGCAGAAGAAGATGTCAAATGAAAATGAATTGATAAAAGAAAGGTAATGAATGAGCTGTTGTGGAATTGATGCCAGGTAAACCTAGAGAAAACCTGCCGAGGCACTGCTTTGTCCACCATCTGTACCACATACGGTCCCCTAGAATAGCAGAACCTTGGTAAGATGCCCACAGTCCAATCACTCGGCCACGGCGCCGCTAATTTTTCGTCACATACCTATTTAAGCTATGCTCCAGATTCACTTCCCGTGGCCGACCTACCTCATCTATGGCATTTTTTGGTATGGTTTCCCATGGTCACCAGGCGAATGCTAGATAGGTTCATTACATCTCTTGTCCTTCCATTTCACTTTCAGTACTTCAGACGCTCTCTCATTTGGTGGTCTCGGTCGGGGTATAAAGTGGCAGTGGTAGTCCGGCGTTGCATGGCATGATATGCTCTTGGTAAAAACCTTCGTCCTCCGGCAGGCTGGTCTCTGATCTCCGAGCCGGCTTAGTGATCCTTTTAGGACTACGGCAGGTTGCATGCCAATTGTACCGGATTTGAACTGTAAATGGTAGCGACCGTGTCCTCTGCTCTGTCTTGGCGCCTTGGGGTCAGCCTTCCTCTGCCTCCTTTCGCCTTTTCCCTCCTCCCGAGGGTGTCTCACTTGGGGTATAGATACAAAATATCTGTGTGTTTAAATTGCTTAATCCCCTCAATTAATATTCTATTCTATCTCTTTTATTTCTTGACCTCATGTCCATCACTAGTGGTAGTATAACATGCGTGACCCTACTCTCTAATAAAATAATACCTTCATTAAATTTTTAAAAATAATTCGAATGTAACGTATACAGGAATAACACATTGATATTTATCAGCTACTTCTATTTTAATTTCATGACAATTTCTGCCACGAAGCGTAACCACGAATAACGCATGTAATCCGTTACCCCTTAAGTAGTTTAATTAGTTTTATGGATCTATTTAATAAAAACAGCAAACGGTGAAATAAAACAAGAAAGCACTTTAATAAACAACTTGGCTGAATTTGACAAACGAAATATTACACCTGTAATTTAAATGCATAGGATCTAAGTTATCATTTGGATCTAGTCAACGCGTAACTCCTTCAACGCGTAACTGTTGCACCTATAAGCCTAAGCTTACCATAATAAAATGTTGAATGTGCTGTGAATTCATTAAATTATAATTACCGCATCAGATAGCAACTGAAGGAACGAGGGAAGGTAAAAGAAAACGAAATAAAAGATCAGAGCAATACACAGATTTGTCATCCATGTTCACATCCTGAGGTTTCTGGGGTGAATATGTTTAAGCAAACGAAATACTCGCCCTAAGATTTTTAACTCCTAAGACACATCTTAATACTTAAGCCAATGCTTAACGTTCTCTGTCGTAGCTTAACATATACAGGTTGTTTCAAAACGACGCCGAACAATTATAGCCGTTGGGTAGTTTATAACTTAGCTAGTCCGAAGTTTGGTGTCGCAGTTTCGAAGTTCTGTTAGGTATAACTTTATGCAGCATTAAATATTACAGTATTTTGTGATTAGGCAGCTCAGGAACCACTGGTGTACGAACCTCAAAAGCTGTTATTGGGACGCACCGGCCACGAAAACAAAAACATTACCTCTTGATCTTTACCAGTGACCCTAGCCTAGCTTTCAGGTAATGAGGCAAAGGGCAGTTACTTGTGAAAAAGTCGACTAATAACTCGGGCAGATACAAGGTTGCTCTGCAGGGTAAAACTACACATTCCGCCCTAACAGGGAGGATTTTGCGCGTACTTAGATAACAAATCCAAGCAATATGCAGCGCTATACGAACGTGGAAATGACGGATATGGTTTTGATGGATGGAAGAACTAAAGGGAGTTCAACGAACGCACGATTAATTTAGTTTCATTAAAAATATGAATTGTAAAAATAGTTTGAACAATAATAATATTTATTTGCTTAAGTTCAGAGCATTTTGTAACGATCTTAACTGTACAATACTTTCAACTACTTATTCTAAATGTCAACATCTTCCTTTTCAGTTACTAATGCTTTATTTAGTGTTACCAACACGTGAAATACAATGCTCGTCTCATCGCATGAGGCATTTAGTTTTGCTTAATTTATCTACAATTCTTTGATGTTTTCTACTTTGTTTATCATTTAATGTTTCCGTCCACAACCGCACTAACATTAACTTCCCTCTATGCATCCCATCATGGACTGCTATAACGGAGTTTTGGAACACGTAGAACACTCATAACCAATAATTAAGCAATCGATTATTTATAGCGGTTTCATAAGCCAAATAAATTCTTAATACGATATTAGCAAGCAAGGTACCGCGGAGTATGCCAGTATGTTTACAAACAGCTACAGCACGCGGCATGGCGTGTGACCTATACCTGCGAACTCCGACGGCGTGAGGCACGCGTCGTTGTTCCTGTCACTGCCCAATCCACAGTCATTCTGGAACATTTCTATGTGGCTCTATTGGGGTGAAAACTATATGTGTCACATAGAAGCTGAGCAACTACTTATACATGTACGTTCGGTGTCGTTTTGAAACAGCCTGAACAGAACAGTTTATAGGACACTTGCTCATAACATTTATGTGTAATATAGTTTGTATTTGAGTTTCCATTAGTTAAAACACTATTAGTTTCTAACCAGAAATTAAACCTATAGTATCCTCCAAAACTGTCTACCCAAGATATATTTGCGTTACCTTAATTTAAAGGAAGCCTCATTCCAATGCTCATGTGGTGTCTACTACTTCAGATTCTACTTCCTCTTGGTCTATTACCTCTTTAACGTTGAACGCTATGCTGAAAGAGTTAAAGCGATATTCTTTGGAACTAAGTTTCTTCTGTTAGTTTTGTACTCACTCCCATTTTATACATAAAGGCAAATTCTTGCTGAAGCTATAACGCTTGTGTTACAGAGATTGCTGGAGCATCATTCTGATTTAAAATTAAAGGGAAGTTGTTCTTCCCTTAGATGGGGAGGTCAATGAATGTGCTATATAGCAGGAGTTAAGGAAACGGCAAGGTTGAAGAGGAGTACGTGGGCAAGAGAACGTCCAGCACCCAAGAGGGTAGTAAACTCTGTGAAATATTGCGTGCTGAACATTTTCCCAGCCGTAATAAAAGCAGGCCGTTTAAAATCCCATTTGAGTGAAATGGCCAATTGGAAGTTATTAGGTTCTGGAAACTTGGATATAATTAAATCCATACGATGTAGGTTTATTGCCAGTAACCAGATAATTTTAAGGGCAACTTTACGTTTTACCAAGTATATGTAATATAACCGAATTGATAGCTATTGTTATGAAACAATGTTGTATTTCTAGAAATTTCATAATTTATTTAATTAAAATTTCATTCCATAAAAAACTTAATTCAAATGCAGTTGGGACTAATTTATCTTTAGCTGTATGAAAACAATTACGAAGTTGTTTATTTATTTTAAAATATCCTCTCATTTTCCTTAAAAATAAATCATCCTCGTGTTAGTTGTTTATTCAACCAGCGATTGTTTCTGATTACCTTACTGGTACAGAAAGTTGAATGATAATAGACAGCAAGGTGCAGGGAGGGTTTTCGAAATTTATATCAAGAAGCCGAAAATCAAGTGCACAGAGCATCTATTTGGACTAACCTCGCCATTCAATATTCAACTAAGCATTATTATGTTTCTTTTGCAATTTACATATTTAGTGATACATGACCTTTCTTGCAAGGTGTTCATATTGCTTTAAATACTATAGAATATCGTAATAGCTTTCGTCGTCCCAAATTAGAAATCCTGTAGGTACAATTAAGAATTTAATAATGATATATTTATTAATTGTATAGTTATGATGAAGCCAGTTTCGTATATTCGGGAGTAAGTCCAGATCAGATCTCTGACTGTTTTTGCGCCGTGAATTAACAACTGTTTCTTCATAAAGTGTATATTTTACTTCAAGTAATGATTTACAAATAACATTATACAGGGCATAAATGCAATTAATGGAGATAAGCATTGAGGAATGATTGTTATCCTACTATGGAACAAGAAAGATGACATTTCATAGTACGGTTGCAACCAGGGTTGTAAGGTGGATGAGGAACTTACAATCCTAAGTCACAACTAGGGACGTAGCTTCTGGAATGATTTGGGAACAGATGGTAGAGCTAACTGGTAGGTGGTAAGGACATGAGGAGGGTTAGGGGTAACACCTAGTGTTAAACCACATTAACAAATATCTTCTATAATTTGGTAGAACAGAGCAAGGCACTCCCTCATTTTGAAGATAACAGGGGTGCCATTGAACTATTATTTAAATTACGACATAGTGGACTGTACCTTTGGTTCAGGGTTGCGTAGGTGTCTGAACGAATGGCTATATGAAGGAAGTAGTCTAGCGCTGATCCTCTATCTTCACTGTTTCGTTTTCAGAGTAATCCCAAGTAGTGTAACAGTGGCAAGGCAGACGATGTGGAATGTACAGATCAGAAACATGGCACATCATAACGTCCACATTCTGAATCTTGCTCATTCCCCCAGAGAAACAAGGCTCAGGTAGTACCATTCACTGTGCTGCATGGAATCGTCCCATTTAAAGCACACTGCTTTGTGTTGGTAAAATACTAAACCACTGTGCCTTATCAGCCTCCAACCATCCACTGGTTCTAGCACTTCCCTTGATGCTTGCTTTACTCTCTCTCTCTCTCTCTCTCTCTCTCTCTCTCTCTCTCTCTCTCTCTCTCTCTCTCTCTCTCTCTCTCTCTCTCTCTCTCTCTCTCTCTCTCTCTCTCTCTCTCTCTTCCACCATTCCTAATGTGAATACAATATGAATTGTATTCGTAAGTTAATATTTGAGTGCCATAACTCCACCAAACCAGTACCAGACAGACCCGACCTGGGACTAGGATGGATCACCGTAGTGAGGAATATCTTGAGCACTCAAGTGAAATGTTTCCGAATACTTCCCCTTTGGTCAGCTATCTAGGCCTGACCTTCGCTCTTAGTTTAATGCGTGCGTGTTGGACTTGAACTCAAATCAATAAGGTTGACCCACCTAAGGGTGGTGCGGAAAACAGTTAACACATTAAATAAATAAAAGAATTAATAGGAAGCCAAAAGCCCCGGCATGTTTCCTGCAATTAGCTGCACATAAGAACTGGAGTGGGGTACCAGGTAATAGCTTCCATTACTCGGGAAATGTTTCTACGTGAGAAAGCCTTAGCAGGTATCTTGCGGAGATATGTACGCTCAGAGAATCTTTTTGAACCCGCTCATGGCAATATCCTTTAACCCATTTTCTTATAACGTATTAGCACTCTGAACCTTATTAATTTTAATCAAAAATCATAATAGCTATACTACCGAATGTAAACTCGTATTCTTCATGAATAAATAACAAAATTTACTTAACTAGATAAATTTCTGGATTTCACCTATTACTTCTATGAAAGATAGATATTGAATAAATACCTCCAAAATGTTCCCAAACCCACCGTTGACATGATCAAGCTTATCCAGCTAAGGGAGCTATGATGCCATATTTCCGATGGACTTAAAAACTTCATATACTTAATTACCTTCCACACTGGGTATTACAGTGCACTTCGTAGCGACCGTCATTATCTAGACTTGGGGTGATAATGGACAAACAGAAATTAAGTAATTAAGGTCAAACTGCCCTATCAGGTTACATTTTCAAGGAACGTTATTAGAAGCGCTTTTAGTGTGTTTACAGTATTACATAATAACCTTCTGTATACCTTCAATTTTAATGCTCACTAAATACAGATGAAGCTTAAATTAACCTCAAGTTGTGTGAAATATAACGCTCTATGTTTAAACCATATTAGCATGCCCTGATCTACAGTTAAAGGAAATAAATAATGCTGCCATCGAAGAACACCAGAAAAGAACATGCTGAATTCAGGTCATGCGCACCAGATTACAAACAGGGCTCAGATTTCTGTGTACTAAAAGCTATAAAATTTATTTATATCTGCTATGACTAATTTTCTTTATCTGAGACACTGATAAATATTTTAAAATCTAATAAAACAAGACAAGAAGATATCTAGCTTAAAACCCAATAAATACAACTCACCGTTTTGCAACTAGAAATCAGATTTCAACATTTCGTTTTAGGTAAAGTGTACAGCAAACATTATGTTCAAATTGCACGTCACATAACCTTGTGTATCTCCGAGTAATATCTTATATTGCAAAAAAGCAACGTTCTACAACTAAATATGTCAAACTTGCTTAGTTGAAGAGGGAATATCTTTAACAGATACAATTTTGAAGTTCACTTACGTGTTTATTTCCAGTATTGGAGATGCTTCACTGAAATTTGGTGTACACGTTTTTCTCAAAAAAGCCTGATTGGTTTTATTCCAAATTCTAGTATGGAAATTCACATAGTGTTAAGTTGCTTTCCAACAACCTGTTTTTCTTTAACTGTATTACTTAATTATTCAACAGAAGTTTCTGGTTTGTTTTCTGAATGAATGCGCAAATCAAAATTGGAAGAAGCGAAAGCCAAGTTATCTTTCAAATTAGACCACGCTTTAAATGTTTAATGTTCTCAATTGCAGAAGAATATTCGATATCCAGTTCATTTACTATTGATGGAAATACTCCAAAATCACCTGCATAGCATACCACTTCTTTAAGTCAAGTACTCCACGCGGACTGCCGATGCAACGAAAGTTCGTGATAAATATTTTCAAAATATTGTTCCGTGATACAGCCTTTACAAACATTTTGTTCCCATTGGAGGCTAGTTTCTTTGTATTAAGATAAAGGGTTCGAATTGATTCACACAATCTCTAGAGAGCCTGAACGTCGCAAGCTAGATGAATCATATTCGGGAAATGTACATTTGGACCCTTCGCAGCTTTCTTCATATATGCTGCAGAGTCTGTAAGAGAAGCAGTGCATTTCCACATTTATTATATCACGGGCATAGATAGGCGACCCAAAAAATTTTCTTATGTAAATTACTGTTTTCTTATAGCAATTTGGAAGATTAACTTTCCTTAGCGTCGACTTATCAGGAGGATTTATATTTGCACGTTTAGTATGAATCTTCCTAGTCTAGGGATTATTGAACTTATAAAGGAGAATGTAGCTGAAGTAAATGCTCTATACAAATGTTAATAAAATTCTAAATGTGGCTGTTGATTCTCCTATACGAAGTTGCCCCGAAGGATCCAGAGATGCAGCTGCTACATGCATAACTCTTGACTTATACTACACTATCTGGGATCATTGATCCGCAATAATAGATTTTGCACAAGGTTGGCAAACAGGTATTTTCCCATCAGCAGTAAAATTGTTTTAAACTCTAGTAATTACTGTTGCAAAAGTACACGCACACACAATTTCACTTTTGTCTTTTTTAATTCACACTGCTAATTGACACGCCAGTTGCTTTTCTGTGATCCAGTTGTAACTGAAAGTATACAAACAATACTGAGCTCACTAATAGCATCATTACTCAGATAGATTTAACAAACATGTGTAATGCAAATTTGCTGTTCTTTTCTGTACTTTCTCCGCTCACACAATTAACTGATTAATGAGATAACACGTGTCATGACTAATGAATTCTTACAAGTCTCATAAGCTATGAGATAATACTCTTTTTGTATTTTACGTCCTCCAACGTTAAGTCATATCGGACGATGAGTGGAAAGGGTGAAATGATGCTCAAATGAGCCCAGGGTCCATAGAGCTTAGTTACCCAACATTCGTATTTCAGGATAAGGGAAAACCCCGGAAAAACCTTATCCAGGTAACTCACCCTGACCAAGATTCGAACTCGGGACCTCTTGAACGTGAGGCAAACATGCCACCACTACGCTACCGAGGCGGGTACTTTATGTTGTAAATACTAGAATAAGGACAGAGCTAAAGTATATGTACTTGCAGAAAAATTATCCAATACGTATTTATTTAGACAGTATACGAAAAGTATTGAAATAAATATGATGATTTAAGAATTATTTATTCACACACTTTCTTCGGTACAATATGTATAGTCAGGTAAAATATGTATTTGCAAAAGCAGTTTTAGGTCCTAGATAGGAATATTTTAAGTGTGTACATATTATGGAAAAAGCCTTTTAATTAAAAATTCGGGCCGTAATTATGAAATATTCCTTACAAAAAATCTGGAATAAAAGATTGAAGAAGAAAATTAAGTGAAACTATCCAATGTTCCTTTTTAAACTTAAAATCTAGTTTAATTGAAAAAATAAGTTAAAATTTCGTACCCATAAGCATTTTATTAATAATAAACGGAAAGCCTTTAGTTTTCAAATAATCATCCTTGCCGGCCACAAGTTTCATATTTAAAATCGTCACCAATAAAAGCTCTTAGTATGAAAATTAATCATTTCTTATCAATACGACATTAAAAGTAGATGCACAAGCAACACTGTAGCGCATTTATATTGATGTAGCATGGTTTAATGAAAGAGCATAATGGTTGTATAGTATACGTGTAAAATCTCAAGTCGAGATCTGATGCTGATCAGAAGCAACGGATGCGCAGAGAAAGAAATTCAGAATTCTTCTACACAGCACAGGCATTAAGTCCTGCGTTAGGTAGCGTATTACATGCTTCTGTGAATGTTCCATTAAGGATATCCATCCTTTAAAATACTAAAATCTACAATTTTGCTTAGATTGACTTGAAACTTTAAGAGAATTATTGTGATATTAACAATTAACAATTTTCAGATCTTTATCCAAAATAGTTCTTGTGATATTAATGCATTTATAGAGTTTTATTGTTATTTAATGAAAATATTCCACATGATGTAATTTTAGTTTTATAAAAAGTAATATTTTTCGGTTATACTCATAAATATATTACATTGGACAAAAAAAAAAATGATATTTGAATGTTTCGAGCTCCTCATGAGCCAATTCCTACACTAATTTTGGGTTCAGAAAAACAAATATGACAATGAAAAATTTTATTAGCCCTAGTTCCTATGATGTACGCGAGGTGGAAATAATACATATTAACGGATTCAGAGAAAAGGATACATTTTAATTATATATATATATGCTAACAAAAGTGAAAGTGCATTTGATTTTTTTAAGTGGTAATTATATTGTGACGTAGACGGCGAAATCGCGTTGCCGATCGATAATACAGACTGTTGGCGGAGGCGGGGGGGACGCAAGGGGTGGCACCTCCTCCTACCGCGCAAAGGTGCTCGAAGGCTACAGAATGATTCCCCCCTCCATAATGGAAGAATCCAGAGGTTTCGGGGCGATCGATACAAGCGAGGCGACGGTTAGTGGAGTGGCGGACGTCGCGGTGTGCGGACGTGTAGTGAGTTGAGTGAGTGACCGTGAGCCGGGCGGACGTGTAGTTGAGTTGAGCGGACGTGTAAAGACGAACTGGCAAGGTTGAATGGTGTAAATTAAATTGTAATTGTGTGCATTACGTAATTTTGTGTAATTGGCAAGTGTTCAACTGTAAGTCCGTGGAAATAAAGAACATTGTTGAGTTTGTGTAATTGGACTTTTCATTTCACGAGCCCACAAAGTCACAATATGATAAGAGTTCTAAATTGCTGGAAAAATACTTCGCAGATAGTCGTGTCTGAACAAAATCATGAGGTGGCCTATTGACTTCGTCGTCTTTTAGCTTGCCTCTTGTGATAGAGTTCCGCAGAATCCCTATACAAAGACCAACAGTAATCCGCAAGCATTACTTCATTCCAACGGCCCTGATATCTTTGTTCCTTAACAGAAATGTCCTGATGGAATCTTTCCTCATGTTCATCACTAACAGCTCCACAACTATGAGGGGAAAGTCTAGGTGGTGGTAGTAGAGAACAACACCCTTGAATGCTTTCCAAGCTTTCTTTTCTTTCCCCTCCAAAATTTGGTCAAATGCAGGATCCTTTACAAGTTCTCTTTGCTATGGTCCGAAAAAATGCCTTCCTTAACTTTTGCATCGCTTAATTTCCAAAATTTCTCAATGATTGTGTGTTTTTATTTGACAGGTGTGCCAAATCCCCAAGAAGTTCCCCAAATTTAAAATCTTCACTCTAAAAATGAAATGTCACTTTGTCTTCAACACAAGATGAATATGGTGATTATGGTGATTTTTAAATTCAGCGGATTGAAATACATGTAACAATTTATGAAATGAAGTTTTATCTGACCCTTGGTTCAGGAAAAAAACTGATTGAATTCTCCTTTTAATAATTTTAATATCTTCTTTTGAAATATGTGTTTCGTTATTTAATTGCACAAACACTGGTAGCATTAAAAAAATCTCATAAATTTCAATTCTTACTGTTTCTATCCAAGCACAGAAGGTTTCAAGCTTCTAGTTTGAAAGCTGCCTAGTGTAGAGCAATTTTTATTCTGAGAAGCGCTGAACATTAAAAACAAGAGAAAATCACCAAAATAGGTGACATAAAGCACTGAGCCCACTGGGAGTGACCCACTTAAATAGTCACATGCCACACTTTTTAAAGGTTCATATGGCATTAAAATAGGAAATTGAAGTACACAGATTACTCTTTAATTAGGCAAAAAACAAGTTTTGTATTTTTTGCAGTTTTGGACCAATTTTCACAAATGGGTATCCTTATATACCGAGGATGAAAAACTTTACGTTTATGACGTGTCCTTTTCTCTGTATAAAATGTATGTTAACAGGAATATGAGTGGTTTTATGGCGTTGAAGTCGTTTACATCTATATCTAAGGTACTTTGAAAATTCTTCGCTTTTGGTAAGCAATAAGTTTGGAAAATCAGTTATGCTAGCCGCTTTTTAAATTTTATGTCACAAAAGCTTCAGTTTAATTATATTTCTCAGAAAAATTTTATGTCACTCCAGACAGTCCAATCATCTCTATTATGACTGATTCACGGTCTCAAGTTGGCCTTTTAAGTAGAATTGTATATAGACAAATATTATTGTTGTTTTTCTTTAACCACGCGTTTTCTTTAACTGGACTTGCTGTTCATTTTGTGAGAAGCGATCAAATGTTTCCAATTGAAAGCATACGAGGTTGGTGTATTTCCCTTCATAAAACAAGCTCTAAACCCAATACAACCGCGCATAAATGGCCACGGTTATCGCACTGTTCAGGCTGGACGCAGTGGCCAAATTGCTGTGGTTGTGTACTTGCATCCTGGTAGGTTCGGTGGCTTGTATAACTGTTTTCAACTCCCCTACTTCATCTATATTGACCTCCTGTGTAGGTAATTTATGTAACTTTAATATGTGTACCATATTTCAATAAGGACGCTTTTATTGTGAAGATGGGACATGGATAACGGTTCTTGGATAAACATATACAATTTTTTTTCATTTTAATGAGTCACTATGTAAAATTTTAAGGTTTTTACTGCAATGTTAGAAAATGAATTCTACGTAAACGATGCCAAAACTGACGCTAGCAAAGTCTGATTTATTATTTCAGCACCGTGACGTGTCATAAATGAAGTACGTCCAGAAAGTAAGTTCTGTTTGGTAATAAATTTAAATTGTTTACAGATGCAGAAAAATTATTTATTGCATAAAATTCTACAACTCATAAAGTACTTTTCCACACAACTGCCGTAATTTTGCAGGCATTTGTCATAGCGAGGCACAAGTTTCTATATACCTTCTTCATGTAAGTTTTCCGCCAGTGTCTTCAACCAGTTGGAAACAATTTCTTTCAGCTCTTTGTCATTGTTGAAGTGTTGACCGCCCAGGAAAGATTTGAGATGCAAAAACAGATGGAAGTCGTTAGGAGCGAGGTCAGGGCTGTACGGGAGTTGGATTAAACATGTCTCAGCCAAATCCCTGTAGGATGTTTGTCGTCGCATTTGCAGTGTGTGGTCAAGCGTTGTCGTAAAGAAACACAACACCCTTTGACATCCCAAATTTGCCGATAAATTTCATTTGGTTTCACTTTCCTAGCATTCAGAAAACAAATCCCAGTTCTGATTTCACAAACGGCGGGATTTTCAATCAACACCGGCATTGTAAACAAGCGCAACAAAGCGTAGGTGGCTGACAGCGATCTCACAATGGCGCACGATTCTTCTCCTTGATACGGAGCGTCTAACGCGCATGTACGGAACTGCGATCGCAGTGCTGCGGTGGAGATAAATTGAAACAGAACTTACTTTCTGGACGCCCCTTGTATTATTTTTCCATAAAGAATGTTGGTGAAGCTCTCCTAAGGGTTTTGGCAATAAAATTAAAACCTTTAACATGTTAATATGTAGGAGACACTTGCAGACATACGTACCTAGTGGTGTTTTAGCAATTTATTCTAAAGTTATGGATTATTTACGTTTAAAATCCAATGCCACATCAAAAATATGGGTGCTTTATCCTCACCAAGAATTTGCAATGGTACAGCAATTCCGTTGAAATAACTGTAATACATGCTTTCACTTTCTCTATTTCTTACGTAATAGGTGGAGAAAATATTCCATTCCACTAAAAATTGGAAAACCAGTTTTTATTGGATGTACACAATTTGAGTTTCCTTAAATATGAAAAGCCATTCTTGGAAAATCAGTTTCCGCGAGTCTCTATATCTGTGGGCATTACATGCATAAGCAATGATTGAAATGCATGTCTACGATATTTCCATGACAAAATAAATTTGTATCTGAATTGTCTGCGAATGACCTGTGAATCTTTCTTTGTTGTAAATTATACTTTCCTTTGTAAGAATATATTAAATCTTTCTACTGATAAAAATGCATATCCCATAACAGTTATGTCAAATAAAACTTTGTGAGATTTGAACCGTCCTCAGAATATTCCTTGTTAGTTTGAATTTCAAATATATAAAGTTTTTTTTTCGACTGTAAATCACTATTCATTTTCTTCCCTTGTCCTTATATTAATGCAAAGAAAAATGAATTTGAAAATCAAGAACCACTTAAAAACGTGAGATGCTCACTTTATTTTATTGTATTCTGCATAATCATATATGTAATGAAGTGAAGCTTTAACCCTATTAGTTAGAACTGGATATAAGGATACCCTTAAGTATGCACTATGACAGTAATGAATTACGAAAACCAAGACTTAATTTTTTTTCCAGTGGAGGAAAAATCCATTTATGGATTTCCACTGTGTTGGAGAGCACAGTGGGATATGTGGGCTTCACGTCAAAAACTTTCACCGGATTGGGAGGGAGAAATGTGCTGCGGTACCGCCTAAAGCACCCGCGTATTCCAGAAGGTAATCATAGCCATCTCGCAGTGCGATTCAACTGATTGGCTTTTGATGCAGGGAATCAGGCTTGACATTGAAGCCCAGCCTAATCCGCTGCCTATTTTTGGTGGTTTTTGGTAGGATTCCAGGTGTTATTTGTTAGGAAGATCAGGGTAATTTGTCACGCCGTAGCGCTGTGTCTTAAGTTTAGGTGTTTAATTGTCATTACAAGTATTACTTGCATGTCAAGGGTAGTCTATTATATCTTAAACTAAACCCAAATGTATATATAGTGTGCATTATTGGCATTGCCTATAATGGTCAGTTGTTATCATCTGCCTTTCAGCATCGTTGAAGTGTGTGAGAACCTTCTCGTAGTCAATGTATCTGCTTGGTCTATATTTGAGAGTGCGCACTCAGCGAGCGGCCTTTTTAAAATGGAGGCAGCTAGGTACGTAAAAGAAAACCAGTGTTACATAATTTTGTGACGTAATGGCAAGAGAGTAAGGTGCGTGCTGGTACAGCGCTAACACAGTAAGAGCTGTCACCAGAAAACTTAACCTGCAGGCTGCGTTGCAGGTTTGACAAGCGGATTCTTCAAAGCATACTCAAAAACTTAAAATATAAAATTTAATATAAACCTAACATTCAGAAACTTATTTTGGGGCAAATGATTGCTAGGATCTTACAACAATAAAGTAATATTAATAAAAGGGGATTGTTTCACTGAGGTGCAAATAGTTTAATATAATAAAAGCATTGATTATCTCTTAACATTTCTTCCCTTTTTTTCTTTAAGAAAAGTAAGTATTAAAAAGGTGCGTTTTAAACCTGCAGTAAAATAAACAATAATTTCTAATATAATTTTATTGAGATCTTGAGGTTACTACAGAAACACGTTCCCTTGCAATTTAGTGGCACATAGCTCAAGTTTGCCGTCGCTCTCTTGGATGTTTATCTGACAATGGTGCATATGCTGATAAGTTATATTATGTCTTGTCTGAAATGTCGGATTGGCTGGCTTTCTAATGTGCACAACAATAGGTATATGACCCCTGCTGTTCATATATAGCTCTTGTTTGAAATTTCGGATTGGCTGGCTTTCTAATGTGCACAACAATAGGTATATTACCCCTGCTGTTCATATATAACTCTTGTTTGAAAGAAAGTTATTATTACTATTATTACTACGATTATGATTATGATGATTATTATTATCATCATAATAATTATCATCATTATTATTTAATATTTATTTACTATTATTTATTATCATTTATTATTACTAGCATTAGTACTAGTAGTATTAGTATTACTATGAAATATCCAATACTGACTTTAGCACAATAACGTGAGTGAGATGCATAAAGCAGTACATTTTTGAATGTGCACAAGAAGGTAATAGATAAACCATTTCCCTTTCTGTTTTACACCTAAGAGATTCCTACGGATAATTTTGAATCGGAATATTTTTTTTTTCTTCTCCGTGTGCTTGCTAAAATGTGAATTTGTCAGCGTAACTGTAGTTCGGTTTTCAACAGCACTGCTATAAATTTCCGAGGGAACCTCTGCAATTGACGGAAGCTCTTCTTCAAGCGGCTCCAACGTGCTTATTTTGTCATGCTGCTACAATGGCTTAGAATGTAAATTACAGTGGTAATCTTTCTCAGTGTAAAAAAGTAGGGAACTGATTTTTTCAATGTGGCACGCTGCTATAAATCTATTACTACATTTTGCTTAGTGGTTAACATTGGCGATAATATTTAAGTAGTGTTTAATATCCATTCTTAACTACATAAGTCATCAAAGGCGCTGGACGTTTGCTACCAAGGATAACCTGAATTCCAAGATCGTTAATGTTAGGTGACAGGATTTTTCTCATCTACTTTAAGTGAAATTGGTACCAGTTAGCAAGTTTTCAAATTTTTGTGGTTAAAACTTCTGCTCTTTTAAGGTGAAAATTCGCAAAGTCCTAAACGCAATCGTTTATATATTTAACTTCCATTTATTTTGTCACAGGCGTAGACATTTAATGGGAAGGTTCTTCGAATACCCAAATCTCACTATGAGGAAGCAATACACTACTTGCTAGTCTGGTAGAACGTGTCTGGTCACATTATATGTTTGTTTATGAATGGTTAGTAATCTCTATTTACTCTAGAGAGTTCAAAGCAGTACTACTCAATTAATCTTACATGAAAAACTGTATCAGCTGGATCAATGAGATACGTTCCACCTTCCCCATTACTACTTCCAGAACTATCCCATTGAGCTAAGATGGGCTCAAATTATGTTGCAAACAGAAATAATATTTTTAAACTGACGTTGAACGACTTATTCACGAAGAAATTAACAAGGAACACAACAAGACTGTGAACTCTGCGTGACACATCAGACAAACTACAAGAAGACGACTTTTGGAAAGAACTAGCAGGTAATGACATTTTGGAACCTGTCATCATAAATTTGCAGTATTCAGACAATGAGGACAATGACAGTGATGAATTACCTCTTAACGTAACATTCAAAGCTATATTGATGCACCGTTGGTATTTTCGTTGGATTAGAAAAATACTTAATTCATAAACTATAGATAATTTTAAACTAAATATTTAAAGCATATTCCTAATATATGACTATCCACGTTGCACTTATGATTTCAACAACTGCATTCTTATACAAGTTTGGAAAATTCAATTTTCGTTGGCGCCAAGAAGTATGCGAGAGAGAGAGAGAGAGAGAGAGAGAGAGAGAGAGAGAGAGAGAGAGAGAGAGAGAGAGAGAGAGAGAGAGAGAGAGAGAGAGAGAGAGAGAGAAAAATATTAAAAGAGTGGGGATAACGAGGTGGCAATGCTTAAGGCTCTAACGCATCTGATTCGCTACAGGCGATAACTCTTCCCATTTGAAACACATAATCGTTTTTTTTGTTAAAAAGTAGGTGGTAGACAGGCGCGCACGCGCACGCACACACACATACCCACACGCACACAGGCACATCTCTCACACACAGAGAGATAAATATGTACTAATGACTAAAAGTGCTAATTTTAACTGGGTGGTATTCGTTAGTTAAGTTAATATATAATAGGACCAAAGTGAAACAGCTATAAAGTTTGATAAATTTCCTCAATACAACACTTAGAATATAATTTTATATTGTTAAAGTATGATAAAATTGTTGGTGCATAATCTGGTGATAATATCTACATATATGTCGTTTAACTTCTTCACGTGACAAAAATCGTTGTTCTTTAGGATTAGCACGAGTACCCTCTACATAGTTCAGGAATAATTAAACCTACATCTATTATTTCCGGAACAGCGTTCGTCCTGACTATACAATTCTATTACAGAAGTTGAAGTGAATTTCAAAGGTTTCCTTGTGATCACTGCACTCAAAGCCTCACTGAATTGCTTTCGAGAGCCGTGAAACAAATGACACGCTTGAGTTTGACCTGGATACCTGATTGAAACCGTATAATTAGGATTAGGGAACGTGTATACCATTATTTACCTCTGGTAAGCACCATGTCGGACACTATGTCGTATTTATTAAGCCACTGTTACAACACTGTTTCAGGCACTTCCGGAGTCAGGTTAAGTACACAACAACAGCAGGATATTGATCGCCTGCAGATGTTTTCACTTTGGTGGTTCTTGGTACTGCAATGTATCCTAGATTTAGGCATGATACATTAAATTAAGTACAGTTTTTAGCAATCAGTTGTAAGACAATTATTAAGGTGAATAATGACTCAGATTTGAGCCTAAAATAACTATAATTTTCGTATATTTTGCACATTTCAATGTACTTAGTTTCAATCATGTCAAGATTTGTAGAAATAGTTTCACTATAGATTTTGTTGCACAGAAGTCACAGCAGTAGACAGAAGACTGAGATATGTTCACATATTTTAAGCGCGTTTCTAATATGTGCTCTCATTGATTATGCATACTCTCTGGTTGAGTGAGAATAAAAAATAAACATAATTAGAATGCTAAGTCCTTGGTTTGATTATAGGGAGATTCAAAATAATAAAATAAAATATCTCTGAAATATATAAACCACAAAAGTTTATTTTACTTAAAATTGCATTTTTTTTCTAGATTTGCATGTTCCATAACTAATTCGTCTCTCTGTATCAGTCTTTCTCGCACACACACCCTTCTCGATCATCCCTCTTTCTCTCGGCTTTGGGGAATTCAAAACGAATAAATTGCAGAATAGTCAAGATATGCACTTTATTCCATGACTTCAATATCTTCCAAATGTAACAGTTATATCAGTATAGTTATACAGTTTTGTAGTTTAAGCTGTTTTTGAGAAGAGGAGAGAAAGAAACAACAGTGAAGAAGATAAATGAGATGTTGAATGTATATAAAATATGCTGTTTTTTAACGAAGCTTTGAACTGCCTGGATTATACGATTATTAATTGCCTCGTATCATCATCACGAGTAAGCTGGAATTTCATCTTGCAGGAGTTCTTATATATATTCAGCAGGACTTTGATTATTTATATACATGTAGCAAAACAAACAAAATCCCGTTTAATATTATTAAATGCGTAAAAATGTCCTTTACTAGGAGTAAAAATCCCGTTATATATGTTTATAGTATCAACAGGACACCGCTCGTTGAAGTGGTTGAAAATAAAAATCTAGAAGTACACTTAACAACAAATCTTAGATTGAACAGACACATTGACCTAATGGTATCAAAATCGCTAAATGTCTTGGCTTCATTATTTGACTTACAACTTTATAACTTAATTCAAATTTATAACTCATTTTTGAGACAAACTCACGAATATGCATCTATTATTTGGAGCCCTAAGGCAATAAAACATATCAACACAATAGAAACAGTCCAGTAAAAATTTATAAAATACTTGCTGTTTAGAACAACTGGATATTACCATATTTACACAAATTATGAAACTCTTTCAGAAGTATTTAAATTTAAAGTTTACATTTTAGAAGAGACACTGTGGGTTTAATAATTCTATATAAAATATTGCATTCGATTATTGATGACATCGATATTACAATAAATACATTATTTTATGTGCCCAATAAAAATAGCAGATTCAAGAGCCTTTTCTTCACCTCCAGAGCAAATACAGGAATCCATAAGAACTCACCATTACACAGAATTATGTATTTATATCATAAACTTCATTATTACGATGTAGATATTTTCAACATTCTATTTTCAAATTCCATAATTACTATTTATTCGTAGATCAGTAAATTACTAAATATGATGCCAACAGTATAATTACTGTAATTAGTAATAGTAGTAAAATTACTTACAATACCGCCTTCACCATTTACATTTTTATAATGGTTTATATTCCTTATTTTCCCTCTTTGTATTACTTTGTGTTAATTTATGCTTTTCTAGTGTTTTAATTGTATTTGTATATTACTATGTGTAAATAATATATATGATGAACATTGTAATTGGACTTATAAGCCTGTTACATTCATAACAAATAAGTAAATAAATAAGTAAATAAATAAATAACTACTGACTTTGGGTAGTAATTGATTGGCATGTGCACGCACAAATATGAACACCTTATCATTACTAAAAATGTTTTTGTTGAGATCTGGAGATATCTAGATTATACTTTTAGATAAACTTTTCTTTGCAAAATTTTAGCTTACCGCAGGAATCTGTAGAAGGAAGAGTTCGAATTTTCCTTCTTAAGAACTACGGCCGTACTATCTCTCCGCCTCACGGCTGCATGTACCTGGGTCGACGTCGGGTCTCCTTCCTCGTTCTTCACGTCGTCGTCGACTGCTTGCTTTACCCTTAGCTCTAGCTCCTTCTCCTTCATGGATTATTCTTTGTGTTCCAGGGTGTTAAGGTTGAGACAACATAAACCAACGATAATCTCTGAACTACTTTAATTTGTTCTTGCATTTGTCGAATCCGGGTAATCTTAAATAACTGCACTTTCGTCGGACATTTTATAATACATTTTATTGGACGCGGCACTTCGTCGGACACACCTGACGGATGTATACAATCCACTTGACTGCAATGAACAATGAACAACAAATGAGCAACAAATGAGGACTGAATGTGGGTTGCTACCCTCTATATATACATAGTACGGCGTCACAAGGAAAAACTAAGAGAATATTGACCTGTATAACGGTACAGTAAAAAAGCTAGCATTGCATTCTATTGTCTGACATCCGCCCTTCATAGACTGTCGTCCGGGAGTGCAGTTTTTCTCACGTATGCCTGCCCAGGTTCGTTACAATATTTTACATCAAAATCTACAATTTTACTTTCACTAACATAACTAGCTACAGTTCTTAAATTTTTGTATAATTAGTAAACACATTACATAAGTAAATGAATAATTGATCCGAGGACCAAAATTCCTGTTTCAGAACATAGCGCTGCTGCCTGTTTGCCAGGTTTAGAAATGTTAGAATAAGCTTTGAAACAGTATGTGCAACATATGTACTGGATGGGATATTACATTTTTAAATTGCTTTGTTAGAGGATTTTATGTTTCAATACTCCTTTTGTTAAAATAACTACTAAATTAAATGTGATTTCCCATAGAAATCACATCTTTTGTACCATGTCAAATAGTTACAATAATTAAGGCTTGGCTTCCGTGGAAATGCCGTGTACTTTAAGTTTAATGCACATATTCTGAAAATACCATCGTATATTCCGAACTATGGAATCATTTCAACAATAATTATAGACAGGCACATGCCAGATAACCGTGGAATATATTCAGTGGGAAAAGATTGTATGATACTGATTTCATAGCACTTGTGCATTCAGAAACATAGTGACAAAATTGTAAATCAATTAATATTCCAAAAACTTTGATATGTAGCTTCAATGAATGGAAAGTGAATAAAACCTGAAATAACAGAAATAGAGGTAGATGATTAGTATTACAAGGATGTGTAGGACAAAATTGCTGAGTAACCTATTATTCTATTTAAATACTCGGATACAAAAAAACTGTTTCGGAAAGCTAATCTCAGAAATTAATATAAGATAACAGGCAGATATCATTTTCATGATGTTTTCACTGACTCTTACCGACAAGCCTTCCGGCCATTTTCTGTGGAGTTCATTGTAGCAGGTGGCCCACGTAAGCCGTCCTCTGTCGTTTTATGTCGTCGCTTCTGTTCAAAGGGGAAGTGTACGTGCAAACGAAGCTCCACTGAGCGGAGTTACTATCTTCCTCCTGGTTTCGCTCTGATAAGGTCGCGTGGCCTTTATATATTTGTTCCTTATTTTACCGTTTTATATTTCCGTTTGCTTTACTGCTTGTTTACCCTGTTTCACATATGTACCTTATACACATAGACACATATGCCCAAGATAGGACTAGAACCCGCGTCCCTCTACGCGTGGACGCTAGAGATATACACAATAACGATCACGGCTACGAGAGCCAGCAGCTGTTTGTGCTTTAAGTTGGGACTTGCAGTCAAACAGAGAGCCAGTCAGTGTACTCAAGCGAAGGTTACACAGATACAAATAATGACCTATGGAGAGACGCATCGCAATGCGTCTGTGGCCCGAAGGGCATATTCACAACGTTTTCCAAGGAGACGTCTACCTTCTGTAGATGTTTTTAGACGTGCAGAGACGCGTTTAAGAACCGAGAGATCCTTCAGAGTACAGCGTGTCGTACAACATTTATTTTTAATATTGCTAATTCTGAGGCATAAATTGTTGCATTATGTGTTGCTTATTGTGCGTATTGTTTTAGGAAGAGGCAATCATTCTCCTACACAGTAATATTTTCCGAGCTCAGGAATCGAAGCCGGTAACTCCCTGCAGCGAGAAAGTAATCTGACGACGAGCAGTGGGCCCAACTACAGCAGTTGGGTTTTGTTTTCAAGCTTTGGTCTTAAGTTTAGCAACATCTTCTCTCTGTTGGTATAGTGTCCCTTTTACTGACATGCTTAGGCAAACCTTTCGGCGTCCGCGGTATCTGGGAGTAATTAACTTCATCTTCAATATATATAGTTACTTAAATGGTTCTTTCTGTATGTAGTCCTGGTGGTAGGGCGAGTGCTATTGTATGCTAAACTATATTAAATCTGAAGGCCAAAATTTATTATTATTATTATGATGATGATATTAATATTATTTCTCTGTTAACACTACGTCTGGAATCAGCTCTGTTAGTATTAATTGGTGTATATGTGTACACAGTCTTTAAGTCTAAAGAACAATGGTGAATACTCCTATGTACAATAAATATCCAAGAGCACAAATGTGTCAAATAAGGCTTTTAGTTGTAAGACATTTAAAGAATAAGAATTGCAGCTCTCAGGGTATATAGATGGTGCAGCTTCAAAGCAACATAGGGGACTCAGGAAAACGTTAAGACTTACAATTTAAAATGGAACAGCTTTCTGAGAGTTAGAGCACCACACATCGGTCTAGCTTATATAAAGGAATTTGCTTTGACTGCTAACTGACTAAGATTAAAATAAATTTAGTTAGTTTCATCACGCAATTGCGGGGAAAACGTATATTCAGAAAACCAGAACGAACAACTGAAAATAATAAGTATTATTTAATGTAAACAGTAAAACAAGAGATTGAAGGACGAAGTTTCATTAAATTGGCTCTGAATGGAATGAGAGCTTAGAGAAACTTTGGAAAAAGAAGTTCTTAGAGCAGCTTCTACATTAATAATGGAATATACAAATGAAAAGTTCTCTATTCACCCTTCAGTGCATCGTGACACTTTAATGAGATTTGCAGATTAACAATTTCGTATTGTTAGAAACAGTCCCTTTTAAACTTAATTTAGATCTACGCATTAATATAAAGAGCTCTAAACGAGATAACTAGCTACTATGTTTCTCTTTTAAGAAACGCTACTAGCAGACCACAGCTCCCATACCACTGCTGTACAAAAGCCCTTTTGCAATAGCGTCGATGGACCCACTGTTCCCTAGCTAGATAATGGTAACAATTCCAAATTGTATAAATACTTTACTTACCTTAAGTTATAAAGTACATTCTAAAACATATACTGCTCTGCGTTTATATAGGCCTGGAAACTGTTCATCACATTAGTGAACACTTTGGCAATTGCACTCGGGATAATGTTTTCTAATTCGTCCTGCGGTGACATCAGTGAAATTCAGCAATAAGTTCAATCTGATAGTCCTCAGTGATTTCGCTCGCGGAAAATTTAACACAAGAAACAAGATATTCTGTAGTATACACCAAGAAATTACACGAAGTAAGTAGATCGATAGTCCTGTTCACATAATGCTGTTTTCGGCATACACCGTAGCAAATAATCGTACACTGAACTGCAAATACGGTTACCAAACGTAAGTACATGGGCTGTACTACCACAGAGTAAATTTATAGGAGTCGGATATGACGATCACCAGACCTGTCATTCAAAATAAACCCAGTACAAGAGGGGTTTTGCTTACTATTCTTCTACAATGCAACAGAAATATTACTAAACATTAAAAAAGATAACAATCTCTTACCTGCAATAAATAACATTTAGATATCTGATCTGCTGTACAGTGACTTATTAGTGGAGTCCATTTGAACAAAACATTTAAAATCATCTCTAAAAGAAACAGAAGAGCATTGTGCAGAATGGGGATTAAATATAAATGAAAGGAAAACACAAACGATTGTTTTTAAGAAGGGTGGAAAACTGAGTAAACAAGAAAGTTGGAGCAAGGGAGGAAGTGAATATAAAGGGTACGAGATTGCACGCATTTAGCGTGTAACAGCAGAGAACAGCTCTGGCAAAGGGAAAAGCAACAATGACGGCTGTGAAACAATGTATATTTAAAATGCCTGAGATGGAGGTGAAGTGCTAGTGAAGAGTATATTATTCAGTGGTAGATTCAGGAATGTTGTATGTCATTGACATATGAGTTTGATGCAAGTTCTTTTCACACCAATTACCTATACACTGAAAAAGGTTGCTGCAGGCATTGGTCGCTAGTTTGATGCAGCTTATTCTTACGTTGTAAATTTTGAAGCAGTGTGGCCTATCCTCAGGGTAGAGCCAGAGTTCCGTCAAACGGTATGCATGGCTATGTATTGGAGTAAGGATGATTTTAATGACACTGGAATGCAAGTTTAAAACTGGTTTAATAACTGCTTCTTTTTATCATCATCTAACTCGCGAAGTTGCCGACCGAGGGTTACCAATACAGCACTGTTAATAGTTACCGTATGTAAAATGCATATTACGCAATAACACTTAATTCGTCATTTACGTAGGAACCGATAGATACCTTTTCTCATCGGTTCTGGTCAGCCTTCACCGAAGACCCAACCAGTTGTGTCTCTCTTAATGGACCGCCAGCGCAGTTGTGTGCACTGGAGCACTGCAACTGCGTGTTTCTTTCACCTCTCGAAGCCTGTATTTATTCACACCAAAATTCATTTTGTGACTAATTTGTCTATTGTGTTTATTAGTCTCGGTCATGCCATTATTAAGGGTCCGAACAATGCCTTTTCAAACGTAGTCAAGTGTTATCCGCTTAGAATCTCAGCTAAGAACCCGCTTTCTGCCAGCACTTTGAGAAACTATTCACCCCAACTGCAACTGCACGCTTTTCAACAAATACACCATGTTCCTTTGAAATCCATTATGATTCTTTATTGATTATATCCCTCAATTTCGGTATCAAGGTTTAGATATGGGGTGTGAAGTAGTGGATTTAGTACACAGGATGTTTTACAAGAATTTGGAATTTTGAAAGCTAATGTGGTGGCCCAAAATGAAATGGTACGAGCAACAAAAAGGGATGGGTTATGGAGAGGACCTTGAAATGCTGGCTACGATTATGATATTTTTAAAACAATGTTTAATATATCAAGGAACTACTAAAGAAACACGGGATGGTTAAGTGAAATCGACATTATCTGGAAAAGTAATGGCATGAGGGATATCTGGAGAAAAAGAGAAACAAACACCAAATGTTCTTGGAAGTTTATGACAAGAAGATTTGGAGATATTGAGACACAAAAGCTACCTAGCCATATAATGGAGAATAAGGACACTGAAGCTTCTCAGAACATTAATTTTAAAGCAAGCAGAAAACATCACGAATATTCATTAACTGGCGATCCTTCAGGTCTGTATCTTCCTTGCTGTAATTTCTGTATTACTGAGCTTCATCTTTAAGCACTTACTTCCTGTCTAACTTTTCTGGAACAAGGGCCCAATTTCATTATTTCATTTCCTGGTCTGTTTATCAGATCAATTTCTCTCTCTTCTTCTCGAGTGGCGCTACAGCCCCTTCTGGGCCTTGGCCTCCTTCAGCAGGTGCCTCCATTCCTCTCTATCTTCAGCTCTCTTCCTCCACCCTCGTATTCCCAGTATATGTTGTGTGTATCAGATCAATTTATCTGTTGATAAATTGGAAATGTATAATTGAAACTGCTCATTGGAGCGGATTTCCGCAGTGATACTACAGATCTTCCCCCGCTAATTAACTTGTGATAAAAATAGAGACCTGTTTTAGGGTACCACTTCACTTTGGCATTTGATTGAAATCGCAACAGCTGTAAGAATTACAATGACATTTGCATACACGATGGATGCTTATACAGTATCTTATACAGTATCTTATACAGTACATACGGCTTACCTCTGGATAATTCCATTACTTAAATAGGCACATTGTGGCAACACCCAAGTAATTATAACGCGGATTATAACATTTCCTAAACGAGTTTAAAATAGTTTCCAAATAATAAAATTAATTCCCTAAATATCTGCAATACTATTACTATACAAAATGCCAAAGCAGGAATCTTACTAGATCTTTACTCCTATGCGGCCGTATTACTAAAACAATAATATACCTCTAAAGCCTTCCAATCGAAAAACTCATTCTATGTCCCGTAAAACAAGATTTAATTGATTGATAATCTGTTGCGAATTCATTAATGATTTCAGCTAATAGAGTTTCTCGATCTGGCTTCTCTTTTTTCCATGTACCAACGTGCTCTGTGTCATGCAGTTACACCTGTTTTGCAGTAATGAGCTACGTTCTACGATGAACCTCGTCATTGCTAGTAGCGCTATGTTGTTTATCCATGCCTGGCTGTTCTTACACTGCTTCAGGAAATCGGTACGAGCTTCCTAGCTCTGGTTATTACGTATAAATTTCACCAAATATGTTCAGATAGGTTCGGCTTACACTGGATTTCGTTAATTGAAAAATACTTTATTAACGCTTCATAATGAGTGTATAGTATTTCATTTGAAACCAATGCAAGGAAATTCTCAAAAATCCATCGCCACAAAGAATATTGGGAACCTCAGCTAACTATTCAGCATATACGGGAATCATTTCTCGAAAATGATAATTAAATATAGTTACTTGAACCTGAACATTACACAGTTAATTGTTAGAAATAACATGTACTTCGATTAACACCTAACCAGGATTGTTCAAACATTTACATTAGTGAATTTGGAAGTTACAGATATCTGCTAAACCATAAGATTGAATGTGAAGTATATGAATTGATTAAGATTATAAGCAAAATTAACTGAATATATTCAATTTTAAGAACACCTTTGAATGCATATTTCCCTGAGTAACAAAAGTGGGTGGACTCTGGAAGGATAGCTTGCGTAATTCGCGTTGGCTCTGCACTCTATTCGCACTGATGCATCTACATGCCAGCCTTTAGCTTCATCATTGTTGTATTGAGTTGTTAATATCAAATGTACACTGATAGACGGGCGTTTATAAACAGTTTATAGCGTTCAATTCTATCGATGTTCCAATTACAGTGTGAGTTTTGCTTCTGTCTTTTTATACCAGTGCACTTTAATTACCAACTGGCAGCACATTTCCACTGGGAAAATGTTATTTGATAAAAGGCGTTTTTCACGCATAAAAGCTTCTCATTTCTTCTATATTTTCAAAATGTGTTTAAAGATAATGCATTCTTCTAATTGAAAATCCCTTTCAAATGTTTAAATGAATGTTCAGTTTATAAATCCGATGTTTCTGTTTCAGCTTCATTCTTGGAAACATTAATTCTGAAAACGAAGATCCATTTACATTTAATGTTTGTGCGAATATGCTTTATAGCAAATACATCGAGTGGATCAAAGTTATGTAATACTTTCACATATTCATTATTAATTCTACTGGGTAAAGGTAATTGAAAATGTAAGGATGACTCGGACGGGTTTGTCCTAATTAACAAACCCGGTCATTTAGTCTCTACCAACTGATCACACGACCCGAACAATATGACATTTTCATTTGATGGTATATTTTGAAAGCGAATATAGGTAGGCATCAAACTGTATATTGAGAACAAAATGTCAATGAAATATCCAAAATTTTCCAAATCGTACTCATTGTCTGTTATTGTGTTTCCATCTTTTTCTGTCTGTCTTTCGGCTGGTTGTTTTAAACACAAATAATTAATTCAATCAATAGAAACTGACATTTATGAAGTAATCCTCCGTCTAGTCTTAACTATATTACAATGACATTAGTAAAGTATTACGTCATCATACTCCCACTGAAACTGAATCAATAAAAACTATACTTTAGAGTGCAACAAAGTTAATTCATTCTCTCTTTTTAATTTATTTATTAGGTCGCTCAGCAATAATACATATTTTGCCGATCAGGGAGAACGGATAAAAATAATGCTATAGTAATAAGTTTGTAGAGGTAAGACAGTGTGCCTCCTCTAAGCTAATACAAATATGTTACTGAACTAATACAAATGTGACACAGAACTAATAAAATGGTCTACACACTTCAATAGTGAAAATTTGTACAGTAGAAAAGAAGAATAGAAAAGCAAATGTGGAACAGTAGATCATTAGGAAGTAAAAGTGTCATCACTGTAAAGCAGATCTTGTGGTAGTCGTCGCTTCAGTCACGTTGGCCGGCGACTTTGGACGCCGATGTTATACGTCACAGCTCCTGGAACGTGGCGTAGATTGTAGAAGAAGCGTCGAGGAATCTGTCGGATTTCATCTTGATGAAGAGGAAGAAGCCCCAATTCGTAATGCAGCTGCTGGTTGTGGACAAACCAAGGAGCATTGGTGGCCATTCGCAGGAATCGACTCTGGACGACCTGTAGACGCCTAAGGTGACAAGTACTGGCTCCCCATACCTGGCAGTCATAAGTAATAAAAGGTCCAACCAGAGATTTCTACAGGAGCAGTGAATATTCTAAACCAAGTGAAGTGTGTTTGTGAAATAAAGTAGAGAGTTGTGAAAGACGAGCGGATGCCAGTGTAATGGTGCGGTCAATATAAGGCTTCCACGTAAGCCGAGTGTCCAGTAACACTACTAGGTACTTGACTGGTGTAGGTGAAGGGAGCCACGGCACATGATCGGTCAGGAGGCGTATAGGCGGAGGGGGATTATAGCGGTGTAAAGTAAAAATCTTGGCTTCAGTTTTCTGGGTATTAAGGGAGATGCACCAAGTTCGAAACCATTAAGTGAGGTGATCAAGAGAGAGCTGAAAGGTTTGTACAGCAGAATGTAGATTGGAGTAAGAGTAAAATAATACTCTGTCGCCAGTGTACAGGGCAATTGAGGTTGAAGCCATGTCTGGAATAACGGAGGTGTAAGTGCTAAACAGCGTTGGTGCCAGTATAGAACCTTGTAGAACGCCTGCTGTAATAGGACGCTTAGTGAAAGGAGTACCTCCAATGCTCACCGCAAAAGTGCGATCGGCGAGAAAACTGGTAATAATGTGGATTAAGTAGTCCGGGAGACCAGTGCGATAGAGTTTAAGTAGCAATCCAGAAGGCCATACCTTATCAAATGCTTGTAATTCATTTTCTGATTCCATTTAAAATTCTGAGAGTATGCTACAATTGTTTTGACATAGGTGAGGTTTGGGGTATTTTATTTATAATCGCATATTTCTTATTATTTTTTGTTTCAAGATAAGCGAAATTTAAAAGACATTTGAAACTATAGGAAATTTAACAACATATTTCATACCCACTTTTGTGACAGATTTAAATGACAGCTAAATACAGTCCCATTTGTCCTTGGGCACTTCATGCTGCCTGAAGATTCTGCTGTTGGTATAATTATTGATGCTAATATCCCATTAAGTTTTGAGCTGAATGCATAGTTATCATTGCATGGTAACTGAAACTGATTTCACAGTGTTAGCGGCAGGTTACCTACATTGCGGGTGAATGGCAATAATGAAAATACCTGCGCTACAAGCCAATAAACACCATAGCCTGGAGTATGGATCTCTGCGCCAAGGCTTGAAGGTAATGACAGAGAGATGAGCCGATTACTGTCCAATTAGTGTGTGTTATGGGAAAGTCATTGCTTGTAGTACATTCAGAACGTTCACGCAGACTGTGTTTCCGCTTGATTACAAACAGCCTCCTGCTTTTGATAACATGACATCACAAGTTGAGCTATTGTGTAAATGTCACTGTTCATTGCATTTTTATACGATTCATAATTATAAGTATCAAATCATAAAGTGCAGCTAAAAGCCATGTCAGCTGTGTTATATACAATCACAAAGCACATTATAAAAACGTTAAATATACCTTCAGGGCTGTTGACCAATGAAGCAAACACAAGGGAAATGAAATTTTTTATTTTATTGTGCATGAATATCATAAGCTACATATAAGTGAATTTCTTTGATTTCAATACTTCAGATCTTACATATTTAATTTAATTTTTTTTTTTCATGTTTTGGAAACTCACTGTTTCGGATAATATCATATGCGTTTAGAATACACCGTCAACTTTCAAATCACACCCCTATAATCTCAAAATTGAGCACATGTTCTACTTTATGCATTTGAGTCATGTGCTGTGTCTTTCGTATCGTGGACTGAAAAACTAATTTTATATCTGTGCTACAAACAAAAGAGTTTAGCACCATTAAACTGTATTAAATGTAGCGTATAACATTAATCGATATTGGTATTAAATTATTTTGAAAGTTATGTGTACCCTTTGAGAAACTCGGAATAAATTTCCGCCTCTAGTACAATTGGATCTCCTATTCTCCTGGAGGATTGCACATTCCACTGTGGGGCTCAGAAAAAGCAAATGGCCCCGCCAAAGGACGCAGTTCCACAAATGGTAACTTTTTTTCTCTGCTAAGCCCTATCCTCCACACTTAACATTCTGAGAAAACCATTAGTAAACTGTAATACTCAGATGCCATTTGAATTGTTAAAATGGATTTAGAAGGCGAAGTCAAAATCTTAAATAGCACTTGTTTTGAGCTTTCCTTTTTCTTTGATAATAATTTGATTTAAGCAAATACTTATCTAGACTACAAACTTTTAAATAATATCCTTGCTTATATTCGAAAGCAAAATACACCAAGACACATTAATATGGCTTAGTGTTTTCTTTCAGAATTCCAGTGACAACATTTAGGGGCTTGGGACATGGTGGAAGAGACAGAACATCTGTTTTTGGTTATAATTATTTTGAATACATTTAGGTGAAATTCTTACTCTCTATATATACCGGACTGTGGCCCGAATTTGGAGGCTGGTGTTCGATTCCCGTGGCTGACCAACCTAAACCTCCCGGGTCGCTAGGCGAATGCTGGGTAGGTTAATTAATTACATCCCATGAATTTCCTGTCCCTAAATTTGTCCATTATCATCTCACATCATCCACCATCTGGTGGTCTCTTTCAGGATAGAAGTATCGGCGGGTGTCTCGGTGCTGCATATGTTCTGAGTATAACTTCCTCATCGGGTAGGACGGTCTCCGGCTTCCGAGCCCGGGTTGGTGCGGCCGTTTCGGAACCGCAGCCGGGAGAGCTGCCGATTGTGCTCGCCGGCCGGGGAGATTCCAACTGGTGAATCGTAGGAACCCTACCCTCTGCACTGTCGTGGCTCCTTGGAACGGCCACACACTGTCTTCTCTCACTTTATACTTTCTCCCTTATATTCCCCAATTGGGGGGCATAGGTACAATAGATAAAAGCTTGTTGTAGTGTGAAATCCCCTCCATACCGTAATCCCAATCCCAATTATCTATACGTTGCTGCACTTACGATGGTTTTATGGCAAATAAAACGTTGGAATCAATAAGCCACGTCTCAGATACATGTAAAATTGCGTCACCTTATGTATTCAAGTGGCTTTTATTAATATTATTTTACTCCAATAGAATTGATTTTACTTGTGGTTACATTTATAGGATTTTTATACAATTTTCAGCTAATGATGTTTACACTTCACCTTTCAAGAGCAGAAGAATGCAGAAATGTGAAGGATTAAGCTCAAATAGTAATTTGATTGAACACTAACACTTTTTTGTGTGAAAGTGGATCTAAAATGAAACTAACCATGTCTCGATGTTTCCTCCCATAGGGCAGAGTATGACAGGAAAAAAGTATTTATAATTTAGAGCGATTCAGCAACAACATCTAATTACGTTCATGTATTGATTGATGTTTGAAGAAAGCCACAAGAGAACCTTTATACAAAAGCTGTGCAATAATTATTAAGTTTTTCTATATATTTTCTTGCTTTCCCTCCCTATAGAGGTACCCAACATTTGGAAACAGTGCCCACGTAACTGCAGCTGATATTCTCTTTGCACATGATATCCTGGTTGTGCGTTTTACATTGTCGCAAGGCATTTTAGACGAGCACCGAGAGAGATAGTAGCGGGGAGTGAAAGAGACAGCTAGCACCCAAACTACACCCACAGACCGGCCAGCACGTGTGTACAGCGCTAATCACTTGCCGAGGAGAGACAGGCTGGGGAGAGGAGGTGCCAGAGAAGTGTCTGGACTTTCTTTGACCTTTGCCTGCTGCCTAGAAAGGCCGTGAAGCTTTCGTATGACTGCGTCAGGCTTCGGAAAACTTCGAGAAATAGCGGGCTGTGTATAGATAACCCTACCGACGACTAAGTGAGCAAAGTTCGGCATGAGCCGAGAGTGTGCAGAGAAACAGTCTTATGAGAGACGAGGAGCATTGTGGACGTGTGGCAGATGGGCTTGAAGATCTCTTACGTGTGTGTTTACCTCATTCTGCTGATATCAGAATTGTACAAGTGACTTTCTTCGGAAATACAGAGCATTTTGTGCTTCTGAAAACCCGACTTTTAGATTTACGAACCTATAAAGTAACAATATATATTGCGGTCTTGAGTGCATAAACTTATTTTATACTCATAGATTTGCTCAGGGGCACATTTTAATATCTATCTGTCGAATAAAGACCGAAATATAATTAAATGCTGTATTAATTAAGTTGTAAGTAAATGTTAACAAATAATAGAAAGAAAAGACAGCAGCTTTTAAATGGTAAAATTCAACTATAAAATATTATTTCACTTCATGGTTGCAGCAATGAATGTGAATATCAATAGCTGGAAGGATAAATACACTAGTAATATAAGAGATGAAATACAATAGTCATGAATTTGCAGGAATTTTAGTTTACTAACCTTGACAACATAAGCAAGAACTGGAGAAAAAGAGCATCTCAAAGAATGGTTTCTGGAACGTAAGTAGTATTTGTAAGAAAAGAAAATCTGCATACTCTACCCCGGCACCTAATTTCTTAATCTGGGGTAAATATTCTGACTATTGTTTATCTATTAAAATATCAAAAAGATATACAAAAACTTACACAACTTACAGATTATAAATAAAAAGTTATAAATAAAAAAATTACAAATGTTTTAAAAGATACACTAATAAAAAAAATCCACACCACATTTCTAAAAATAAACATACACAAATATAAATTAAGGCAGGGCTACACTGAAAATTCCAACTTCCACAATAATAAAACTGTCATTAAAGAATTTAGCCACATAATTCGAGTATCATTTTAAACTTGCATGTACATGTTTATATTACTACACCAAATAGTTCATTAATTATTAATTATTTTTGAGAAAATATTGTAAAAATTAAAAATATTCTACTTGTCAAAAAATTTGAGCTTTTAAGTTGAGCTTTTGTTTTTGGCTGGTACAGAACACTCTTAAAAGACCCACATTATACAATATTTTCCATGTGTTAGCTCCCAAAATTTTAAAAATATGAAAATTTTTTACTTCTTAACACTATATAATTTCCAGAACAAGAGCAGTAACAAAAAAGGAGAAAGTGAAGTTTCTTATTTACATATTATGGACCAATCCTGTAAGTTTCACCAAGTTAAATGAAAAAATGTGACGCGTCAGGCATTTTGTATACTGAAAAGTGTTAGAAAAAAAGGTTCTCAGAAAATAAAATTGAAAGTAACGATTGCTACTTTTAAAGATTGTTAAAGATCCATTTAAATTTTCATGTGATGGCCTAAAATGGTGCAAATGGTAAACATAGCATGGCATCTATTACTACAAACCCTAAGCTACCAAGACTGCCAAAAAAGAAGATTCCATGATTTTCAACATTTTCGGCAAATTTTAACTGCAGCCTTGCCTTAAATTTCAAAAATATAATTAAAAATTAAATTTTTCCTAATCCATCCCTTTCGAAATTTAATAATTTAATTTAAAATTTTTACAAAAATTTAAAACATACTTATTATATAATATTATTGGTTTCCAATAACACAAAACAGGTAAACCAGTTATCAAATTAACTATATTTTAAAATTCCCCATGATAATATTTTGGCGCCGGTAGACGGCGGCCAATATTGGTAATGGTATCCAGCACTGTTATTTAGCCAAACAAAAATATCCTAACCACATAAACTATCAATGACAAATTGATTAATTACTAAACATAATTTTAAAAACGAGCAATTACTAACGTAGCTACTTTCAGAAATTATTAAAATATTCTTACAGTTTATTATAATTTAAAAAACAAAAATATTAACAGAATTATATAGCATTTCAAAATTATTATTGACAATCATGAATATAAACATTCATAACTTGAAATGGTAGAGCCAGACTGAAGAATTCAATGCCATAGCCGGGATTGAACTACGGATGTTCTGGTTTCCGTCCGGCGCTCTAACCAACTCACCCTTTTATAGTGCGTCCTACACACGGCTAGTGTGAAAGAACAATTAATTTCCATTAATTGTACCTACTAGTGGTCCGAACTATAAAGCCCGAGCCTTAAAGTACATACAACATAGTAAGTCGGCATTAAGGTAGTTGTCTCATGTGTTTATGAGAACTCCTTGTGGTTTAGCGGGAAAAACACGAGTCAGTTGGAGAACTTAATGTCATGTTGGCACGTTGGCCGTAGTAGCTCAAATGGTCAGAGCGACTGGACGGAAACCAGAAGATCCGTGTTTCAAATCCCGGCTATGGCATTGTATTTTTCAGTCTGGCTCTACCCTTACATAGTGGGTCCTACACACGGCTAGTGTGAAAGAACAATTAATTTACATTTATAACTTGTTATATATACAACTTTACTCTAACTTCCTAAAATATTATTTATAAAATTGAAATCACAATTAAAATTTAAAACCAAGAAAAATTTCAATACACAAAATTGATTTCCACTTCCAATTAAAACATAAGTTTTAATACAAAACATTTAAAAAACTGCAAAAGTACAAATCTGCAAAGTACAGGATCTCCACCCGCCACGGACCTTCGAACCTGGTCCGTCTCCAGTTCGCCAACGCCGCCGACCTCTAAGCTTCCTTGAGGACGGGCCTGCCCTTATTAGGGCGGTGTCTCAGAATCGAGGCAAGCAGAGCGCGTAGATACACTCCGTGTCGCCGATGCTGTGGCTACGGCCACGTCGCCACCTCCTGCGCTGCACCTCCCAGGTGCCACTATTGCGGAGCACCGGGCCTGACGTCGCAGTGCACCAGCCACGACCTGCGTCACCGACGCCGGTACTGCGCCACCTGCGACGGCTTAGGCCACTTCACAGGCCAGACGCAGTGCCCTCTCTACCCTCGCCGACTCACGACAGAGATGCCTCCAGCGACACAACCAACACCTGCACCACCAGCCACCGCCGCTGCCGCACCCAGCGAGGACTTGAGGACCATTCTGCAGAGTCTTCAAGAAGAGGTACAGAACATCAGCAGACGCCTCACCTCGCTTGAGACTTCGACCGCCGCATCCGCCCTCACCGATAGCCTGCAAAGCCTACACACCGAGGTCAGCAACATTGCACCATCACTTACTTCGCTCCATGATTCCATCATGACTGCCTTTGCCAAGAATCACCGAGACACACAGAAACATCTCGCAGCAATAGTTCCCAACCTCACTGTACTGGAAGGCTCCCTAAAGCAGACAATTGAATCACACCGCACTACACAGGCCGGAATCAACAATATCGGAGCAAGACTATACCATCACCTTCAACTCACCGCCGCCTGCGACAACAAAATGCATCGTATGGAAGAATACCACAAGGTGCTCGACGAATCTCTCGACCAGATCTACATTGAACTCCAATCCCGACCAAATGACTCAGCAATACGCCAACGCACCGGTACCGGAACGCCCTCTAGGTCCGGACCCTCTAGAAAATACCGCTAACTAACTCCGCCACCGAATTCCCAGTTTGGCTTCCAGGGCACAAGCCATGCCTGCCATCCTGGCCTAATACACTTTCGCCAGTCAGCATGATCCATGCTGCTACAAATAAACGACAATTACCAGAGTGCTCAACGCGGTATCTGCCCAACCCAACCTGAACTTTCCCTCACCTAACCCCGCTTCCAAATGAGAAGCGATGCTCCTTGTTTTTGTTTTAATAAAGCTTTGAAAAAAAAAAGTATTTGTAAACAGATGCGCATCACTCCAATTAGTGTTATATCTTTGTAAACTAAGGTGTTCTGTATGAAGCAGGCATAAAACAATCTAAACAGAATGCAGTCTATCATAACTCTTATAGGTTCTCCGAGAAAGGCATACATTTCCTTCGCCGTTAGCTTTTGCGTTGACACATCGCTAATTTTGCAGCTGGTTGAAATTTTCAATTCTCTTTAATTATTAACACTAGCATAAGAAAATTAACCCCTAAAAGGATTTCTGTATTCCTAAGCTACAGACGTGTTAATTAACGTTTCTAAACATGGGTAGGGTATTACATACAATCGAGTAGCTTCCAGGAAAACCTTTGAGAAACAAGAATTGTGTTTGCAGCTTTCATTTTTATTTTTGACAGAGTTTTCAAGTAAAGGCATTGTATGAATAGTGAGAAAGGGTACAGCAAGCTCGCGTCGCTTTCTATTGAAATATCCATGCAGCTTTACTATGTGTTTCGGAACCCAGTGATGGCTTGAAGAGGCAAAGAAATGTAACGGATGAAAAGCAGACGTTGCCAGATGTCCTCTTGCTAGAAAGAATTATGCCTTAAGGTGAACATTCGAGAGTCAAATCTGCCAATGGAGAAAATGAGATATCGGACTGCAATTCATTCTTTGAACTCTGCAGCTTCATGAATATATGTGACTATTAAGAGCATCTTCAAGTTACTCGATTCGTTGAGTTAAATGAGGAGATTTCTTTCTACTCCTTCCCACTAATACTAAATTTTAGTTCCTTTTTATTTCTCTCTCTCTTTCACTGTTACTATTCTCTCTATCATTAATCCTTTTTCTTATTCGCCCCTCTCACCCTTTGCACTCTTTCTACCAATCTCCCTTACTTCCCTTCCCCTTCAACCCTCCTGCTCGCTGTGCAACTTCGATATGTGATGCTTCGAAATCGGTAACAGAACTGTTTCAACCAGGGTGTTGATGCAAATTAAAACATCAATGACTTGTTTAACTGAATTAAAACGGAAGCAAGTTGGCTCCGTGTTAACGTGTGACGTTCTCACTGGGAACTCAATCCCACCCAATTTGAATTTGGGTTTTCGGCGATTTTCTCCGGAAAATGGACAATTTATGTAATAGTATTTCATCTGCCCAGGTTTTTCCGTGCCGTAATTTAAATTTCATTAGGTTTTCTTTTAGTGTGCTTCCAAGTTTCGTGATTTAAGGCCATGTTGGACAAATACTGAGATAGCTTGCTCAAAGGAAGGTGTGTTTCCTGTTGATATTGGGAAACTGTTGGATGGATGATACATTTTACGCCCTCTCTAAGCATCTCTAGAAGTGAGATGGCTATAAACCCAGGGGAGTCCCTAATAGTTCCTCTTCCGAATACCCCTCTGTGGTTCTTCATGTTATCTTTGGGGTTGAGGACGTGATTGTCACAATAGACCCTCCGTAGTTTCCGAGCTGTTCTCTTTATTGTCTGTTCTATACCAAACCTGTAACTATTCCTTACGCTTATAAGAAACAAAATGCTACGTAATTTTTGTTGTTGTTGAAATTTTACGTCCTCCAACATTAAGTCATATTGGACGGTGGATGAGATGAGTGAAATGATGCTCAAATGTGTCCGGGGTCCATGGAGCTTAGAGCTACGCGACATTCGCCTGTAAGGATAAGGGACAATCCTGGAAAAAACCTTATCCAAGTAACTCACCCTGCCCGAGATTCGAACTCGGAAGCTCTTGAACATGAGGCAGACACGCTACCATCTACGCTACCGAGACGGGCATGCTTCGTGATAAGTAAAACTGCGCTTAATGTGGTTTACAACCAATGCGTAACAAACAAACCACGACCTTAAAGTTTTTAAATTTGCCTTTTGCTAACTAAAATTACTGAAATCATTATGGATTTTAACCTGCCAGCGTTGTTTAGCTTGGCGTCTCATAGTGCTTTACAAAAATAGCCGTTTAACCAAAAATCTGCAGCATGTTTGCTCTCCTATTTAAATAAAAGCTCCTTAACGAAAGTATAAAATCATTTGCTTGTTTTTGGATCCTTCAAATTGAATGTTAATGTTATGTCCCCGTAGGAGACGGGATCCGTCTCCTTCAGCTGCCGTGGTGCGGGCGCTGCGGACCCCTAGCACTCCTGGTACCTCTGACAGGAACCTCGGGCCGAACATCCGAGCCCCTCCCTGATTGGGAGTTGTTAGGATTGGGTTGGAATCGAGTGGGAAGTGGTTCCCGGTACCCGTGGGAGATCGGGTGCGTCTCCGGACGGAGTTGAGGGAAGCCATATATTCCCGCGTACTAGCCAGCACAGCTAGTAGAAGGTGTGCTAGATCACCAGGTGGCCCCACCGAGGTCATATCGGTAGCCTTCCCACTTTGGAGTTGGCGTGCGTAAGTGGCGTCTCCACTTCCATCCCGTCTTGAGTCCAAAAGATCAGATGGGGGGGGGCTTGTTAGTCTCTAGGTCTTGCTCTATGGAGAGCCCCACGGAGGCGTCGGGTGCCCTTTTGGGACAGCTCGGTAACTCCCTGGTCGAAGGAGGCCCGGGTCCTTGGTCCTACGGGCCCAGGACTAATGGGAGTAGATCCTCTGACATTAACGTGTTAATTTTATGTAGAAGAAGGTAGGTTATATTTTTTCAGGAGAATAAACAGTTTTTCTTATTAGAAGCTGCTGTCCGTAATAAATTTAGCTAAACATAGCTGCATATAGAGGACAAATTTGCTCATATACACAAGCTAAACGTATCATTTTGGATTTTCGCTTTCTTCGATATATAAAGTTTGTAATGTCCTGTAAGTAAGTCCTGTATCCTCTGTTAAATAAAATGATAAAAGGCATCAATACATTTTGATCCCCTTGTTCTTATGAAAATTTGCTCTCAGTACCTTCCGATTCTGACGTCCATAAGATATCCCGCAGTTGGGGAAGCAAAACTGAATAGTTAGTTCTTATATTTCACAAAGTTTCCGAACAGAAACATAATCTCAAAAACAAGGCATATATATTTGCTTTATTCACAACTTCTTATCTCATGGTAGGCAAGTATTTCGCCCAAAATTTTTATATGAATATGTTACCGAAAATAAATATTTACAGGTAGCCTAACTCAAACTTTGGAAAATAGTTCGCATGTGTTTTGTTTAAGTATAACTTTAGGTACTTCATAATTGAGTGAAATTAACAATATGGTATTGGAGCATGAAAATATGAAGTGTCATCATAGTAAAAGAACAAAAATAAAGGCACTCTTAACTGGCGAAATAACTTCCATTTTTACAATATTCATATCATGTTTTAGTCAAAATTTACCAAAAGTTACTCTCGTTACTCTCTGCAATGTTACTCTCGTTCATCTTTTTGGGAGGAATGTAACCTGTCAAAAAAGTGGCAATATTTGTGTTCGAAAGAAGAGGCAAAAGGTTGAGCTACACATTTTGGTACCAGTATAAACTACTACATCTCATTTATGCTCTGCCTAGGACTCAAAATACTCCTTTTAACTCCCTACGAAGCAAAAGTTCGAAAAATTCAATGTTAAAGGCTTTAACTAGAGACATATGAATTGGTAACTCGAGAGGCCAATAAACATTTTTATATCAATATTTGTCGTATTTTAGACCAATAATTTTAGTTAATACGGTAGTATATGTTGAACTCGGTTAGTAGCTCCAAGTATGCTGGCGCACTCAAGTAGTCTTTATGTACTTGTCCGGAGAAGGCCGGCAATTTGTTGTGATGCCTCAGGTACAACACCCAGTCCTCTCGATAGAGGACATCGAAGTCACTCTTGCGAAACTAATAACCAGAGCCAGGAAGTTCGTACCGCTCGGTGTTCCCTATGCAGGTTGAGACCGACCCTTTCCCGTCATCCAAACAACTCAGATAAGAGCGTACGGCGGAGGTGCAGTGAAACCGGTTGCCCAGTGAGAAAAAGATGACTAATTAGACATTTTTAAATGCATATGTATTTAGATCGTGTCGTACAACATACACATTCTTATACAGTACATAGGAATTTTACTATTCATCTGCGGCCCTATTACTAAAATAAATAATGTTTCGCTGACGGCTTGCAAATGAAAAACTCACTCTATGTCCCGTAAAACAAGATTTAATTTATTGATAATCTGTTGCAAATTCGTTAATTATTTCAGCTAATTTAGTTTCTCGATCTGACATCTCTCTTTGCCATGTTTTATGAAGTATCCCAATGAAATATAAATGTAAATAATGAAGTAAATAAAGACATAAATAAGTACATTTCTAGAAAACATAAAATGATTTTACAGCAAATTTAGTTGCTCATCTTTGAAGCACAATAAAAATATTATTCGAACATCTTCCTTCCTACCAACGTTACACCTGTTTTGCAGTAATGAGTTGCATTCTACGACGAATCTTGCTCTTGCCAGTAGCGCTGCCTTGTACAGCCATGCCTGGCCGCCCTTACACTGCTCAAAGAAATCGGTACGAACATCATAGCTCTGCTAATAAAAAACGTGGGAATCATTTGCTGTTTTAACTACCAAAATATTCGTTACTTGAGGTATTGACAAATTACACCTTCACAGAAAAGAATTTTAGAAATGGGGTTTAAATATATTTAATTGTTGAGTTAATGCAGCGAATATTTTAGGTTTTACTCGCGTCCTACTGGAGCGACAAAAATTGACCGTTAAACAGAAGTCTCATGCTTTATTTGTGGGTATAGTTACGTTTATTAAGGCTGCTTTTCTGGGGAGAGGGATAAAGTACAGCAGCAAAACATAAAATTGACCTATCAGTTTTAAGTATATATGCTGTTCAAAAATACAATATTCCAGCCTACTAGGGGACATATATAACAACACATGGAGCTATAACTTTAACTAGGTGTATCTGAAAGTATTTTTCATTTTGAATGAAAATCGGAAGCTTGGTAGCTCCTTTATAAGAATTTATTTTATGACACTTTCTTTAGAGAAGTAGTAAAATGTGAAGAAAAATATCTGTTAGTAAGACAATTGTTACTCGCTAATAGTTTACGTATTTGTGTAACACTGTATGACTTTATATTTTCTCAATGCCAAGTGGAATTGGAATGTGAAGTATAAACCTGAATACAAAGAAGAAAAGTGGGAAATTCTCATCATGAAATGAAGCGAAACACATTTTGTTGGACTTGTATGACCACGTGAGCATTGTGAGCGCTGTAAACTTCTATTTTGCACAGAGATTAGAAGTGACAAGCTTAGATATTGCTGCTGGCTTACGGCACGCTAATTTCGTTCATCTGTTTCCCTATACAGGTATAAAATTGCTTTGAGGGAAACTTTCTAAGGTGATTATATCTGTTATCTAGAAGACTTCCATTGCGAAACGTATATCTTTAATGTCAAATTACCTTATCTGATTACTAATTGCTGGTGAACCTCACATTGCCCGTTTTTGGTTATATTCCATTAGAACTATGTAGAGAAAGTCATGCCTCATATTTCAGTTATGTTTTACATGACCCCTACATATTATTTTTCCTTTTAAACTACAGGGTTTGAAGGGCTGCTTGAAGGAAGCTAAACTTTTACCTAACGATTTGCTTAGAAATTGTGTAAAGGGGTCTATGTGAGAGCACAATCTTCAATCACGATGAAACTAATCCATATCAACATTGACGTTTATGACGTATTATACATACATAATTCCTTGTTTTATTGGTGTTAGCTTAGTCCCTCAGGAGGAGATAAAATGTCGCTGCAAATTGGGAGGAATCTTGTCAAAAACAGATCATAGGATACATATGTGACATATAACCTAAAACTCAAGACTTATTAATGAATAGTGCTTCTTTGTCCATATTTAGAAAATATATACTACACAGAATTCAGATCCTGCATCTTTATAAAATGTGAAATAAGCTGGTGTTTGAATATACAACTTCTTGCTCATAAGTTGTCTCAGAAGCATATTTTCCCCTATAGCTTGGTGATTTTTTATTTTTTCGAGATACAAATAAAGAAAAGGTTTAAAAAATTAAGAAGAAAAATAGATGCCAGATATTTAGAAGATACATAGCTTAGAGGTTTTTGCGATATTTTAATCAAAAGCATGCAATACTCAACAGATTCTTCTTCTGCTGAAAGAAACTTCATGCGCAATACAGGATCACCGTAACATACGCCACACGCTATATCGTTATGAAACTCTCACGCTCAGTCTCCTATCACCCTCCAACTTCGTTTTTTGGGGTGATTGGAGCTTACGGCAGCACAGTGCTAATAGAACAGAAGCTCCTTGGGCGGAAGGCCCCTGAACAAAAAGAAAAAAGAAAGAATGTGAAAGGGGGCATGCGCGGGATGAGCCAAACTTTGTGTCCGTTCCATTAGCAATCGTGTATTATACAAAAGGTAGAATTAATTTTTAGGTATAAGTCTCCTGTAAATACGATAACTTATCGTCAACTTTATAAAAGTGCGACCCTTCTCTGTCCCGGTGCATCTTTCCTATGTCATTTTCAGCTATGTTTAGTTTATAAACTCGTGGAGTGTTAAAGATACTCATGTTCCATATTTAACCTATTATCTCTGTTTTCTCTTTCCTTCCACTGTGTTTGGAAGTCTTTCTGCCACATTTTATTTTATTTTTGGTATTAATAGAAATTTTGAAAAAAAAAAAATATACAGATACTAAAATGTAAATAGATGGGAAACTACTCATAAATCTATGTGCTAAAAAGTTTTATTAAATAAAACATATCCCAAATAACTAGCACATTTGAATTAGGCAAAGACTCCGGAAAAGCCCGCCTCGATAGCATAGATGGTAGCGTGTCTGCCTCATGTACAAGAGGTCCCGAGTTCGAATCTGGGTCAGGATGAGGTACATGGATAAGGCTTTTCCCGGGTTTTTCCATATCCTGAAAGATGAAATTTGGGTAACTCTAAGCTCTATGGACCCCGGTCTCATTTGAGCATCATTTCACCATTTCATTCATCGTCCGATATGAAATAACGTTGGAGAACGTAAATTACAAAAACAAGAAAAACAAGAAACGGCAGTAGGGATATATAAACAGAAAATAAAATAAATGAAAAACTATACGTAAACAGCTTTCTTTTTCTTCTAATTTTACGTCCTCCAACGTTAAGTCATACCGGACGATGAATGAATGGGTGAAATGATGCTCAAATGATCCCAGGGTCCATAGAGGTTAGAGTTACCTGACATTCGTCCTTCGGGATAAGGGAAAACCCCGAAAAAACCTTATCCAGGTAACTCACCCTGACCGAGATTCGAACTCGAGACCTCTTGGACGTGAGGCAGGCACGCTACCACCACGCTACCGAGGCGGGCACGTAAACAGCTGATGGTATAATCAAGTACGTGAGTTACTTAAATGGCTACCCCCAACTCCAGTACATATCAAATGCGATAGCTTCGTAGTAAGGTGGGAAGCTCTCATTTGGAGGTCCTGTATTCGTTTACTGGGGCAGAGCATTCTAAACATTGGTTTGCTGTCGTTTTCCCTGGTTGTCTAAATGAATTCAAAGGTTTCTTGCTCCTCCTTTGCTTCTCTTTCAGGGATTATTCCTCCCTCGTTTCCTTTCGTTTCCCCTTTCATGTTTTAGTGGGGGACGATGTGGAGCAGATGCCGCAGAAGTTTGCCAATTAGAACTTTCTTCTCTGTCCTGCCAGATAGGCTTCCCTGGGCCTGTTCATGATTCTACGAGAGGGAAGGCCTATCTGAGCAATCCACTTGTGTCCACGGGTCATCAAGCTTAAAATAGTGACAATTATGCGTCCTTGTCGATCGGCCTTCTTGCGGCTGCTCTGTTCCTTCCTAACTGTTTCTTCAGTTTGATAAGCAAGTAAGATCGCCTTGGTACAAAGTGTGAGGTAGCTTCTCGTTCCCTTACCATTCTTTCATACATTCATTCATACATCTATGTAACAACCGATGTAGAGTATGTACACGGACGTTCACTGGCGCGTCTGTTTGTACACAAACTGCCTGCTTCATCAATGCCTCTTCAAACTTGGAATGATGGTGTGAGCTGGATGATACTTTGTTGGGTAACGTTGAGACGGCAGGTACGCCTCTTTAGAATCCATTCACATTTTTTTCGTTGATCAGAAGGATATTGGTGTCTTCTAAATTTGTTTACAAAGCCGTCAATGTCTATTCCCACTTAACCATAGCTACACAGAGTACTGTATATTTTGGAACTACTAAGCAGAGTGATAATGTAAACACTACCCCTGCTATAAGTATGGAAGGATGCACCTCGTATTGCAGTGGATGCAGTTTCATTCATGAACAGCTCTGTTACTTGTGTCCTAGGTCAGTGTTTGTATATGCGAAACCTTTCCGTTTTCAGTATCGGAGGGTTTAGGATTAGGACGTGAATAAATAGTTTACAGAACTGGATTAATAAACATACGATGATTACATGATGACATATATATACGTTATATATCCCTGCAGTGAACCTTCTTTTTCACCTTTATTTCGCAGAGAAATTTCATGTTTGGCGTGGGATCGCTTTCATAACCCATTAGAACGGCACAGAGGTGATCTAAATTTATAATGTTGTTTTAGATACATGTTAAAAGTACACAGAACTGGTAAATGTTTAAAACCTGTTGTCGATACATAGAAATATATTTTTTTAGCTAGAAGTCTCATTTGCAAACAGAAGAACATGTAAGAAATCTATGCATACCTATATCTGTGTCCACATTCATGTTAGTGTATTATAACAAGCTCTAGCAATTCAGCACAAAGCTCTAGTGCTGGAGTGATCACTCAAATAATGAACATCTTAATGTTCTTTCACTTCATTTATCGATCTGAAAAGCTAATCATTTGCAGCTGAAATGTCTTGCACTGTCTTTGAGTGCGCTATCCACAATTCTGTTAAGGCAGTTCAAATATAATGTGATACAAGGGATCAGAAATTTAATAAAGCATGTGAACATTATAAACCCAGTAATCAATAAATATATACAAATATAACAATTTGTAATTTAAAACTTCACTTATGAGAAATGATGATAATTTTCTTATAAATTGTCCGGGATCGCGATTATATGTAAGACTTTTACACATCTTCAGCTGGAAGCAACAACGCTGTCGTCATCGTTACGAACGCTAGATGTTAATATGTTCTTGTTAATACTACCAAAATATGAAAATAAAATAAATTTAAAAACAGAATCGACTGGCGGTATTTCAAAATTCATTACGCGATGATTTTTTTTAATAAATATATTTTCCCAAACCATTAAATATATGGTACCACTTAATTGTTTTGATAATTTAACATTTGGATTTATTTCATGGTTACATGACCAAAAGTGGTCTGCTATGGCTGATTTATCAGTCTGTTTATACTTAATGTTACGAAAATGTTCTTTCGTTCTGATTTCCAAATTACGTTTTGTCTTTCCAATATAAAATTTATCACAATCGAAACAATTAAACTGATAAATACCAGATTTTATTATTAGGAATTTTATCTTCTTTAGAGAAATGTAATATATTTTAACACTATATTTATTTGGAGGAACTAAAGTTATACGAAGCTCCTTAAACATTTTTGGAAAATGTTTATTAACTCAAGGATGGTGAGCAAATTTTTTAAAACTATAATCGTCTTTCATTTTTAAGGGTAGAAATATCATTGTTTTTATTTATTTTTTATTTATAAAGTATTTATTAAAAGCATTAATTAAAGAAATATTACTAACAGGTTAATGTTCTTTATTAAATTCATCTTTATTCAGGGGTATATTTATTAATCTATAAATCAAAGTAGATGATTATCGTATTTTAAGTTATGTTTATATTGCAACCAATCAAAAGGTAGTAGCATCTTTAATGTTTTATCTTCTTTTTATAAATACTTCTTTCTCTGTCCCTTATTCCTCTAGGCGTCGGGTTTCTTCAGCCACCTTCTAAATGTGTTCTTGTCCTATATTTCTCTCTGCGTCTTTTCCCGAATGGCTGCCACTTTTTGCATGTACTGCCCTCTTTCTAATCTTGGTCTTCTTACTGCCCTTTTTCTCTTTGTTCTTGTCTCATATATCCTTTTTCGTATCCTTTCTTCATTCATTCTTACTACATGTTCCAGCCATCTTAGTCGACTCCTCTCTATTTTCTCTATTATACTCTCTAGATTTAAACATTCTCTCATAGTATTATTTGTGAATTGGTGTGTTCTGGCAAATCAATTTACTCTCCTTAGACAGTTCGTTTGGGCCACTCCTATTCTACTTGCATGTTTACCTAGGATTATCCAAATTTCACTTGCATATATAAAATTGACTGGTATCTTGCTGAATATAACCTCATTTTCGTTCGTTGATTAAATTCCCCCTTTCCAATTATAATATTATATATTTGTTAACATATATACATGGCTATCCTTATCCCATTATTTATTTATTGATCTATTTACCGTCTTTTGTTAACATATAGGTTTTCACACCTTCTCACATTTTCCAATTTCTCTCCCTTCGAATGAATGTCTATTTCTGTCTCATCCCCTTCTTTACTTGTTGTCATCACTTCACTATTTTTAACACTTATTCTCATCCATTTTATTCTAATATGCTAGTTCATTCGATTACTTCTTGCTGTGATTTCTCTTCACTCTCTGTATCTCATTAATACTAAATCATCTGCGTATACTGATACTTGTCCACATTCAGGTCTCATATTCCAGTATCTTACTCTGAGCTTACTGGTTCTGCTTTCGCAGTATACAATAATTTGATTCATAAATATAATAAATAACAAAAGGCTTAGGCTATCTTCCTGTTTAATGCCCCCCTTTTCATTTCAAACTTTTCAGAAAAACGTAAAAATATTCTTAGCATTCTCACCACCTTCTCTTTCAAGCTCTTAATTACTATAAATAATTCTATGCTCGATCATGCCAAACTTTAGTATTTATACTTCTGGTAGCAGAACTTTAATGGGCCTCATTAAAGTACACCAATTCATTAAAGTATTGGTATTTGACCAATCATAAGTGGCATCACAACATTTTGAAAGCGCAAGTATCAATGATTCACGTTTCGATCGACAACGGTACTGGCGCCAGTTTAGACAAAATTCAAAATATCTGACAGTAGCAACAGTGACGTTAAAGCTACACCCTCAGAAATTGTGACAAAAGCACTCAATGTTACCAATAACTTGTTGTCACAAAAGTCAATAAAGATGTACGAGAAATTCTATTCAAAATTCATTGATTGAAGAATATTAAGAGGTATAAATTCCTTCGAACAAAATATATTCCTAGTGTATTTAGAATAATTTTCTCAAAGTATGAAATCATCGACCTTGTGGATTCACTATTCTGTTTGGAAATCAACACCCAACATTAGGCACCAATGATTTGTCTAAATACTCAAAACTCAACAGCTTACTAAAACGCAAATCAGAAGGATATAAAGGAGAAAAAGAGCCAAAACGTTTTACACCTTTAGATTTGAAAACATTCATAAATGAAGCACCTGATGTTAAATACCTCATGATAAAAGTAAGTTTCTTTTTTAATGTTACCAATGTGTTGTTTTAAAGTTTTTAGGTTAAACTGTGTCACACGTTAACAGCTGTTTATGGTGAAGTATTCATTATTTCTGGCGTACACTCCTCCCCATCTGAGCGTGACGTAATGTATGAAAACATCTGTTAGTTTTTCCTTAACTTTGCCGTTTCATTTTTCTTCCTTTCGTTTTTCGTATATATAATTTCTACACCTAGTTTGGTTATGCGAATAATAATATTGATGCAGAGAGCTATGCAGTAACAAAACCTCTGTGTGTGATATGTTGCTTTTATTCTACAATTGTTATGTGAAATTTACAAAATTTCAGTACTTTTTCAGAACAGAAAAGTGTTGTAGATACACGGGAGAAATGGTTAAATAATCAACGAAGTGCGTAACCTTTCACTGTCTTGAAGCGAGAGGTAATTCATAGTGGGTTTATATGCATGTGACGATGTCCGGCTGAGTTGAAATACGCATAAATCGCGACCCACTCTAACATACATATTTCATATTCCAAAGAAATAAAAAGCACAAAAGTGCTGAAGCTAAAACCCAACTTGAAAGGATAAACACGTCCTGTAAAAGCAATAAAGCATGTTACGACGTCTGGCATAGGTAATAAAAACACGGTGTCCGGTTTACGATACAACTGTGTGGCATCGTGTGTATCCAGAGTTATCTTTCTGTTATGTGAGAATTACCTAGGGTTAGTAAAAGTCCTTCAGAGGCGCTGTAACTTTTAACATATGTCCCAACACGCAAATATATAGGAGCAAAAGCAAACATGTGCCTTCTATTTTTATTGTTTGTCTTAAAAATTTCTTTGTGATCTTCGTAGATGTACCGATATTTTTTCCCCTCGGCCATACAATTTCTTCCCAAATAAATTTTGGTAATTTAGCGAATTAATAGAATTTTCTGTCTGGTATAAATTGTGAATTTGGTGTATGTACGTATATCGCAATAATATATTAGTGATTCTAATCTAAGGAATACAAACTGCATCAAAAATGACCATTACGTAAAGCAATTTTAGGGGTTGGATAGAGTCAACATGAAAAATCCAATGCCATGGCCGGGATTTTTCATGTTGACCCTATCCATAAAATATCTTAGCCTATATACGGCCAGTGTGGAGAAATGATTAATTTCCATCAATTAACTAAAACAATTTTAGGGGTGATTAAGCCCCCTATTCGGCCATCAGCTAACTGACCCGCTAATGAAAGCTTCTTATGATATAGCAATGAAATCGTTATTAGACGATTTGTCGTACGTAGACAAACGCCTTCTAAGTGCACTGATATACTCTCATCCAATAACTTTATATATTATAATAAATTATTGCTCCAGTTGCCGGTAAACAGACTTACTGATCAATTAAGCACTTGACTTAGCGCAAACGTTACACTTGAGACCTGTGGCACACACTCACAAGAAAACAACTGATTCATCGAATCGAATTAGAACTGAACTGCATTGCAAACTGCCCACCAAATTGGATTCAATTCATCTATGAACTGTACATAATCTACTACTCTTCACGCCCTATTCCACTCCTTATATAGGTCCTCAATACAAAGTAAACGTACTGAATAATAAACGTATTCCAAACGGCCAAAACGAATCTTCTGGAGCGGGGAAGCGGCACACAATGGTGTGCCAATCCCTGTGGTAATCCCTGTGGCCAATAGGTAGCTTTGCACCCCGTCACAACATCAAGAAAAAGGATTAGCTTCTTATATATACCATGTTTTGATCACAATTTTTCAACAACTTTCTGAAATAACACTATCAAAGGTGAAGTAATTCCCCAACAGTACTTTGGGCTCGTTATATTGCCATAATATGAATTAAGTTGTTCGTTAATTTACGGAAAAAATACCATTCACAGGAAAAGCTGTTCAATGCAAAACTAGGGAAATCAAAATGTAATCTTTTTATAAAAAACCACATGGCCTGAGTAAGCATGAGCAGCCAGACCTTACGCAGTACAAGTTAGTGAAGCAAATCTTCTTATAAAACTTGAACTGAAGTTAATCGCTCCATTCCAAAGTCGTATGTAGGGAATCTGAATTTTTTGTAAGGTGATACAGGTTTCGTAGTATAAAGTGCCAGAGTCGTAGCATTTTTAAACGTTTATTAACTGTTTGGTATGCAGCAATAAAATGTCTAAATTTAAAGAGTCGATTTGAAATAATGAGGTAACATAATAAAAACTACAAATACATTTTTGGGCAATTATCGCCATGTAATCCACACTAAAATATTTTGAAGTGAACGTATATGTTTTACGCATATCCTTTGCCTGTTGTACTAGTCATTCGGTAATGCTGGGTACCAATTATTACATTTCCATTCATTATATAAAAAATGGACCTATGTAACCTTTATGGACATTAGTCTTCATCGATTTCCTGAGGAGAAGCTGTAAAATATTGGGGACATATCCTACACTCAATTAAACATGTAAATAATTTACTCAGCATCATGACGTACGATGAAGGGAAATAAAAAAGAAGAAGAAAAAAGAGAAAGAAGGAAAACATCGCAATGCAGTGAATAGTTGAACTGAAATGCTCTACTTGGTCGTGCGAGAGTAACACACATTGCATGCGATAAGTGCGGCTTCCAACAAACTAAGCTAGTCAGTTGTGTAGGACTTAATGTGACGCTATGAATCAATGGCTAAGATGTGTAATCAAGTTGTTTCATTTGTGACAGTTGCATCGCCAATAAATTTAGAATAGAATAAGTATCTTACACGTGGCAATTTGAAATAGCGTAACTTTGCGACAAATTTATATTTTAAACTTCCACTCATTGGAAAAAGGTTATACGAAATTGCTGCCAGCGAGATAGCTAGATAGACGACTTTGTTGTGTCTTGACAAATAGCTGGCTATTTAGCAACAAAAGTTTGAATCATGATCATTAATTGTTACGTTAACCATTAAAGAAGCACAGAGCAAATATTAAACAGCTTTGCCATGATGACTTGTACATACTTCGATATTACAACTAATAAGTTTGATTTTACGATTTTAATTTTTTTCTTGTCAATAATAAAACTCCCTCTATACCATTCACAAGGTCCGGTAGTCTGGCAAATCCACGACAGTCGCTTTACATACCTTGTGAAATTTTCGAGGCCACTGGTAAGGTTTAATACCTGATTAGACTTCGAAAGGTTGCGGAAATATGGGTTTATTTCCTGTGCATCAAATACTACATAAAAAAATAATCCGCATTCATTTTATATGGTTTCTGTTCTGCCTAAAGTCCTTGAAGAATTAAAAGAATGTGACACATTTATGTATTTAGTATTTAATTGCAAGTTAATTTTCTTATGGCATAAAATCAAATTCACTTTAATAGGAGATCTGTTTAATAAAGAATGATTACATGTTTTTTGACAACGTAACTTTACTCATCCTCATAATTTTGATGGTCCTTCTCAACATAGTTTGCCCTTAATGCGATGCACTTGTCGCAGTGTTTCTGCCAGTCTTCAAAGACATGCTGGACCCCATTTTTTGAGAGATCCTTCAAAATCGCCTCTGCAGCCTTCACCACCGCTATGATGATGGATAATGCCTCCCACGAAAACGTTTCTTCAAGTTAGGGAATAGAAAAAAAGTCACATGGGGCTAAATCCTGAATATAGAGAGGGTGAGGGATGCCCTGCACGTTGATTTTTGCAAGATATTCGGCAACAACTTTGGCAATATCCGGCCGCGCATTATCGTGGTACAGCATCCAGCCTGCTTAGGGAAATGTGTTTTGTGCCTGATATAGACTTGCAATGTTTTCGGGACATTCCTGTAGTATTGTCCAGTTACTGATGTGTATGCAGGTACAACATGCTGATAAACCATTCCATGAATATCAAAGAATGCGATGACCATAACTTTTCCAGCAGAAGCAACCACTTATGCTACTTTGGGGGGCTGTTGATGAAGGAGATCTACACATTGAGATTTTCTGTTTGCTCTCAGGATCAAAATGATGTAGCCAGGTTTCATTAGCAGTGATTACGTTTGAAAAATATCCGGATCTTCCTCTAACTCAACTTCAACTGGATGTTATCTGCAGTGCAGCGGTAGGCGATACTGATACAGGTGGGAACCAGGAGTACCAACCACGAAACTACTATGGCGTGTTTGTTACACATTAAGCTAACATAAATGTAAAAAGATTGAGTATTAGTGCGAAAAATCATGACCGTAAAAAATTATGATTTTTCTTTATTGATCAGCCCTCGTGTTTATCAATGAAGGAATTAGTATGTATATAATCTGGATTAGTTTATAGCAGTTATTTTAATTCTATTTATACATATTTGATACATTTGTTTTAAGAATTCGTTGAATGTCATCCGGGTACGACAACCTATGAGTGTCGTTTTCTAAATAATACATTAACACAACACTTGAAAATTTCGTGCTTTCCTGGATATGGGAGCAATTTAGTGGTCTCTTTGAACGTACCGACTGTAATTGCATGACTGAACATGACTTCATACAGAAAATAATTAAGTATATGTGCACTTTATTTTTACTTTTAACATCCACATATAAAAGCTATAACACTGTATCATTAAAAAGGTTTTATTTAGACACCTTTCCTTTACGTATTTTAACACGCAGCGCCCTAGCGAGGCATTGAAACATTTTGCGATCTTTTCTTTGTACAACCGTATATATTTCTAGCAGCTTACAACTCAAGAGGTGCAATTCCTTTTCGGTAATACTCCAGGGACAAATGTCGACTCACGTACCCTCTTCAGTGCAACTTGTATATATGTCACTCGCTTAGCGTCCATACTCACCACGTGTAGGAGCATAACATAAACTGTATTGCGACTGAAAACTATGTATTTGCAAGTCTTGTGCCTTTCCTGCTTAAAACTGACCGTTTTATGAAGACAAACCCAAATCTAAAATATAGTTTTTTCTCGAAGTGCCCATATCCTGTTCGGGAATTTCCATTACGGAAGAAATGTCAAGGTAACCACGCAGATTAACCACAGTAGAGGTTTTGACATATCAGCATAAATATTCAGAATGGCGTCCAACACAGGCTGTCCACGTTTCCTAGGGATAATTAACAAGTTTGTTATATGAGTAAGGGTATATAAAATTTGGAAATTTACTTAGGATTAGGATTACTACGGAGAGGATTTGACACTGCGACCAGTCTTTATATATTGTAGCTATGCCCCCAGGTGGGGTAACCCGGGAGGAACGATGAGGCGAGAAGAGACAGAGGACGGCCGTCCCAAGAAGCCATGACAGTGCAGAGGGCATGATCCCTACATTTTACATAGATGAAAACCTCTCCCGATAGACCAGGACTACGTACATTCGCCCTATTGTGTTTCGGAAGCCAGTTCTACCTACTACATTTGAGAAGCTGCCTCTGACGTTCTACATCTACTGTAATTTTGTGTCAAGTATTCCAATTTTCCACTTGAAATTGGTAAGTTCGTTGACGATATTTAATTGAAAACTAGTCTTTTTTGCTTAGCGGTGTTTTAACGTCCACACTTACAACATATGAACCAGACACGATATAACTGATCATATCATGCAACGAAATGTTGCCCGCCGTGGTAGCGCGGTGGTAGAAAGTCTGTCTCACGCTCAAGAGGTCCCGAGTTCGAATCTCGCTCACGGTGAGTTACCTGGATAAGGTTCTTTCCAGGATTTTCTCTTATCCTGTAAAACGAATGTCGGGTAACTCTAAGCTCCATGGACCCCGGTCTCATGTGAGCATCATTTCACCCATTTCATTCATCGTCCGATTTGACTTAACGTTAGAGGATGTAAATTACAAAAACAAAAATGTTATTGGAAAAAGGAATTCTGGGAAGGCATATTCCAGAAGTCTAAATTTAGGGTACCTCATCGGAATTTGCCGGTTATTAATATTGACGAAAACATGGAGACAGAAATGGGGGGGGACCAGAAGGAAAACTCAAAAAGAACACTCACGCAAAGATTTGATCCGCGTACCTCACAAACGTCGAGCCGCTCACATTATCGCGGAGTCATCGTGTTCGATTAGACTTTACAAGACAGGCTTTACACTATAATGTACCAGCTAAGTTGAGCTGGAATGAATCAAATCCATGTCCATCACGATGTTGGATTTAACTTTACTCGGGATTGAGCTTTCTCTTTTAAAGGTGACTAAACAATTAAAGAACCAACAGTCATGCTTATGTAGATAAGCATAACATGATTTATAGATGCATGTTACAGCGAATTGGTGTTCTATAAATTTATACAAATGAGTTATAGCACAATTTATGCACAGCATTGTTAATATTACAAATGTCCTTTGTTTTTACTCTGGCGTTACTAGCAAATTAATGGATGCTTTTGCTTTTGAATGTGGTTAATTGAATTGCATATAGTGAAGCCATCGTCCATTTGGTTAATAAGGTAGGAAGATCTAAATAGCCAATTCAGAAGAAGACACTTCCTGAATTGTGACGTATTTCAGCCGGGAGAGGCCTGCAGTGCGTGTGACGTCAGGCAAGCTCCATGTAGCACCAAGTTGCCTATAGAAATGGCGCTGTGAGTATATAATCTGAGGGTTCAGTCAGGTGTAGGGCAATCGATGCTAACAATGTAGCTGCCACGTACCTAATGGAACTGTTAAATTTGCAATGTGACGATTTATTGAAGGACAAATATACACAAAAGTAAGAGTTGTCTGATTTTTACAAGAATGTCTTCCAAACTAGATTTCCAAGGTGGTATTCACTTGCCAAACGGACATTGTGTATGTTTGGCTCAATATATGTGTGCGAATAGTTTTTTTTGTTATGTTTGTTTTTCTGTCAAAACTCCGAAATACCTTTTGGGTTCACAATAACATGCAACCTTCGATTATAAATTTCCCAGATATTACGTCCTGACATTGATTAACTAGTTAAAGAAAAACGAACTAGAAAGTGTTGGAAAATGTCTACGTAATTCTGTTCTGAGTGGGTCTCCTCCAATTTTCTGAGAAAACTACTTTACATTTTATTTTATTTTATAACATGCCTGACTTTCAGATAAACTAGGACCAAAATGTAATTTTTTATAAACCGTGACCAATTGTGTAATTAAAGCAGTCAGCATTAATGTTACAACTCCCAAGATGTAATGTTACATGTGATAATACCCGATACGTTTCCTGTCGCGCAGATAAAAGCGTGGTGACGTCACACGCTAACCTGCCTTTCCTTAGGGAGCATATTTGGCAGATAGAGCGCTGGGAGTTGACGTCACACCCCTTCCACCTGACTTCCCCTGATCCAATTTGAGGTTGTCCCTATAGTAAACATACTGCATCACAAGGCATTATCGATTTTGATTCCTTGTACAATTCTTATGAGCCTTGAAGTTGAAAATTTCTAACTCTATTATGTTGTGCGGTTGTAATCTGTGTTTTAATACGTGTTTGATTTGTTTTATTTATTATGCATATAAACGTCTTGAAAACCTTGATATAAAATTTTAATTTTTTTTCGAAACACGGTACAACTGAATAAAGGTACACTAGATTAACACATAGATATAAATTGTGGATGATTACATTTCATTGGTAAGTTATGCTAGAGATATAACTAAAACAAATCATCCATGTTACATTAAGCTTTAATTCTCCTTTTTAAAAGGTTTAAAGCTGTGTAAATTGAAGCAACGCTTCTCTGTGTACATCAACATCGTCTCTCTTTATTTAATTTAGCAGATGATAAACGGAATAATGTTAACATTGAAAATGCATCTCCACAAGGAATCAAATGTAAGCATTAAGGTGCATACATGTGCACAGTTTAGAAAACAAAATAGTTGCTTTATTTTTCAATATATAATCTGTATGTAAAGTTATCCGTTAATAAAACATTAATATATATTTTACGCTGACAACTTGTAAATAGAAAATTTGAAATACTTAAATACACAATTGAGTCTAGTTTGCCTTAGATTCTCTCCCTGAACTCGGTTTATGGACTCAGTAGTATTTAACTATCATTTCCTCAAAACCAATAAGTTTTCAGCCGAAACCGATTCACAAAGTTAATCTTAAAACAGCACACATTTGTTCTGTGCTCGACAGCTCAATTGCTCAAGCATTATCTCAGGCAAGAACATCTATTTCTTCGTCAGATGCTACCGTTGTTGCGGTGTACCAAGTCCGTAGTATAGATGGGTAATTATTCCATGGAGGTAAACGGAGACTGGCACGCCCGTATTTTGTCGGGATTCTGGTAACACAGTGTTTAAAACTCTATTGTGCATACGTTATATCTGATTTTGTTATTAATAATAACTAAGCACTAGTAACACAACTTCACTTATCTTATTTACTTATCATCCGTGGGCAAATAAAAAGTTTCAAAAAATTTTCAAAGAAGTGGGTATAATGCTAGCACCTCATAATAATTACAGTATAAAGAATTTGCTACAGTTTTCTAAAAAAGACAAAATTTCAGACAACAAAAAATCTGGTATGTATCAAGTTAACTGTTTAGAATGCGATAAGATCTATATTGGCAGAACCAAGCGTAATTTAGAAACCAGAGCGAAAGAACATTTTAGAAATATTAAATATAAACAGACCGAGAAATCGGCAGTGGCTGATCATTTTTGGTCATATAATCATGAAGTAAATCCAGAAGTTAAATTATTGAAACAATTGAAGGAACCGATAGATTTAATGGTTTGGGAGAAGATATTTATTTGGAAAAATAAGGATCGCGTAATGAATTTTGATATCCCTCCTATAGACATCATCAATAAGTTTGTGTTGTCCCCGCTAGATGGCAGTTAGATAAGGAGCTATCCTTCAAACTCCGGTAGTGTTCAAGGTCAGTCAGTCAGTTAGTGGGTGAGTGTCAAGCTGAGTGGCTGAGGATAAAGCAGATGTTTGCTTTGAAACCGGTCCCAAGATTTAAATAAGATAAGTGAAGTTGTGTTACTAGTGTTTAGTTATTATTAATAACCTAGTTTACTTCACTGTCAGCAGCTTCAGTTTTTTACATAAGTATCTGATTTTGTTCCTATTTCTAAGATAAAATAAGCTAAAATACGTAAAATTGTTAATTATAAAATATCTTCCCAGTAAATTTTGAAATCAATAGCGAGAATCATTTCTGTTTTCTGGGCATACTGAATTACAGCTTATTTGCTCTCGTGAGGGTCTTGAGAAAATATAAGCGCCGCTTGGTGAAAATTTACGGCTTTTGGTGACAGACTACCCGAAATTTGTTTGACACATATTTCCATAATCCCTCACTGACTACATTCCTTTGAAAAATGCATACGCTTTGAAAGTCCATAGTTAATTTATATACATAGTTCCATCAGATTTTGTGTTTATGTAGATAAACTGGTTTCACGTTATTACTTATAAAATGTGGAGTATAAACGTTATAGCATATCTGTGTATATCACTATAGTGACGGCATTTAAGGGTAAGTTAACCTCTTGAATGGTGCCCATTTAAAGCAGGTCGGTATTTGAATTCTGAGCATGGTATTCACGAGTATGTAGCGCTGTTGAGCAGGTAATAGGTTAGGGTTTCCTTGGAGTAGCAACAAGTTGACTGACAGCTAGGCGAATAAAGCTAAATACAAAATAGTTGTGATAAATGCTAACCTTAAATGAAATATGTGTACCTATTGCAAATGTAATCGGAAGAAGGCATAAATTGATGATGATGATGATGATGATGATATGTTTTTTTGTAGTTTTACGTCCTCCAACGTTAAGTCGTATCGTACGGCGAATGAAATGGGTGAAATGATGCTCAAATGTGTCCAGGGACCATGGAGCTTAGAGCTATCCGACATTTGTCTGTAAGGATAAAGGAAAACCCCGGAAAAACCCTTACACAGGTAACTGTAACTGACCGAGATTCGAACTAGGAACCTCTTGAACGTGAGGCAGACATGCTACCATCTACGCTACCGGGGCGGGCGATGATGATGACGACGACGACGACGACCGACGACGACCGACGACCGACGACGACCGACGACGACGACGAATCATCATCGTTGTTGTGCTTGTCAGTTCAGCTTTAAAGGTAAATTTTATTAAGCCAGATTTCTTTTTGTGAAAAATGCTTCTTGCTATATATAAATAAGGCGGATGCTTGTTACTAAACACAATTGTGATGAATCACACGTGTGTTTCCAAAGTGTGAACAAAAAACGTCTCGCATAATATATTTCAACAGTTTGTTGTTACCGGTAGTAAAAATTACCATTTTTGCATAAAATAAATATAGTTGAAGGAGAAACGCCAACCCCTTACGGAATTTGGAGTTTTATACAGCGTTTATCATTGGCACTTCCGAATTTTTATTTGGTATGTTGCTCAGAGGTATGTGTTGTAGCTTGAAACTGCCTCCATACACAACATAACATCTCCTCCACAATTAACAACCTAAAACGGTTTCATTAAGGCACTGCTGTATCTTTATTGCTCCCCATCTAATTAGAACAGAATCGTTCTATTTTTAGGCAGATTTTAGCAAATATATTCGCTACAGTAGAGTTTTACAAACATGCAAAAGTACCCGTCGTATAACGTAGGCTGCAGGAACAGATTTCGTCATCTACTACATTGTATTATACTCTTATTATCTATTATACTTGAGTTACTCACCTACACACGTGAAAATTCTAATGACCACTGAGAAGCAGCGGTTGACCGATGGACTAATGCTGGAGAGTGCGTGACAGAGTCAAGTCAAATATCCCTTATTCACTGCAACACAACTTCACTCTACTTTTATCTTTGCCTTTTGCATTATGGACTCGAGGATATTTGCAGTTATTTTCCTGTGCTATGCAATACTTGCCGGTTTACTGATCAGATGAGTCAGCTGCTGCTATTTATTCATATCTATGCAACCCGCAGTTTATATTTAATGTGAAAACATTGGCCCTTTTAGTACAAAAACCGTTTTGCAGCTCTGCCCTTCTACTCGGTGCTATATGCACAAAACAGTAACATTTACGCCCTGAATGAGAACCAAGAAGCTGCGAAACGCTTAAATAAGCGTCGTCTTTTCACCCATATAATACTAGCAAGGTGACAACAAATGCTTACCGAAGGAGCCAGGTGGAAAACTTGGTAACTGTTCGAGAGGGTTAGCTTCTGGAATATGGTGATGCAAAGGCTAGGTTCGAAAGGACGTGACATTGTTTTGATTGTTTTACCTTCTTCCTAGTCTTTACCGTCTACATTTTAACTGCTTATTTATTTATTGTTGCTATTTGTTCTCTTGTGAGCCAAAGACACAAGAATTGCAATGCGATAATTAGGGATTGTTAGGAATTAGCTCACTCTAGAAGTTGCACCAAGCTCACTCTACCGGCAGGTAGGAGAGGCCCTTGCCCTTCCTTATCCTTATCTTTATTTTCAATTAGGGATCATGTTTGACTTTCTGAACCTTATTATCTTTACTGTATCTGGTGTTATAAAAAATGTTGGCTTTCATCTTTTTAGGAGCATATGGAGGGTATTAATGTAATAGTTTTTGTTTCGTGCGTAATTCTTAGGTTTCATTTTTATTTGTGAAATGTCTCAAACTTGGTTGAATAAATCAAGCACAATACCGACAGTAATAAAATATCTACTATGAACTATAAATGTATAACTACTTGGCGATTATTTTATTTTGTAAACATCTATAATGTCATAACAATGTTATTTGAATCATATAATCAAGTTATAGGTCCCAAGAGGAAAAACGGGTAATAAAGTTTCTGAGTTGAACACGAGAGATTTGAGCCCAACTTGAAGTAGCAGAGTGTTGAGGTAACCTGTAAGATACCATTCAGCCAACTCCTGCTAGTGAGCAAAGATTCATATACGAATAAGTAACCGCAGAACTCAGGCTCCATCTGGGATCTTTAAATGGTGTTTAAACCTTCATACAGTGTTTTCAGCTCGTTTTGATAGTTTTAACACAAATAAAGAAACTGCATCCACTGTTACATTTACTGTATGAACTAAAAACTGCCGTAATTTGTTACAGAGGTGAAAAAATGTACCTAATTTTTAGCGTTCTTGACATGGCTGTACAACGAAAACACTTGTTGGCTGAAGATTTAAATCAAATTGGTCCCCATGCGTAGATCTGCTATTTTGTGTTCCAATGTTATTGTCAACTAATGAATGTTATAAGTTGTTCCTACAGGGGCTCGGGTACGTCTTCGGACGGGGTTGAGGGAAGCCATTAATTCTCCCGGGTACTAGCCTGCAACGCTAGTAGAAGGTGTGGTAGATCACCAGGCGGCCCCACCGAGGTTTTCGGTAGTCTTCACCTTTGGTTTTGGCGCGCGTAAGTGGCGTATCCACTTCCATCCCGTCTTGAGTCCATAGGACAAGATGGGGGGGGGCTTGTTAAGAAACAAGGTCTTGCCTTATGGAAAGCCTCACAGAGGACGCCGGGCGCCCTTTGGGACAGCGACTAATGGGAGTAGAACCTCTGGACTCACCTGTTCCTACAGGGGTGTGTTTAAAGGTGTGGCCGAATGCACGCTAATGAATAAAAGTTTGTAAACACGTCTGAAATTACTGCTGCAGCTCTATATGTCTGGGTATGATGTTTTTGGAATCGATATACATAGAGATTACTTTCTGTCCCATAAAACACTTACACACTGAGCTGTATACCCCTTCTCCATAAACTGTTCTGTAGGTCATCCATTAGAATACATTCAAGAGAGGCACATATCGCTTAGCATGTTGCATACATTTAAAAATAAATAGGGGCAGGTGACAGACTTGGTATATATACACATACCCATGGCGCAACAGTCCCTACTGGGCTAAGTCCTGCTAAGCCATCTGCCGACCTCACGCCCACATACGCAAGATAGAGGTGGGCAATCATCCAAACGATGCGAGGTGGAGATTTGGTCAGCTCCTCAGCACTCCCAGCAGGGAAATTGGCTTTATAGACCAGAGACCAAATAGAAAATATACACCAAATATAAAATAATAATTATTTATAGCTTTTTATTTAAAAGCAATCGGATGCGGAAAACTTTCGATGCAGACTGTTTTGGTCGTTGTGCGTATCGCTTACTTCCCTTAAACAATACCTAGCCAGAGTTTTAGCTGTCAGGTTCACTAAATCCGGACGTTCTGCGTATAGAATTCCTAGATCATAATCAATAAAAACAATTAAAAGAACGAAATAGCGGATACTTCTAATATAAGTAATTTAACAGGCCTCATGCGAATGAGTTACGTAAGGTCCTGATCTACACGGTTATCATTTTTATCTGTAATTTTAACGCGCAAAATTTGACGTAATCAATAGCATTGCTGATGGAGCGAGTTTATATACGATTGCCCTAGCGGCTTGCGATCGTACTTGATGTGCTGACAGCTGCTTTGAGGCCTCCCTCTAACGGCAGGTATATATACTAGGCATTGGAGCGGTGGTTCTGTCTGCCCGCGTAATATAAAGGTACGTAATTTCGCCTGGTGCGTAGATACGATAGACTTCTAAAAAACTATATACTGGAATGCAGTACACTGCAAAGCTAATTATGCAGCCATAAAAGTTTACCATGAAGAGTATACGAAATAAGTCAATGAACACTTATTTCACGATGAAAATCTGTTTTTTCTGTTATAGTAGACATATGTGCATATTGTAAACCTGTCACATAAAATAGAAATATTTTAATTTGAAGTCAATTCTTTGCTATCACCCACAGTTTCCTCAAAATGTAAGTTCATTACAAACCCGAAAATTAGCATAACATGTTTTGGGAATGAAAAATAAATTAGTGTTACAATATGTACAAAGCTTTTATCCAAGTCAAAAGAAGGTGTCCATTTTTACATGTACTTTCTCTATTTCTCTTAAACACTGTCTGCATTGCGAGAAGGTATGCCTTCTGTAATAACGTTATTTATTGCTTCTAGATTGGGACCAGTCACTTTATAGCGTCCAGTGTCTCTCCTTTTGAGAGTAACTGAACCTTTATCCTGGAAATGTTTGATGCGCCTATTGGTTTAAAAAGACTTAAGGACACCAACATTAATAGACATTTTAATTAAGCGTGAGAATGACAAAAAGTTTATATCGTATACTGATAAAACGTAAGACATTTATGTTGCAAACACAAATATGTCAATTTGACGGTAATTGGATACTTTTGACAACATTACGCTCCGAGGGACTTGTGTGAATGCTGGATTGAGTTGCATAAACTCCCCTATGCAGCGGCTTAAACTATATTTATATGTCACAACAATTTTAATGCCGGTACAAAAGTAGCATTTAAACATGAAGACACGGTGCTCTGTGTTCATATCCAGGGGAAGCTGGTTGTATTAGCTACCAGCGCAATCACACTTAAAGCGCTGTAGTTTGCGTATTGTACGGCAAAAATTACCGCTTCTGCTCCGTAGAAGGCATTATAATTTCAAGATAAACTCAACAGTCAACTATGACGTCATTTTTGCCCAACCGGCAGGCGGGAAATAACGAATAAAAATGATCACCATGTATATGCTGGTTTTTGTATAGTACTATTTTAGGCTTTTAGTGTTCAATAAATTGAGCTTTAATGTGATGCAGATGTTATTCTATTGCATTTTATTATATGGTGTGCTACTTTAAAACGAACACTTCACAAAAAATAAAGAAATAAAACATAAAAGCATCCACAAAACGTAAAAGACGACACTGGAGAAATGTAATATAGCACTTAGTATATCCACATTTTCCCACAAAGTATTAATAAATATTTGAGGCTTCCGTATTATTAATGTACGATATTGCCTTATTTCGGGTCTTGTTGCTAATTACAGAACTAATTACGCTGGTTAACAGCTGCAGGAGCTAATCCGAATGGATTTGTTCCGTAACACGGTCGCCACTGATATATTGCCCCAGCATGTATGTTTTACTGTTCAGAGCTATCTCGTTTGACGAGGAAATCCTAATGCGTACGGGCCGGATTTACATTTTTGTTTCTGCATCATGTAGTAGATTAGGATTTACAAATTTGAATGTCAGTGATTTCCGTTATGTGTTCATTATATTTATCTTCTCGTCCTTGACGCTGCTGCTGTGTCAGGACTTGTGTTGTGATGCACCGTATTACATCTGTCGTCCTTAAAGTCAGCAGTAAAATCTCCGTTAAAGGGAGTCCTGAGGCTGAAGTGCTGAGCGACCTGCATCTTTTTTACATTAATCAGTTTAGGGAATATTAAAAGTCCAAATTTTCCAATGTTAAGTACGTTAAATTCATATTCATTATCTCAGAAACTATTTAAAGTCTTGGACGTAAGGTTTGCAGGAAGTATATTGTAACAAAAAGAAGAAAAAATCCAGTTTTCCTGACACTCTGACGTTTAAGCAATTAGTGTAGCCTGGCGCTAACGTTACTCTTACAACGCTGTTAAATACACTCAGAACAAACACAACTGATCCTTAGAATCGAATCGCCCGCCTCAATAGCGTAGATGGTAGCATGTCTGCCTAACATTCAAGAGGTCCCGAGTTCGAATCTCGGTCAGGATGAGTTACTTGGATAAGGTTTTTTTCTGGAGTTTTCTCTTATCCTGAAAGACCAATGTCGGATAGCTCGAAGCGCCATGGACTCCGGACCCATTTGAGCATAATTTCACCCTTTCCATTCACCGTCGGTATGACTTGGCTGGAGGACGTAAATTATACAAAAAATGAATCGAATCGTAACTGATTGACGCAATTGAATCTGAAAACTCACCGATTGATTTGTTGACACTATTTTTGACGGGCGGTGGTCTACTCCTTAGTACCCAAACCCCGGGTGGAACGTTCCCAAAAGGAAAGTTTATGAGAGCCGCGCTGTGGCCGAGATGTTAGACCACTCCACTGTCACCAGAGCGGCCCTTATTCGATCGCATGTAAGAGTTGTGGATGACAAAGCGGCGTGGGAGGGTTTCCTTCAGGTGCTGCGGTTTCCCCTGCCATCTCATTCCGCCGGTGCACCATCCTCAGTTCATATATCATCAGAGTCACCGCCTGCGTTGCCACATGTATTAAGAGCAGAGGCTAAACATATACACACGTACGCACGCACGCACGCACAGGAAAGTTCTGATCGTGCGAAATGAATTCTCTAGAGTCAGTACCGTACGCAATAGCTCTTCAGTTCAGTCAGAAAGACCAATCATTTGCACAGGTCGATTCGGAAGCGCTAGCCGTGATTTAATATATATATATACAATTGACAGTTTATATATAATTATATATAATTGACCTTTTTTATTGTTTCCGTCTGTTTTACTGTTTGTTTTCTGTATTTTTACACATATACACTATACACATAAATACCCATGTGCAAGGTGGAACTTGAACCCTTTAACCTCTATTCAGCGGATGCTAGACATAACCGCACTAAGCTACCTACGAGGGCCGGCTTCTTCGGTAGGCCATTATTCTAAACTGTGGCTATTTTTTTTTCTTTTGCAATTTACGTCCTCCAACGTTAAGTCATATCGGACGGTGAATGAAATTGGTGAAATGATGCTCAAATGAGTGCGGGGTCCATGGAGTTGAGAGTTACCCGACATACGTCTTGCAGGATAAGGGAAAACCCCGGAAAAAAGCCTTATCCAGGTTACTCACCCTGACCGAGATTCGAACTCGGGACCTGTTGAACGTGAGGCAGACATGTTACCATCTACGCTACCGAGGCGGAAAAAACTGTGGCTATGACAATATACATAGCTTCCATGTTTTCGGATCAAGATTTGCCCAGTAGGATTAGGATTTCACTATGGAGGGGATTCGGTACGTAGGGCAACATGCTCGGCCTATTGTACCTATGCGCCCAAGTGGGGCACCCACGGGAGGAAAGATGAGGCGAGAGGAGACAGAGGGCGCCCGACCCAATGAGCCACGACAATGCAGAGGGCAGGGTCTCTACAGTTTACTTAGATAGAGGCTTCCCCCGACAGGCCAGGAAACCAGACATGCTCCCTTACCGCGAGACGGCAACGAGCCCAGCAGCCGATCCCCAAAGGTCCCTGGCTGGCGGACCCGAAATGGTCCCAGCAGAGGAGTGGAGATTGGCAACCGACCTACCGGAGGAGCAAGTAGTTAACCTCAGAGCATATCATCCTGCCATGCACCTCTGAGACCCGCGCCGACACTTCTACCCTGAAAGATACCACCAGACGCGAAATAATGGAGATGAAATGGAGGGACAGGAAATTCTGGGGATGTAATTAAAACTCCCATGGATCAGGTAGGTCGGCCACGGGAATGGAACCCGGGCCTCCCGAATGCGGGCCACAGGCGAAACCACCCCGCCATCCCGCTCGGGTTGCCCAATAGCTTTATTTATTATTACATATGCAATTAGTTTCTCAATTGCACCTTCTTGTCATTAACATTTTCATATTATATTAAAAAATCAATTTAACAACATTAAAGCGGATTCGGAAAGATATCTGAAAGAATGACGAAAAACATCCTTTGAGCATAGAGAATGCACGTAACACTGCTCCCAGTTTGTAAAGGAAAACTTCACACAGAAGATGTGTTGTATGATTATATTCCGAAGTGAGTGTACAATTCACAATATAAAATGGCCTATGCAGTACAATTTTTAAAGCATACTAAGCACATAGAACGAGAATTTCATTTATAGCACTCCACAAAAAATGAATAATCATTCCTATTTGGTTTCCTCTATGGTACACTCTTGTATTTATGTTTTTCCAACACAACCACGAAGTTAATGCGACATTAAATAAATACACTTTAAGAAGTGTGTAATTTAATCTTTGCTAATTCCCGCATTTTAGTCAACCCTTAAACTGAATTCTGCTAAACGTTGTCCAGTGCGGAACTAAATTAAGAAAACAAAACCATGTGGCACTTTCTTGCAGCACGTTATCTTCATTGTTGTTTGACGTATCTGCCTAAAATATCTTAAGAGAATGCAGCAACGAAATGGGCTAAAAATATGTGGGAAAATATTTTGTTCTTTTGTTTTTGAGCTAATAAAATACTTTGAAAATTATCGTATCATAATCTAACTAAATTTATGAGTTTCAGGCATTTAAATACCCTCACATGACAATTTAAATGCCCGTGCGCATGTGCACGCTGGCCCTTGGATTCACAGAATTCTGTCATTTGAGTTCGATTGAATGTACTAAATTAATACATTTGAAACTAGCGGGAAAAGTTTCTGGTGGAATTTTCGTGTGTTGGTATGATGGTTATTTCTTACAACATGTGGTACCGTGGAAACAAAACACTTACACACACTGAAAGCAAATAATAATGTTTATATTTTTGCTTTTGTGTCATTTTCTAACGGTTGGGATTTTCTTGTGTTTCTAATTAAACTACATACTGTTTATATACGTATATATAATTGAGTTTTAGGGTGCCATTTAACATTTATAAAGGTATTTTGTGCATATAACTGTTTTATATAGGTTATATGTAAAACATTCTTTGAAACAACTAACCTTCTGTTGACTGTGTACATAGTTAGGATCATGAATAGGCTAAACGATACATGGGAAGAAACACCTAAACATAACACAACAATGGAAACATACTTAGGGCCTGATGTACATTGGGTAAGACACAAAATACAAAGAAAGTTTATATAACATGATATAGCATAATTGCCCAATAGAAATATTTGCTTCAAAGAAGAGACTTCAGGTTGCTGTGACATCAACCATCAGTGAATTAAATTTTGGTTGTTCTTCCTCACTCATTCTGCAGTCAGACATAATGGACACAGACTTCACCAGCATCTCTAAAAATTAGCCAAAGGAAGGACCAATTACGCTTACTTCAGTCAGCATTTTCTGCGAAGATAACTTCTAAAACATCCAGAAGGCAACTCAAATTGAGGAACACTGCTGCAGAAGAGAGAAGGAAGATGCAAGAGGGTCCAACTTATCTACCTGGAGGGTTTTAGTCTACTTCAAGGCGTGTAGCTGAGAAGGAAAATGTTTTGGATTTTAAAATTTGCTTTACTCAGTTATAGTTTTTCAATATTTTTTGTCATTCAAAATGTTTCACATGATGCAGTTTTGATTCAGTTCCTCTAAAATTTTCAACACATGTTCTTATAAACCAAACAAAGGTTTCTATTATATGAATTTCTAATATTCATTATAATTTTAAAGTTATTGATATAAAAAGTCAAAAGTTTAATAATTTTTTGACTTTTTAGTTTGCCCCATACCTAATTTTTTCCCTCTGTAACTAAAGGCAAATAAGAAATTCATATGATAGATGTTTTCTTCATAACCGTCTGAATATTGTTAAAAATAGAAAACTTAAAATTTTGAAAATTTTCATCACGTGGAGCGGTTTGAATTTGTAATAAATTTTGAAATTCACAAATTAATTACTCAAAAACCATAGAAGATATAGAAACCAAATTTTGAATTCTGTGTACACTATGCATCAGAACTAAATGGTAAAGATTTCATAAAGATTGGTTTAAAATTACTAGATTTGGGGTTTTCGATGCTGCATCCCCTTAAACTTTTATTGCAGCAAGTTCATATTTCAGAGTAACTTCTTGCAGAGTTTTGTATATGCACCGTACAATACTGTCGGCAAAACCGGGAATATTGAGTATTAATGGACAGTGAAATCACTGAACCTAAAATTTAAAATAATTACTGTGCAAGCATAACTATTCATAACTTGGAAATGCATTAGAGTGAGTCGGCATATGCATACAGTACCACAGGGAATACAGTAATGCTGTTACTGTTTTCGGTGACATACGAATGATTTGACTGATGTATGATCCTTTAGTGAACTCTGGAAATGCACAGTGACGAGCCTTACTTTAGATGAAAAGCGACGTAATTTCCGCTGTGGCGTAAACTTTGCTATTCAGCAATAGTTCTTGATTTCTAGAAAAGGTCTAGTAACTTGAATTTCAAGACTCGTAATACTGTACATCATTTGTTCTATAATTTTGATTTCAGTGTCATTTTTTTTATTTTTCCCTTCATTGTTATTCTAATTAGCATCTGTAGCGAGTTATTAAAATTTCTAAAGACCGCAATTACCTGTTGATATATATCCTCTTATTCCATTACATCTTCGTGCAATATTTTCAACTCCAGATTACACTTGAAAACAGATGGACCATATGTAATGCGAAGATATCGCCTTAATGAAGCGGAAACTTAAAGATGTCTTCATTAATAAATCATCTTCTTGGCAAAATGCCATTTGAAATCTTTAAGAACCCGTATCGTCTTCTGCTGTTCCACTTTCATTCCTTTTCTCCGTTTATTTCTTGTTTTGCTTTTAAATGCATTTATCTGCCTCGTGAGAAACAAACAGTTGAAAATTTATATTTCTTTAATTTCATGCTAAACGATTCTAACGCCATTGTTTAATCTTTGTATCCCAGACATGCAATGAACGTTAAACATTGTTTTAAATTACGATTATTTTATATCTTTAGTGAAATTTTATATTGTATCAGTGCGCCCAAGGACCAATAGTGTACAGCGTGCTGCTCATGTTGCGGGATTCTTGCACATCATCTGTAGTTAGAGAAAACACTACAAACTGCATTAATATTCACAAATTTGTTTAAATTATACATAATTCAAAACTCATCTATTGTTGAATTGGGATAAGCATAATGTATAATATTGTGACTTTGTGGGTTCGTAGAATTAAAACTCCAATTTGTCGAAATTCTAAATGTTCTGTACTTCCGTAGAAATACACTTATAGATTACAGCAACATTACGTTACTTACACAGTCTATCAAGGTTCATGACTATGATGAACGGTGACAGCTGATTACATTAGCTCTCGTTACAACACTTTACAGCTGTTACATCTCTTTGTGTTTACCACCCTTGGCAAGTCGTCGCTCCCTTAAATACCTCACTGATAATTTCGAGGGATTTCTGGACCAAACAGGAATCGAATATTCTATCACCTTCCAGATGCGTAACCCTATCTGTGCCGGCAGGTCTTTTATCTCGCGCTATCTTTATTTATTCTGGCACACTCCTTATCTCCAGGCTCTTAGTGTACACAAGCCATGCTATCGCGATTGGGTTCGCGACACCATGGTAGTAGCCCTACTAAAGTCATGCTGCACGTCCCTGATATGACATGTTGGAGGACGATAATTAAAATAAAATCAAATCATGAAACATTCATGTTATCAAACTCGCCAAAATAAAAAACAAGACTACATGCCATTGCTTTTCGTATGTTTCTCCTAAATGTTGGAAGGGGAAGATCTCCAAAAACAAAATTGCTAAAAAGTATAAATTTTTAAAGGTCTCGCTAAAGTAAGTGCTATGTTAGTAATTACACTTGCATTTGTTTATCTGCAAATCAGAGTTAGTACATGTAGAATATAAATGAACTGATGAAAAAGTTACATCTGTCTACATTACTTCTAACGAAATGGAGACATATAAGAACAAACGCAGTTCAGGTTAATGTAATGAGTTGGCCCACAATTTCTGCGTGTGTCTTGAAGTGGCAGTATTGCGTGCTCTATAAATTAATTATTTCACAATGCGTTCTATGATATTCGATATGTACTTTAGTATTTGTAAGCTTATATACGGTTTGTTCTTCTGAGGTCAACAAACTGGAGTATCAAGTAAAAAATATGAACATTTTCATCATTTTCTGATTGTTGTGTTGAATCCAGGAGTCAAACTCCCCGAAGCTGTTCGAACGTGAAAACACCAGCCCTTATGGGCCAACCTATTATTAAACGAATTAGGAGAATTTACAGTGTGTCTTTTTATGTTGCTGCATCTTGCAGCTTTTCTGTTAAGATCGGAGTAAACTGGCAAACTATATCATACACAATTAACAATGATTTTTTCTTTGAAATTTACATCCTCCAACGTTGTCATATTGGACGATAAATGTAATGGGTGAAATAATGATCTTATGAGTCCAGGATCCATAGAGCTTAGTTACCCAACACTCATCTTTCAGGATAAGGGAAAACCCTGGACGAAACCTTATCCAAATAACTCATCCTAAATGAGATTCGCCCGCCTCGGTAGCGTAGATGGTAGCATGTCTGCCTCACGTCCAAGAGGTCTCGAGTTTGAATCTTGGTCAGGGATTCTGGATTCATTTGAGCATCATTTCACCCAATTCATTCACCTCCGATATGACATAACGTTGGAGGACGTAAATAACAAAAAAAGTCCTAAACGAGATTCGAACTTGGGACCTCTTGAACGTGAGGCAGATATGCTACCACCACGCTACCGAGGTGCGCTAACAGAGTCGAATCAAAAATTTTATATCAACATGCTACACAAAATACCTTTTTCGAAAACATATAGACCTGTTATTTTAGTTAATTGATGGAAATTAATCATTTCTCCACACTAGCCGTATATAGGCTAAGATATTTGATGGATAGAGTCAACATGAAAAATTCAATGCCATGGCCGGGATTTGAACCACGGATCTCCTGGTTTCCGTCCTGTCGCTCTTAACCTTTGAGCTACCATGGCCAACGTGTCTTCCTGACATTAAATTCTCCAGTTGACTCGTATAATTCCCCGGTAAACCACTAGGGGCTCTCGCATCCGAGATACACCGTTTGTGGCGACTTACTATTGTAAGTACTTAAGTCCCAGGCTTCATCATTTAACTCTTATTATTTTAGTTAATTGATGGAAATTAATCATTTCTCCACACTAGCCGTATATAGGCTAAGATATTTGATGGATAGAGTCAACATGAAAAATTCAATGCCATGGCTGTTGACTCTATCCATCAAATATCTTAGCCTATATACGGCTAGTGTGGAGAAATGATTAATTTCCATCAATTAACTAATGAAAGAGTAAACGGCAAAAATTGCTTTAAAATAACAATTATAATTTTCTATAAAATTTTGTACAATTGAATTTCCACTTACACTTTAAATATGTTTTAAAGTTTTTACTGCATCTGTCATACTGTACTCTGAATACTGCACCACTTCAGAGGAAAAACGATAGGAAAACATAAGCTTTACAGCTAAGGTAGTAAAATTTAGCACATCTATTGGCAGATATTTTGCTTCACAAAATTTGTAGTATTGATAAATATGACACATTATGTGCTCAATACATGCAGTTTATTTCCTACGAAATATGTGCAAGCTTGTTTTCTCTATTGCTGACTTTGTCTCAAACTACCGATAATAGCTACTACGGCTTTTAGTATAATAGGAATATCTAAGTGCTGTTTTAGTTTTATTTTGGTGTTAATGAGATGTTTGGAAATGTAATATATATCCTAAATTTTAGTAGAATATAGATTAATTAAGAAAATAGGGATATCTACTTAATAAACTTATTTTATAAAAAATAATATGCATACCTGGACATTGAGACAGAAACCTTAGGTTTCGAAAACTATAAGCAAGTAAGGGAAGGTAAAACTATATTAACCAAAGAATGTGTGTGCTAAACGCGCGAGAAAGGGTGACGAGAAGGCAAAAGTACCCCTTAGTACTTTATTTGCATCGGGTAAACTATACGAGATAATATATATGAGGTTTTTACGGTTATTTTAAACACATTACTCTCTACGTTCTCATGGATCGGTTTTTGCAAAATCTGAATTTTTGTCTTAGCGCAGATAGTACTTATTAGAGATTAGTTTGACGCTCGTCACACACCACTTAGAGGGAATGGAATACGACGACACCACAGGACTCCGATTGGTTGTTCACCTAACAGCGCTCAAGGGCAAATATCATCCCATTTGAAACACATAATAGTTTCAAAGCAGTGTACATTTAATACGTTCATTATATTTGATCAGGTTTAGAATTCTGTATTAAACAGTACGTAACATATAATCGATTATAAATAGTTGAAAGGTCAATTTGACCGCTACGTTATACCACAGTGGAGTGGAACTTTCGGTTGGCTACGAGGCAACACTTTTCCATTTTAGTTACCACCCATACCAATAATTTTTGCGTTGAGAAGAGACGTACCACCGTCACGTGAAGCAAGCTAGTGGGTAGGGCCGCTTTCTGACAGCACTACATCATCGTTTAGTTCTACGGCTTACCACCGGAAAAGTTAGAGGGAGGACTGGTGCAGGAAAACGCTTCTTTGTTCCTTAAGACATTCCACATCTTCAATTTCAACGTTAAAAAGAGTAAAGGAAGATATATGTTTATTGCATAGTGTGGCGTGTTCATAAAAGGACACGTGCTGGGCTATACGTGATACATCTCAACAAAATTGGGAATATTTGCCTCAGAGTAACCAGGCTGATGGTATGTTAAACTACATCAAATTAAACTTCAGGAAGCTCCTTAAGCAGATATTAATTGTCACACATTGTAAAAACATGGTTGCCTTAGTCCCTTTCTCTCTAGTATCAATTGTAGCTTCCGATTATTACTATAGTTACATTATCTGTATTTTAAACAAACGAGGGCTGTTCACTAAGGAATGGTCATAATTGTTTACGGTCATACTTTTTCGCAATAAAATTCAATCTTATTATTTTCTGTTTGCTTAATATAAAACAAACGCACCGCAGTAGTTTCATTTTTGGTACTCCTAGTTCCGGCCTGTGAGAACCAGGTAAGTTCAGACATGTTCAGTATCGCCTACCGCTGCAGTTGAGGTAATATGCGAGGAACAATATGCGGATTTGAAATTCTTCTTTCGTCTCAAATCTTCCGTTGAGGCCTGAACAGTGTTACAGGAGGTCTATGGAGGGTCTTTTCTTCCCTACAGCACAGTTCGAAGGTGGTTTAAAACGTTTAAAGAAGGGAGACAATCAATTTCAAATGAAGATGGACACGGTGCTTCAGTTGCTGCTCTTACGGAAGAAAACATCAACATTGCTGCTGCCGTTGTGAGAAAGGATCGACGAGTTACCTTAAGATCACTTTCTGAAATACTGAACATTTCATTGGGTGCCACCAACACGTTGGTGACAGGAACATTACACATGAGACGTGTTTGTGCGCGATGGGTTACAAGACTGTTGATTCCCGAACAAATGAGCATTCGCATGTAGGACTGCATGCAGTTAAAGTTGATGTTAGAGGAAGATCCGGAGTTTCTTCCAAACCTATTCACTGTTGATGAAACTTGGCTACATCATTTTGATCCTGAGAGCAAACCATCACCACTCCCCCCCCCCCCAAAAAAATCAAAAGTGGTTGCTTTTGCTGAGAAAGTTGTGGTCATCTCGTTCTGTGATATTCATGGAATGGTTTATCAGCATGTTGTACCTTCACACATCAGTAACTGGACAATAGTACAGGAATGTCCTGAAAACATTGCAAGTCCATATCAGGCGCAAAATGCCACAATTCCATGAAGCAGACTGGATGCTGCACCTCGATAAAACGCGGCGGCATGTTGCCAAAGTTCTTGCTGAATATCTTGCTAAAATCAACGTAAAGTGCATCCCTCACCCTCCCTATAGTCTGGATTTAGCTCCGTGTGACCTTTTTCTATTCCCTAACTTAAAGAAACGCCTTCGTGGGAGGCATTATCCATGATCAGAAGCAGTGGTGAAGGCTGCGGAGGCGATTTTGAAGGATCTCTCAAACAATGGTTTCCAGCATGTCTTTGAAGATTGGCAGAAAAGCTGGGACAAGTGCATCGCATTCAGGGGAGACTATTTTGAGAAGGACCAGCAAAACTATGAGGATGAGTAAAGTTACGCTGTCAAGAAAAATTGTGATCGTTCTTTATTGAACAGTCCCCGTAGTTTCAAAGATGGTTCTGAACCTGTCATATTATACTCTTGAATCCTGGACCGCTTAACGGAAAAAACATAACTGCGGTTCATTTCAGAGTAGAATTTGCTCCACAACAACACTGAAACACATGGCAGTCCCGGTACTTCCAAATCACCTAGCTTCCTCCTTGTAAATATCCGTTATTTTGCATTATGTGTCCTATGGAAAGTTTTGTCAGATAATGAGTTTTTTTTCCCTTAAATGGCAGGCTTTTTTTATAACTTATGAAGATAGCCAAATGATGTATTAGTATGATTGAAAGAACAGATTGATTTTATGGAGGAACTTCTTTGGTGTTAATAGGAGGTTTGCTTAGTTAAAATAATTCCCTATAAAGTATAATAAAACTGTATAATTAAAATTTATTGTTTACTCCCTCCTACGTGACGTTTTATGGAAATAGGTATATCTTACTGAATTGATAAGGTATACATCCACATATAAAAAATCAAGTCTTTAATTATAGTTAGTGTAAAGTGTATTTTACGCTTTCTTCAGTGCAACACCCTTATAAACAAAATACGGTGAGGTAATTATAATGTGGAAAACTATTATCAGGATTCGTCAGTGATAGGATTTGGATTTCACTAAGGAGGGGATTCGGTATTTAGGCCACCATTCTGGGCCAATTATACCTATGCTCCCAAGTAGGGCACCCCGAGATGAAGGATGAGGCGAGAAGAGACACAGGGTGGCTGTCTAAAGGAACCAGGACAGTCCAGAGGGCAGGGTCCCTAAAGCTTACTTAGATATGACTTCCCGCAACAATCCAGGAAAGCGGATATGCTCCCCTACTACGGGACGGCAACGACGCCAGCAGTCGAGCCCCAAAGGTCCCTGCCGGGCGGTCTGGAAATGGTCCCAGCAGAGGCATGGAGAACGGCAACCGACCTACCTGAGGAAGCAGTATAGCAGTATAGCATATCATCCTGCCATGCACCGCCGAGACACACGCCGAAACTTCTAACCTGAAAGAGACCACCAGATGGGAGATGATGTGAAATGATAATGGAGATGAATGATAATGGAGGGACAGGAAATTCAGAGAGTGTAATTAACCTACCCAGCATTCACCCAGCGACCCGGGAAAACTCCCAAAAAAATTCCATGGGTCAGGTAGGTCGGCCAAGGGAATCGAACCCGTGTCTCCCGAATGCGGCCACAGAGGAAACCGCCTGATAACTTTCCTTGTCGCCCGTTTTTAGATCTCGAGAGCCAAGAAAGTATTATAATTTATTACACAGTTGCCTATATACTTCCTGTTCGGAATATTAGAAGTTGTTATAAAGGTTAGTAGCAGTATATACAATGTTAATATTTGATAATATGTAGTTCATCAATAAATATTGTAAGATTCATAAAAACAATATACCTGGATGATGAGAAACTAAGGATACTTGGAAGGTAAACAGCCTCAGGCATAAGGAAAAACGTATTATTGAAAACCTCTAGCACAGCACGAAGCAAAAGCGAGTGAAGATACGTTAGAATTGATTATTCACCAAAATAGCGACGAGTGTTCATTCACAGTGAAGCCCTTGGAGATGTACTTTGGGCAAGAAATGTCCAGATGGTGACAATCTGGAAAATACAAACCTGTACGACGGAGCAGACAATTAATGGAGATAGTAACTAATGAAAATGTTAGAAAACGTCGATGGGAAATGCGAGTACAGGCGGAATTATTCATACAAAACTGAGATACTTGCGTCGAGGAGATACACCGTATTTCCAGAAATTACACATCACGTAGCTTAACATAACAGGCATACAGAAATGAAATATGAGATATTACAATTTACTGGCAGCATAGTTGAGTAACTATGGGACACTGCTACACTTAGCGAGCATAATTTTGTGGTTAGAAAGGGAACAACTTCCCAAAGAGTTTAACTTTTGATATAGATACGCAGAGGTATTATCTGTGTTGCAAATATACAATAATATGCCATATGTATATTTGGCTGCGTACACAATTAAAGTGCAACATGAATACCCATTTTAAAGTTTAAGGTAAACAAAGTTCTCATTTAAATGGCGAAAAGAGTTATAAATTATTGTTTCTTCCACAGGTTATTTATTTATACTGTCACCCGAACGTCGGAACTCCCTATAGAACCGGCAGGCAGCAGCAGCAGGAGATGGTAGGCGTTCTCACGCCCACTCATTTGTCTTATAGCGGTAACGAGGTGTGGCTGGAAAAACATTACTGTGCCGTCTCTTTCCGCTCCCTTCGATTTCTCGAACTTACGGGATATTTCATCTAATCCGGAACCTTCTAGATTGGCCAGCTGGTCTTATATAAGCAACGCATCGGGCTGGAGAAAAGTCAGTGCTTGACGAGCTAGTGAACGGACGAGAAGACTGTGTACGTGCATCGGAAGAGTTGACGTAACTGTGAGCGTGCAAGTGGAACTATAACGGACGAACTGGTGAATTGTAATTGTGTGCATTACGTAATTCTGTGTAATCGGCAAGTGTTCAACAGTAATTCGGTGGAAATAAAGAACATTTTTGAGTGGTGCAATCGGACTTTTAATTTCACGAACCCACAAAGTCACAATACTAAAACCCTTTGCCATTTCGTCCATAAGGCATTTGATTCTAGTACTGAATATCGATAGCCAGAATTTGGAATGGGTTTTCTTCGCTGTAGTGTGTTTCCAAATTTGGGAAGCCATTTGTCGAACTGGTCTCTCACCTCCATTGCTTATCGAGCGTCGTCTATCAGTTGTCCCGGATATCGTTGACTATTCCAGAACTAGTTGTTAATTCTATTGTATCTGCTTAAATCTGAGTCGTATGATCTCTTATTTTCCAAGGCGGTTACGAGTGAAAGAAATAAAATTTGCATACATTTAATGTCGTAATATATAATTTAAGTTCATTTTCCACAACTTCGATGCTTCAAAATGTACTATAAATTAACTTTCCACCATTTTTAATAAAATGATACTACACAATACAATCTGAATCCATTAACTACTACTTATCTCAAATATAACTTACGTCTTTAAAAGATAATATTGATGGATTAAAGAAAATACGTCTGCTCACTCCTGAGTACGTTGTTCGAAAAAAATTTCTCTCTAAGCTTCTTCAGCAAGATTATCGATTTTTTTCAGAACGCTGGATATACATTATTATTATTTCTTTTAGATTACTCTCCTGCACGTCCCCTCATTACTATAAAACTTCCAAATTCTCCGCGTCCTTTTTCCACAAGGAAGATAATTGATGTTCTCTCCTAATAGCAACCGGTCATTTCTTTATACTAACGTCACTTGTACCAAGCAATGTGCACATCTTGTTCATTTTTTTTTCTAGAATTTCTCTTCCACATACTTAATATAAACTGCTACCGAAATTAAGGGATGCAATGAATAAATAATCTTAATGGATTTCCAAGTAATATTGTATATTCGTTAAAGCCCAAGTAGGTGCAGTTGGGGTGGATAGTTTTAAAAAAGTAATGGGAGAAAGTGAGTTCTTGGCAGGGATTCCAAGTGGATAACACTTAACTCCGTTTGAAAAGGCATTGTTCGGACCCTTAATAATGGCATGACGGAGATTAATAATCACAATGGACAAAACAGTCACAAAAGGAATTTTGGTGTGAATAAAGACAGGCTTCGAGAGGTGAAACTCACACGCAGCTTCAGTGCCCCAGTGAGGACAGGTAGAACTTGGATGACGGTCCAGTAAGAAACACAACTGGTTGGGTCTTCGGCGAAGGCCGACCAGAACCGAGAATAAAATGTATATTTCGGTTCCTACGTAAATAATGAATTAAGTGTTATCGCGAGATATGCATTTGATGTAGGGTAACTCTGAACAGTGATATATTGGTAATCCTTTGTTGGCAACTTCCAGTTTGATGTGATGATAAAAAGCAGCAGTCATTGAACCAGTCTGAAGCTTGCATTCCAGTGTCATTAAAACCATCCTTACTTCCATACCCCCGTAGGGGAGGGGATCCGTCCCCTTCAGTTGCCGTGGTGCGGGCGCTACGGACCCTTAGTCCTCGTGGTACCTCTGACGTTACTAGAGGAACCTCGGGCCGAACTGCCGAGCCCCTCCCTCTGGGAGTTGTTCAGATTGGGTTGGTCTCGAGGGGGCAGTGTGTTCCCGATACCCGTGGGAATCGGGTAAGTCTTCGGACGGGGTTAAGGGAAGCCATTAATTCTCCCGGTTACTGGCTTGCAAAGCTAGTAGAATGTGTGCTAGATTGCCAGGCGGCTCCACCGCGGTCATATCGGTAGCCTTCACCTTTGTGTTGGCGCGCGTAAGTAGCGTATCCACTTCCATCCCGTCTTGAGTCCATAGGACCAGTTGGGGGGGGGGGGGCTTGTTAGCCTCTAGTTCTTGCCCTATGGAAAGCCCCAAGGAGGCGCCGGGCGTCCTTTTTGGGACAGCTCGGTAACTCCCTGGTCGAAGGAGGCCCAGGTCCTTGGTCCTACGGGTCCAGGACTAATGGGAGTAGGACCTCTGGCACTAACCTACTCCCATACATATCCACGCATACCCTTTGACGGAACCCTTTGCTCTACCCCGAGGATAGCCCAGACTGCTTCAGAATTTAGAACGTCAGAATAAGCTGCACCAAACTAGCGGCCAATGCGTGCAGCAACCTTATTTGGTGTATAAGCAATTGATGTGAAAGGAATTTGCATCTAAGGATTATAATATATTTAAACATTTTGCTTAAATTCTAAATAACACCACCAAGTAAATAAACAAAATTCATTTTTAGTACCAAACAAAAACAACTGTTACTAATTTCAGTGTTAATTTTTATCTAGTTCGATTCTTCGTTGGTGCCTTCAAGTGTATCAAGGTTGGGCCGCGTAGCATAAATGGCATTTGGCGCCACAGCTAATCTTAGTTGTTGAAAAATACGTTTTGAATTTAAAAACATTAAAAATTATGTCAACGAATTCCTTTATTTTTACGTTCTTATTTATCTCACTGTGTATTAATATTAATACGTCTAAATAATCCAGGAAAATATGAACCATCGAATTCGTAACTGTTAATACTTTAAGCTTCATACTTTGTAGTAAGTTAGCTATAAAACTATCAAGAATTCCCAAAAATCAACGAAGGGTAAAAATTTGTGTTTGAAAATATTTGAACTACATCGAAACTGCAGCAATTTTATCCATCGTGTTAGCATAAAAAACCACTCGAAGATATATACAAAACATTTAAAGGTCTATCGTAAACATTTTAACTGCAAGGGTTTACGAAACCATAAAAGTAAGAATGTTGTAAGAATGGATGGATCTCATATAATCAATTTTTGCTACAAATATGCGTAAAACAAAGCTTTAAAAGGGCAGAAACAAGTGATTTATCAGTTTTAATGTGAACCTCTGAGTATTCATAATTTGAAAATTAATCACATTATGGTTTACGAAACAATAAAGGTAAGAAGTTACATTTATGTTTGGCAAGATACAGTCAGACTGAAAAGACCAATGCGATAGCCGGGATTTGAACCATGGATCTTCTGGCTGCCGTCCAGCCGCTCTAACCCTTGAGCTACTATGGCCAACGTGCCGACCTGGCATTAAGTTCTCCAACTGACTGGTCGTTTTCCCGGTAAACCACTTAAGAGTTCTCATAAATACATGAGACAACTACCTTAATGGCGACTTACTGTGCTGTAAGTACTTTTAAGGCCCGGGCTTTATAGTTAACCACTATTAGGTCAATTAATGGAACTTAATTGTTCTTTCACACTCACCATGTGTTTCTATTTCTGTTTTAAGACTAGATGGAACGTATTCAATCATATTTGCTACACATATGCGTAAAAAATTTAAAAGTGCAGAAATAACTGATTTAACAGCCTGAACATGAACCTCTGATTATTCATAATTTGAAAAGCATCAATGTACCTCTCTACCGAACTTTTAATTTGTTTTCTGGTATATCTCGGCTGGTGTGCACTGACCAATAGAAAAGATTCTGCTGTGGTGCTCTGAGTGTGTAAATGTAGATCAAATGCAGAATCCGAAAGTTTACTTGCACATTTAAGAGCGAGTAAATACTTTTATCTCCGTATAGTTGTTATTCCCTAGTTTTAAGTAGTGCAGGGTGTGAGTTTTGAAATACGAGTCAGGGTGCGAATGCTTACAGATCCCTCCATCTTGCTGTTACCCACTTACTCTGTTAACGAAGTAAACACAATTGCCCCATGGTATAGATATATGGCATTGCGCGTTCATGTATACATAATGTGTGTAAGTAAACACGTAGTGCCCGCAATATAGCTATCAAACAAACTGAATAATCAATCTGAGTTATGTGTTTATAACAGTAGATCTGTGCGTCTTTGCAGAGCAATGCCAGGTTCCTAAATTTTACCCGCACTAGGAGAAAAAAGCATATATTATTACGTAAAGTAATATTACACATTTGTTTTGGAGATTTTGGAGAGTTGTGCTTAAGTACACTGTACAACGGACGGTAAAATACATACTACAGTCTGATTTTTAAAAGAAGATATGTGAAGGTGATCTGTTTCTCCACGTGGGTAGTGCAAGTTTGCACACCAGATCCCCTTTCTTTATCCTCTCAACACCCGAAACATAAACAAGGTTTCGAGTTATCCCACCTTAGCAAAAATATGCACAGTTAATCTGTATTAGCCTACTTTAAAAACAGAAATAAGTTGTTCACACATTCACTTAGTTGTAGAGTCTTCACATGTGTAAGTCCTTTGAAATAATTGTTTGCACTATGTAACTAATATTTCATATATACCGTTATTGTTACTATGCATCTTAAGTTGACACTGCCGCAGGCGGTATGTATTTCTCCATATAAACACATATATGCTACGCACGTTCAAAAATCTAACATTTATCTTCAATTATATTTAATAATATTTCAACTAATATCTTAACTATGAAATTTCTGATTCATACCAATACACATAGTGCAAAAAATAATGTGCAACACACATGTGGTAGACACATGTAACGAAATCTCGAGAACTGAAAAAAAAAAACTTAGTGCAAGCGCCTCGTTTTTTCAAACCTTTCCTCGTTCCGTATACATTAATATCGACTTTGTTAACTGACATGTTCATATCAGCGCCACCGATATGCCCGAATTTTGACCTACAGGAATTCTTTTATGTGCAAGCATATCTACTGACATGGCACTGTCGTTTTTTGATAAAAGGAATAAGCTGTTCATTAATAAGGAGCAAACTCTCGTCTTCCTGTTGGAAGAATTCTCTAAGACAACAGACAAGTTCTCTAACTTGTCTATGCAATGTAACACCCCGAACGTAAGCTGATGTTTGCCTTGGGCCATGATTCCTCAGTCTACCTCTAATCCTACCACCACTACGGCTTGCTTCCATAATGTATTTTTTGTATGTAATTTACGTCCTCCAACGTAGTCATATCGGACGGTGAATGAATTGGGTGAAATGATGCTCAAATGAGTCCAGGGTCCAAGGAGCTTAGAGTTACCCGACATTCGTCTTGAAGGATAAGCGAAAAAACCCGGAAAAACCTTATCCAGGTAACTCATCCTGACCGAGATTCGAACTCGGTACCTCTTGAATGTAAGGCAGACATCCTACCATCTACGCCAAAAACGTATTTTAATTGTGTTTTAACAAAGTAGGCTAACAATACACAGCGCAACCAGGAAAACTGTTTCCCACATACAGCTAGCGATAACTCAGCTGAGGAGTATGTGATCCACCGGTGTATGCAATCTGGCAATCTTTGTTTACGTTACCATAGCAACGACCTTTTCCGTCCCTAGCCCGATGAACGTCACGTATCTTCTTTTAAATATTAGATTATAATACGATATTTCACAAGAATAACCAACAAGTTTAGTCCCCTCACTGTTTACGACAGTCCTTTTCGTCAAGCTGTTTTCTTTTTAGTCCTTTTCTGCGATACAGTTTCGTTTCTTCTCCTCGTGATATCCGGATGCTCTTACGTGTATGCTCTTCTCTGAATATCTGTATTTATCATCCCGACTGCATATTTTCCACATCATTTTGGATTTCCCTATTTACACAATGTGCCCATATCGATGTGTTTTAAGCATGCATGCTTCTAATGTTATTATGTCGTAGTTACTTTTGGTCGAGCTTATCGCTTGAATACTTGCGTCCTTCAACCCAGATCAACCGATTGATTCGGGTGATAAGCAGGACGGCGTTCTGGTCGGCGTAAATGCGAGGAACGCATTTGAGACGCAACAAAATAATAAGGAATCTTTCTGGCGTACCTTCGCAAACTCTTTCAAAACTTATATCACTATACCTACACTGACGAACGTGCTCGCAACATTAGTAAGTTAGCGTGTTCATCTTCTAGATGCAGCATGAAGTCCTGGTTACACACAATTTTCTAGTGAGATTATCGCTGCATTTGTGAAGTACAGCAAGTGCTGGTCGGCATGCGATAGAACTGAAATCTTAGGTTTGTACTTCAACGAATGATGTGAAAGGAGGGAATGACTGCTTCATAACGTTGTAGTGAAAAGTGAAATGACAGTGAAAACTGAGCGAAGTAACAATACTACAGGTATCTATGCTAAGTGAATGCATGAATAAACAGAAGGATATGCGTGAAGCCGAGTCAACACCACGCGGTTGCTGGTTTCTTAAAATATGTAAAAGCGAAAGGTTAATCGCGAGCGGGACATACTCATTTTGGCTTATGCTTAATTACCTAACATAAGTTGGATCGTAGACGTTCTTTGACTAATGCCTGAGGAATTACATACTGGACACACTTAGACTAACAAATAGAGCAGATGCAAATAGACTATTTTGGTGTCGTTGAACATAGGATATTTAAGTAAAGTTGTCTTTTGGCAATGTTGTTCTACCCACCCGCGCTTTTCAGCTCCAGTGTCAAAGGAACGTGGATCCATTATGCGAAACTCCGAGCAAGAGGCAGCTTATATTTTAGCGTTGCCTCTGCTTCTGGAACTTGAGGTTATATTATGTACGTTGCATATGTGATCATACATTAGTGAGTGTGACAGAACATGGGTAGACGCGCGAGTATAACCGACAAGGATAAGAACAAAGTGTAACGTCATAAGGAAAACCACCAATCTTCTTAAGCGAAAACTGGGGAGCTTTAGAAACCGACAAGTGTGTTTGCAGCAAATTTTAGTTGAAACCTCTCCAGTAAAATAGTAGTAACACATATACCTAAAAGTATGAGATAAATAATGGAATCTAAAACTCCTATACACTTCTTAACCTTAAATTATGGATATTCTATCCACTTTATTCATTTATTAATTTGGAATATGTATAGGTGTGTGAACTATTTTATTAATCTCTATAAATGTAAGTAGCAGAAGTATTAAAATTTGAATCGCATTGCGTCTATTTGGATCTGAAGCCTAGCAAATACATGTGTTTGGTGAATAAGTACAAACATATTTTGTGAGTAACTGAAGAGAATACTTGGTTTAATCGCATAGATAAATCCTAAGCTTATTCCAGTTCAGTTCATATTATTATGATGATGATGATGATGATGATGATGATGATGATTAGTATTACTATTATTCGTATTAGTATTAATATTTCTTTTTTTGTAATTTACGTCCTCCAACGTTAAGTTATATCGGACGGTGAATGAAGTGGGTGAAGTGAAGCGCAAACGAGTCCGGGGTCCAAGGAGCTTAGAGTTACCCGACATTCGTCTTGAAGGATAAGGGAAAACTCCGGGAAAAAAACCGTATCTAGGTACTTCACCCTGACCGAGATTCGAACTCGAGACCTCTTGAACGTGAGGTAGACACGCTACCATCTACGCTACCAAAGCAGGCATAAATTCGTATTATTAGTATTATTATTAGTATTATTAATTTAAGGATGTCAACATATATTAAAGATTATGCAATATTTGTGTCGGAATGTTATGTGAGTGATAACAGGCATCACATTGAAGTTTTAAGTAGGAAGATCATGTTAAAAACTATATGAGTAGGATTGTACTTTCTAAGAGCCTTTGGTGATACGATAAAATAAATACTAATGACAGTTTTTTTATAGAGAAGGATGAAATGGCAGCTGGAATGATGTGCTTTAGAAATATAACATGGTGAACAAATAGAAGTCTCTTAAACACGTTTCCCTTTCCTTTGCATGTCTATCTCTCTCTCTCTCTCTGCCTCTCTCTCCATATATATGTTATTAATTAATATTATTATATACAATTTGCTTGTCCTGCACCATGGCGTAGTAGACTAATGCATAATGATTTGGTTCTCTGCCACGGAATGCGACCCAGGATCGTTCCCAACAACCGGGAGTGTGGATTTTAAGTCCTGGGTATAGGATCGGTGCTCATTCAGCACCGTGAGGAAATTGAGGAGCTCACGATAGGTAGGCTGATCAAGAACGCCAACTTTACGGCTGGGATTGCCGAGACGCTGACCATATCTGCTCCTCGTATCGGGCCCGCTTCGGTAGCGTGGTGGTAACGTGTCTGTCTCACGTTCAAGAGGTTCCGAGTTCGAATCTCGGTTAGGGTCAGTTACCTGGATAAGGTTTTCCCCGGGTTTTCCCTTATCCTGAAAGACGAATATCGGGTAACTCTAAATTCTATGCACCCTGGGCTCATTTGAGCATCATTTCACCCATTCCATGCATAGTGAGATATGACTTAACATTGGAGGACGTAAATTAAAATAGAAAATAAATCCTGTTATCGGTTGGATGATCGTCCAACTCTACCTTGCATATGTGGGCCTGAGGCCGGCAGTCGGGTTTGAACGCCTTGGCCCTATATTTGGGCTGTCGCACCATGGGTCCTTATTATTATAATCTGCTTATCGAAAGGAGCACCACTGTGCTAAATATTATTGTTGGAAAAATATTTCTTCCTCTAGATTTAAAATATATATATATGCTTTCCATCTTTCCTTTCTGGTTATATGTGCTTTACATTTTCCATTAATTTGATAATTTATGTATTTTTAATGCCAAAGCCTAAAAATTTGAGCTGTAAAACCAACTAAAAATTCTTTACCTATAACGTCTTTAAATTATATGGTAACCCAAACCTGGGGTTCTCTCCACAGCGGGAGGGTTACCGGTCGCCAGGATAGTTGTGCCGAAGAAGCGCACTGAAACCCTCACGTAAGAGTAAACCCTAGAAACTTGACCATCTGCTCTCAAGAGAGCAGCATATCTTCTAAAAATGTCTTCCATCACTTGTCCAAGCTAAGAGGTAGGTATCCTTATGATTTGTTACATGATGTCATCACTAATTTCTTGTAGCGAAGGAGGATTAGAACAGGAATTCCTGGTGCTGATCTTAGTTGAGCGAGTGAGAACATTTTTACGAACTATGCGGCCTGTTTGAGATAAGAAGATGGAGTTTCCAGTATCTAACGTAATTTAAGGAGTTCAGGGTGCCCCTGACTGCAAAATTTTCCCGAAAATTCTCAGTCTTCTTGACAATGGAGAGATCTAGCGAAACAGGTTATTATGTTTTAAAGACCTGTTTCACATATTCATATAAAATGTCCCTTTTTCAACCAAGTTACATTATTCTGGGTACCCCATTGCTTAGGGATTACTTCAAATTTAAAGGGAAATGTGCGTCATTTACATGTACCATTTACACCGAAGCAAAATAATCGGCGTGATAGCACACTTGGATGTTGACGGGGTATCATTTGACTGCAGTTGTATTGATTTTTCTTCTTTTATTAAAAAATGGTGCAGTGGAAATTGTGAATAATATATATTTACAATTCAGAACATCTAAAATATATATGTTTAATTGGATAAGGATAGTATAGCAAGAATATAGCCGAACAAAGCGTTAAAACCATTACAAATAGGAAATATCTAATGTCCCTGATCACCGACACCGGGAATGAAAGGATTAAAGCTTACGAATTCGGAAGGGACGCCAAAAGGCATGTGATAGTATATAAGCAGTTTTGTGACGGTATGTCTCCGCCTTCTTCGATTTTATTTGTGTATTTGCGTTAATCTATAACAATTAAAACTTGTGTTTATTTTTACACTATCATATTGGGCATGTATCACGATATTCTAAACCGTGTAATAATAAACTTAATATAAATGATACTGCAGCATAAAGGTAATGAAATGAAATGTGTAGTGTTTAACGCCCGCTTTTGCTACATACGGCGCCGCAGGCGGTAACTGATGATACATGAGATGACGATGGCGCACCGGTGGAATGAGATGGCGGGGGAAACCGGAGGTCCCGGAGAAAACTCGCCCCAGCGCCGTGTTGTCCACCACAAATCTCACTTTTTGGTCGCCTGGGATCGAACCCGGGCTGCCTTGGTGAGAGCCAAGGGGTGTAACCAATGAGCCATGGCACGGCCTCAGCATAAAGGTAGCATACGCCTTTCGGAAAAATAAATATGATTTTAAAAAATGCTGAAATTTATTTAATTTGCTTGAATTTATATGAAAGAATGAAATAAAATATAATGGACAGCTGAAATTTTAAAACATTTCTACACAATGCATATAGCAGTAGAATAATGCTATAATAAACTTTTAGTGAAGTGGTGACTTTTCACGGAAACAGATACCTTATACAAAGTACGGTTTCACTTTATGCAATCATTAAACGTTTTAGTTAATCTTTTTAAAAGAAATTGTGTATATTTGCTGCTCCAAAGTCCATTTACTTTCCTCTATACAGTAAAATTGTGAGATATTACTAGTACGATTCTTATATTTAAAACAATTTGTAAGTAACCACTAGACTTCCATCCTCCATTCTTAATATATGTTCATCTCATTGTTCACTTCGTTCTTATATTTTGTCATGGATTAGTTCGATTTCTAATTCCTTTCTAATGTCCTCATTTCTTATTTTGTCCAATATTGTACAACCTTTGACGCTTCTTAAAAATTTCATTTCTGCAGTCTATATTTTATTTAGATCCTTTTGTGTTGGTACCCAGGTTTCACTTCCATATACTAAAGTTGGAATAACCATTGCCTTATACATTTTCATTTTTGTATCCTTTCTCACTCTGTTTTTAAAAGTTCTTTGGATTGTCCCACATACTGCTCGGAATACGTTGTTATCATTCCTTTTCTCTATGTTTGAGAACAGAGGATGCTAACGTCAGAATGAATAAAACGTTATGGGTATAACCAATTATCCCGAATCAAATCAATTTGAATTGGATTGATTAGTTTTAGGAGTTACAGACTTCTGCCGCGAACAATTTTTTTGAAGGTATGTAGGTACAATAGAGTTTAGAAGTTATGCAAACACTATGCGCAGTGGTTTAAATCAGTAGGAGATGAAGATGAAGTTAAAGATAAATAACAGGGGTCCTCCGCTTTAGACCAGTTGTGTAAGCACAGCGTGATTCAGTACTCCACTTAATGTTAGTCTCGCTCCACAATTTTCCTACTCTGCTGACCTACAAACCGCTCTATGTTCATAGATTTAATACCATGAATCAAATGAGTAGGTGAAAGATAGACTCGCCAGTCCTGATGGGGTCTATCCTAGTTCCAAGGTTTTCCCCCTTCGCCGATCACCTAGAGCTGACCTTGTTTCATAGGCTAATGTATGTATGTATGTATGTGTGGGTGAGTGGTGGTGGGATAGGGGTGGGAATGTGTGTCGTACTTGAATTCAAAGCAATGAGAGATTATCTCACCCAGGTTTGTTGTGGAATACAGATTCTGTCAACGTCAATAAAGAAAATACTATCCAAACCAAAAGCATCGGTACGTTTCCCTCTACTCAATTCTTCACTCTAAAGGGCGATTTCCGATAGAGCCAAACACCAGACCCTGTGAAGCATCGCCGTAAAGACAGGGAAGCTGGTTAAGCTTCAAGTTTGGAGGCGTTCTTTGTTATGATGCCCATATAGTTTACAACGCTTAAGAGCTTAGGAGGAATGACATCTCTAACTCTGTGGGTAAAATGTAAAGAAAAGACGTTCACAGATACGTGCTTCGCTTTCTGAAGCATTGCGGCATACAATGGCACCATGCTCGCTATTCCGTCCTACGACGGAGGGCTTTGAAACTTTAATGCTAGTGGCTGCCACAAACCACACCAGAAGTGTTCCTAACAAATGGTAACCCAGTTTCACGCTCGTTGTGTAGATCCTGGCGTCAAACACCATTCACTATTAATGAATGAATTTCACAGACACTGAGTAAGGAAAAGAATGATGTCGAGACATTGGTATTGATTTTTGCTTTATCCAACATTCAGTGATCCATACGCTGTTGAGAAACCGATACGGGTGTTCAAAGCTTTAAGACACCAATCGTGTACGGAAAATCCGTAGCTCAATTCCCGAAAAGACATTCTCCATGACTGAGTCTTTTTACATATTCCTCTTAGTCTTCATAACTGGCAAGGCCTGCAAGTATTCTTTCTCAAATTCTGTCTCCAAATCACTCCTTTTGCATATGTAGTTGTAGTAGGAAGTGCTACTCAAGACTATTAAAGAAAAAAAAAACAGTGTACTTAACCTCAAACTTGTTCGTTTATGCTTGCAAGATAGCAACTGGAATTGTCTGTGAGTTTTTACGGAACGCTCGGTATAGCGAATATTTTATTAAATTCTTTAGTGATACATGTAAAGACTAGGTACAACAAATCCATTATATAAGCCACAAACTCGCATGGATCCAGTTTTGAAGAGAGAGAGCGAGAGAAAGTTTACTTTCAGAGGCTAGTTAGCTTTGAGGGAAAGAATATTCCTACGTTCTTTGGAAGAAATACTCTTTTTTAGGGCTCCCAAAATAAGTTTGCAGGCATGGTGCTCCAAAATACCCACTAAGTTTGTGGCCTTAAAATTTAAGACATTGTTTTCAATATCACATGCGTTTTGAAAGCCTGTTATTATTATATTTTTTCTCCTGCCCATTAAATAATTGTAGAGTGGGTAAGCAAGCATGCTTTAGATTTAAAATTAGATTAATATTAATGTGATGGAATCAACTGGAAGTCAATTTTCATAGCATGAGTTTAAAGTAAGTACCGTTTAATTGTGTGTGTGAGACAGAGAGAGAGAGAGGGTACTTTTTCAGTATTGCAGTCGTGATTTTGAGAATGTACGATCACTTCTCCATTCATTAGAAAACTAAACTCAGCTACGAGGTATCGTCATTTGGTTCAAAGCAATGGAATGGCGACCGACTGTGTAGCTATACAAGTGATAGACGTTTTCATTGCTACAACTAATATGCCAACATTCATTTTCCGCTGCATGAGGTTTAACGAAAAGAAATAATGTGTGACAATGCCCCGCGCACATAAGGAAACGATCTGATTATATCATTTTTTTGGGAACAATCGGATATCCCTTCTTGCAGTGCGGATTTGGCACCAAGCTAGTATCATTTGTTTCGTCGTCTGAATAAATTCCTTGGAGGAACAAATTTCAACGCCTATTATGTTAGCAAACACACTTAGCCTTTATCACAGGTGAAATCATTGGTTGACGAAGGAATACAAAAGGTGGTGGTGAACAAGTGGCGAAGTAGTGCAAGCTGTTGGGGTAGTGACTAGCGAATGATAACGGGGTATTAGGAAATAATGTCCTGTTATATTTTAATAATCGCTACCTACTGTTAAAAGTTGCTTCGTACTATTCATTTTTCGTAGTTACCACAATCCTCCTCCTCCTCATTTATATTATTAAGATTAAATCTTAGTTAATAATGTACGTTGCTTTCTATTTCTGTTGGACTTCTAGCTGATTCATTCTGCTACATTTTCAAATAGGTAAACCAAACATTTCCAGATAACGCCTCCAAAACACTATAGTTATCATGATCACCCAGGTTGAATGAGTTACTTGACCATTTACAAAATTAATTTTCGTTCATATGAGGAACAACATCTAGTCTCATTAAACCAGCCGTTTTTTAATCATACGTCGAGCTTCACAACACAGAACATCAACACAGTACTCAAATACACAACAAACAGCCAACTTTTGACAACAAAGAAACAATTACAGACCCTTGGATTATTGTAAAATATCTATTCGATATATTGCCAACGGATATAAAAACAATTACGATTTGTTATGAGATCCGACCAAAGGAATATTAAACCTAAAAAGGAACATGTTGTGACTTTGTGGGTTCGTAAAATTAAAAGTCTGGTTGCAGAAATTCAAAGTGCTTTTTATTTCCGTAGAAAGAAAGTTGTACAACTCTGATATCGTCAGAATGACGTAAACACACATGAACGAAACCTTCAAGTCCGTCTGCCACACGTCCACACTGCACCAATAACAGCTGTCTCTTTCTCCTTCTGTTGCTATCCTTCTCCGGGCGTGGCTTGGGCACTATCTATCTCTTTCACTCCCCCCTCTCTCTCTCTCTCTCTCTCTCTCTCTCTCTCTCTCTCTCTCTCTCTCTCTCTCTCTCTCTCTCTCTCTCTCTCTCTCTCTCTCTCTCTCTCTCTCTCTCTCTCTCTCTCTCTCTCTCTCTCTCTCTCTCTCTCTCTCTCTCTCTCTCTCTCTCTCTCTCTCTCTCTCTCTCTCTCTCTCTCTCTCTCTCTCTCTCTCTCTCTCTCTCTCTCTCTCTCGGCGTTCGCTTACGAGCGCCAAAACAATGCCTCGTGACAATAATCTCAGCGATGTAAGGATACGGTCAGAGTACCTTAGTAAAGTACCACTGGTAGCCTTCCCCTTTGGGGTTGGCGCGCGTAAGTGGCGTATTCACTACTATCTCGTCTTGTGTTTTCGGTCCACATGAGGGGATGGGTGGCTTGTTAGTCTCTAGGTATTTCCTATGGAAAGTCCTATGGAGGTGCCGGACGCCCTTCGGGGAGAGTTCGGTAGCTTCCTCGTCGTCAGAGCGGGGTGGGGAGCGGTCGGTCTGACATTATGAAGGTTGCCCTGGTAGATACCCTCGCTTTATATATATATATATATATATATATATATATATATATACACGAGGGTCATGCCAAAAGTTTTTAGCAGTGCTAAGAGGGAAAATCTGACAACCATGCCATTATTGTGGTTTAAAAGAGTGATGTTTTTTGACCTTGGAGCATGTGTGTTGCGGTCCACCCACCAGAGGGCCATGAGTGGACAGTGAGTGAAGACGCAGTTACTGATGAGTCAGACACAGTGCAAGATGGTTCTATTGCGCTGTGATTTCCGAGCAATGACCTATTATGACTACAAAAAGAAGTTAATTGCAGAAGAACGCCACTCTTTACTAGTACGAGTTTTTGGTGAGTTTGCCACATCTAGGGTCACTGTTGGAACTTGGTTCCGTGAATTTTCAACGGGCAAAGAGTCTCTTGAAGAGGAACCTCATCCTGGTCACCCTGCAATGGCAGTGACCCAAGAAAATGTTGATGCTGTGAGGAAAATGATGCAAGAGGATCCTCATCTCACATTTTGCGATGTTGAAGGGACCCTAAATACTGGGTCGACTGCAGTACAGACCATTGTTCATGATTATTTAGGACTAACCATGAGATATGCCTGTTGGGTGTCACATTCCCTGACAGAGGCCCAAAAGAACGCAAGAGTAGATTGGTGTAAATTTATGCTTGAAGATTTCACCAAGGATGGTCCAAAGACACTTACTTCGTCACAGTTGATGAAACATGGGTGTACCATTATGACCCCGAAACCAAGAGGCAGTCATGAGTCTGGTGCTTTCTAGTTTAGGAACCACACAATAAAACTGGGAGAACTAGGAGCTCTGGAGAGAAGATGGTGGCCACTTTCTTCACCAAGATGGGTTATCTCATCTCTGTGACCTTGGACTGACGCCTTACAGTCACTGCAGAGTGGTATGTGACTGAATGTCTGCCGAAAGTCTTTGCAACATGAGGTCAGAGCATCCCAATATGAAAAGTGGGCATCTTTATCTGCATCACGACAATGCCTTAGCACACACGGCTGCCAGAACCATAGACTTCCTGGAGAAGGAGTAAGTGCGAGGCTTATCTCACCTACCCTATTCACCATACCTGGCCCCATGTGACATTTTCCTGTTTCCAAAGACAACGGAAAAACTACTTGAGCAGATTTCTTTCATCCGATGAAGAGGCTATTGTAACGTACAACAGTGCTCTAAGTGACATCTCTAAAGAAGCTTGCACTGAGACATTTTCTAAGGAATTTCACGGGATGGAAAAGTGTATCAGTTCTCATGGAAAGTATTTTGAAAAGTTATAATAGTTTGTGAATAAAATATATTTCTCAATCTCTGCTAAGAACTTTCAGCATAACCCTCATATATATAATATGCTACTGCAATTGTTTGGACAGAATTAACGTTGTCAGTTGTATTACCTTTTGTTACTACTCATGTCTTTTATTACTCTAAGGTCAATCGTGGATCACATAAAATAGCATTTTCAATACAAAAGGAGTAAAAGAATGTTGTTAGAAGCACTGCAAAGGCATATTATTGGTCTTACGGTCCTATTCTGTACTTTACCGTTCTTTGCAGGTTACTGGGGCTTGAGAAGCATTTGTTAAATTAAAATTAGCAGCTCATTTCTACCAGGCGCATATACCTACATAGATACCATTTCGCCTGCGAAAATAAAGGATGAAAAACACTGGTGCTCGTCTGTCATGTTGAAAACCACTAACATCGTAATGGAACTGCTATATTACGAGTGCATAAACTCATCTGTCAAAATCTCGGGAAAAATTGTAAAAGGTACCTCTATTTTAAATGAAGACACTTTGATAGAAAAGTAGCAAACACCAGAACGGGAAGGGCAAGAGAAAAAGGAGGAGGTACCACCCACTTTCCGGACTATACTATGTCATTCCTTTCGATATCAGCTCCGCGTATCCTACCGAATACAGAATGTCATTTTTTGCTCTCGGAATGAATGGGTAGCGGGGAATAGCGGTTTCCATTTCACTTCCTATTTAGATTGGGGTTCGTACATTTCTCCAACCTCTTTTTCAGGGAATATCAATAGATTACTTAGATAAGCGGACCTTTGCGGCTGACATCCTAGCAGATATATCTACAGCGCAGGAGCAAAGTGGAACTGGAATCAAAACATCCTTCAATTTTGAAGAGCCGCAATTGCTCTTAATTCGTAAACCATGAAGCCAATTCTATTGTTATTACCTTTTTATGCTGGTGCAATTTAAATAAGGCTGCAACTTTAAATCAGAATTAAATCAGAGTTAAACACAATGCAAACAAAATATCAAACTTGTGACTTAGCTCATAACGGAAGACGACGCCTCTTGTAATCTTCTACGGTCTTTTGATCATCAGTCCCATTAATGCAGTACGTACTGTCTTCACCTCCCGCCACAAGAAGGCAAGCTAGAGAAATGTGTAACGTAATCACCAATGTGATTAATGTAATCAATGTAACGTAAAAGTGACTTTGTAATAGAAACACCATAACTTGAAATACCAGGCATCACCAGAGCTAGGAGGTTCATACCGATTTCCTTTAACAGTGCAAGAGCGGCCGGGCATGGCTATACAACGCAGTGCTACTAGCAAGGGCAAGGTTCATCGTAGAATGCAACTCATTAATGCAAAACAGGTGTAACTCCATGACACCGAGCATGTTGGTAGGAAGGAAGACATTCGAATAAAACCTTTGTTGCGCTTCAAAGATGAGCATCTAAATTTGCTGTACGACCATTGTATGTTTTCTAGAAGACTATTTATTCATGTCTTTATTTACTTCATTATTTACATTTACATTTCAGCAAACATGGAAAAAAGAGAAGCCAGATCGAGAAACTAAATTAGCTGAAATCATTAACGAATTTGCAACAGATTATCAGTCAACTAAAACTTGTTTTGCAGGACATAGAATGATTTTTTTTTTAATTTGAAAGGCTTCAGAGCTACATTATTGTTTTAAGTAGTACGGCCGCAGATGAATAAATGTGTAGTAAATTTTCTGCTATGGCATTTTGTGTAGTAAGAGTCTTCAGATATTTAAGAAATTAATTTTATTATTTGGGTATTATTTTAAATTCGATCAGGAAATGTTACAGTCTGTTTTATAATTGCTTGGGTATTGCCACAATGTGCTAATTTAAAAAATGGTCACCCAGAGACAAGCCCGTATGTACTATATAAGAATTAGTATGTGGTACATAATGATCTAAATAGATGTGCATTCACGTATGTTCCATAAGTCACCTTTTGCAATGGAAACCGGTTTCAATGACTCTCCGCTGTGCGTTTCTTATCTATGACTTGTTTGGATGCCGGGAGAGGGTCGATCGCAACATGCATAGGGAAGGGCGACCGGTACGAACTTCCTAGGCCTGGTAATCACTTTTGCTGTCCCCACGGTGTTTGTGCTGGCGTTCTCAGAATGACAAAGTTGATAGATTCATTTAAAATACGGGAGTGTTGTCATATAGCTCACCCATGCATAATACCTATCACTATAGTTACTACAATAAACATTAGGTCTGGCAACATGGGTGAGTCATATGCACTCTCATACACTAATTTCCTAGTAAACAGAACCACTAAGAGAGCAGATAAACATTTCGAACTCCTTTCCCCTTCATTCGTCTCTTGACTTCTTGTGATGGCAGACAGTATTGTTTTCTGCTAACAATGGCTGTCATAAAAACTCCGAATGTTCGTTTTTTTATTTTGATTCATGCTTCAAAATACAGATAGAAATTTTACAAAATAATTAAATGAAAATATTATTTCTACCACTGCTGTATATGTGAAAGCACGAATTACATTACAGCCGTTACAATCGGTGCATGTAAAATCACTTTTTCCAGAGTTATTTGAAAGCAAACTTTAAAATGCGCTACATGTTAAAATTGGGACAAAGATTGTTTAAGTGTGCTAGTTATTTGGTTGGTAATTACCTTCTGATTAATTGTAAGTAAAGTAGAAAAAGTCGCAGAACACTTGCAGTCTCTTCTACGAGTACCTACTTACTTGCTGTAACCTTTAACTACATCTGACCGCTCTACTTTGGACCTTTTTTTAATCATGTAAAGCCATTTACCTTAAAGGACATGGGCTGCCCCTCCCGTCGTTTATCCCAATCCGCTTTCTAGTGGTGAAGCGATAAATCTCAGTCCTCGTGATTTAGTGCCACTTGGAAATCTTAAGCTATGTAGGACGGCATTAATGTGAGTGATTTGGGCTTGGAGAATTATTGACTTGCATTCCTAAAGTAGACCAAATCGAGAATAAAATGAAATTAATACATTAACTTTATCTTGCTTTAATGTAACAGTAGATTTAATGAGCTACCCTAGGACGGTTTGAAAGCAACTCAGTTTTGTCCTGTTTTCATCAACCATAAAAGCCTTAGTTTGTATGTGGATAATCCAGGAGATAACGACCCTTTGACTTTAATATATTCAGGAATAACAATGAACTGTAACCTCCATTATTTAGATATTTTGCATACATTTCCACATGTTTTGGGCTTCCTAAGATAGCTACCAGCAATTCATTAAGCCAATTATTTGGACAGGATTTCAAAAACCGAAACGCAATACCTTCTTGAGGTTGAAATCTGTAGCTTATTTAGTGTTGTGCTATTTTACTGTTTCCCTTATTATTCAATTGATTGGTTATAAGTGGCGGACACTCAGATCGAGTTCTTTTCTGTGCATTTGTTTGTGAATTTTACAACATTTCCCACTGCTTTTTCACTTTTCTCATTTTGTTCGTTAAACATTACTTTAAAATGAGCAGTGCTGTTCATTGTTTGAATGTAAAGTTTGGCAGGTTTCTTATTCAAAGCAATCAAAAAATGCCTCACTGTTGGGTGAACATTGAATCGCCATTGATTTTGATCAATCACAAAATCCACAATCGTTTATTTTTATTACTATTTGCACAACACTGACAAAAGATTCAAAGAAAATCATTGACTATAAGCGTGACAGCAATCTTCAGAACAGTAGTGCGTAATTGATCTTTACTTTCTGATTGTCCTCGTGTATATTGTAAATACGAGGAGGATCCAAAAGAAACCGGATTTCGAGGGCACTGCCACTCGTAGACGTAGTGCATGGTTCTCACGCTAGATGGTGTTAGTAGAGACCTTCATGAAACAGCTCTGCAGACGGCGTCAGTGTAGAGCTGAACGTGCAAGTGTGGTATTGTGTTTCTCTAACTGTTGGCGGGGTACCTCTGCGAAGTCGTTATGGAAACTTTAAAAGAACAACGAATGTGTGTGTAATTTTGTTTCCTGCTTAAAATAAACTGCAACGGAGACACACCAAATGCTTCAGGAAGCTTTTCAGGTGGACGCTATGAGCCGCACACAGGTTTTCGAGTGGTTTGGGCACTTTAAACGTGGTGAGATGTGTGTTGAAGTCCAAGCTCGTTCTGGACGCCCTTCAACATCGCGAAATGAGGATAACATTGAGAAGGTCCGCCAAAAGATCGAGGATCGCCGCCAAACGATCGACCAAATTTCAACAGCAACAGAAATCAGTTGGAGCCCGGGCCAGCGGATTTTGAGGGAGGGTTTGCACATGAGACGTGGTGCTACTAAATTTGTTCCGCGCCTTCTCACACAGGACCACAAAACCATCCGCATGAATGTGTGTCAGGACTTGAAAACCGAGATTGCACGTGATCCAAACTTCTTGAACAAAGTCATTACAGGGGACGAGAGTTGGTGTTACGGGCAATGACCCAGAAGCCAAGCAAGCGTCAAGGCAGTGGAGGACTCCCAAGCAAAAGCAAAGCAAGGTCAAATGTGAAGACGATGATCATTGCCTTCTTTGATGTTCGTGGAATTGTGCATCGGGAATTCGTACCCCCTGGCCAGACTGTTAACTAGCACTTTTACTGGTGGATGTTTTAAGGCGTCTGTGAGAGGATGTGAGGAGGAAACGCCCGGAAATTTGGCGATCAAACAGCGACTTTCTAGGTGGCTAGTGAGCTACGTGATTACAATCGAGAATACATCGATCATGGAACAGTCGAGATATTTTCTTCGCTAAACGCACCCATCCAGTCCGGACGTATCCCAGACCCTGGAACAGAGAAGTGAATCCATGAAGAGCGAACCCCGAGGAAAAGCCCGAACTGTCCAGTAAACCTCCCCCATCCGTAACCGTCACCAGTCACCTTTCCTACATTATGACGTGTTGAGCGCTGGGAGGACTCGAGGAGGTTCCTAACGGGCAAGGACCGCCTCAGAGAATATGCAAGGAGTTAAAGGTGCACATACCTACAAATACTTGAATATAATGCATTCGCCTGTTACGGAACATACGGGGAGTGATTTGTAAATTTTACAAAACCCAAAGTACTTTATTGAGCTTTCAAAATATTTTACTATGTCTTACGTCTGTGCGAACGAATGAAATTTCGAAGTTTGATACAAATGAATTGAATAGATATAGACTTATGTATTTTAAAACAGAAATTCAAACTATTTCATAAAAAACTGCTCCTTGGTATGCAGTTTTTATAATTTTGAATGCTAATTTATATTTATGTGATTTATCAAGCTGGAAAATACGTTTCCTGAGAGATATACTTTAAAATTAATTGGAATTTAAAATAATTTTGTTCTGGATGTGAGATTTAGCTTTTGTAAAAGGAGGTATACCGCTAAAATGTAAGTGTGCTTGCCGGAACAAACGCCTTTCACTTAAAATAATAATTGCATTACGATTAATTAATGAATTAGGAAACCCTTCCTGAAGGAATTAGGAAACCCTTCTGTTGGAATATGTATGCACATTCACTGGTCTAACGGTTGCATGTTTTTGTCTAAAATGCATCATATACCTATAAGAACTGATTAGCCCATGTATGCAAAACTTTTCAAATTTTCTAGAAATTTGTAAAACATTTCAGAAATGTTATAAGCACCTCAAATGTGCTCCAGTTCCTAGGAAATAAATTTTCGTATTTTACGCTTTCCTCAGGCTTAATCGTAGTCTTCTTATCAAAAGGCTGGTATGCAAATGGACTTACTTAACGCCAATAGTTGAGTGGAACGTGCTTGCAAATCCAAGTATTATACCCTAAAATGGAGTGTAGATGCAAAGCAATTTCCAGTATGAATATTAATTTATTAAAATTGCATAGACATATAATGATGCACATAATAGCAGGAGATATAACAGAATTATGTTTCTTGATAAACCATTTCCAAAAGCTTTTGTTAATAATTTCACTGATTCAGAGGACAGCTCACGCAAAGAATAGTTCACGTACCTTTTTAGAAACGTTTTTCACTTTATATGAACTAAATCTTTGCATCTTACAACTAATAAGATGGAAGGTTTGATATTTTAGGGTACACATGCCGATTCTATGTTTAGCGTGTGAATGTACCTTTTTTCGGGATACAGATATATATGGAGTAACTTTAATCACTTTTATGTTCAATCTAGTATGTGTTTCAAATGGGAAGGTGCTTGTCCTTGAGCGCTACTAGGTGAGAAACCAATGGGAGACCTTCGGTGTTGTCGTATTGCATTCCCGCTAAGTGGTGTGTGAATCAATCTGTATGAAATACTATTCGCGCTAAGACAAAATTCAGATTTTGCCAAAACTGATCCATGCGGAAGGTAGAGAGTAATGTATCTAACATAACCATGAAAACCCAATATTTTTAGCTCAAATAGTTTTTCTAATACAAATAAACCACTATTACCTGTATTATAACAACAAATCGCGACATAAGAACTGTATGAATATCATTATTGGTTGGCATGTATGCGTGTAAGTATAGTTGTAATTACTCAAAATTGAAACATAAATATTTGATATGGTGTGCTAAAATAATTACTTTGAATAAGCCAATTCGAGCAAAAGCAAACAATAAATTTCCTGCTGCCCTAGCAGACGAGTCTGTTCCCATTATATCCTTGTTTATGAATGAATTATTATCGTAATCTTTATTTACTCTAGGGTTCAAAGTGGTTGGTGTGTGTGTATGTATGTACATATACGTTTAATTACTCATAACTGAAATGTAAACTACTGACATGACGTGATAAAAGAATTACTGTGAATAAGTCAAGGTGTTAAATTCGAGAAAGAGCAAACGCTTCATTTCCTGTTAGCCTGTGGAATGCTGTATGCTTATGTTTATGAATGAATGCTGGATAAGAAGTGTTTATTTACTCTGGAGAGTTCAGATCAATATCATTCAGTTGTTCTTTACACAACAGTACAGTAAGATTTAAATAGTGCAATGGCTTCTTGCGGTGAACTTAGAGGCGAGTGAAAAAGGCTGGTTTTGCGGAGTCCAGCTCGAAGTGTTATTTTTAAGGTGTACACGTTCTTCAAACAAATTTCGGAAACAAAAACTAAAAATGAGTTATTGCAAAGAGTACTTCAGTTTAAAAACACGGAAAACGTGTATCAGCTGGATCAACCTACAGTTGAAATGGTACACGAGGTAATACACCTCCCGCCTTACCACTGTCAATATAATCCAATTGAGTTGATGTGACTCGTGGGGTTGCAAACAGAAATAATACTTTTAAACTGATGGACGTTGAACGACTTGTTCACGAAGAAATTGACATGGTCACACAGCAGGACTGGAAAAACTGCGTAAGGACTGCAGAAAAAAAAAGCTGCAAGAAGACGATTTTATGAAACAAATAGCATGTGACGAGATTTTGGAACCTGTAATCATACATTTGCAAGACTCAGACGATGAAGACAGTGAGAATGACGAATTGTCTCTTAACGGAAGTAACTGTGACAGCGATATGGATGAGCCACTGGCAGTTCCATTGGAATAGAAAAACAGGTAATTCATAAACTATGAGCATAGTTATAGTGTTTAAAAATATACATAATTTGCAAAAACGCTTTTTACAATTTTGGTTTTGGCAACTGCATTTACGGTTCGTAAATTATAATTTGCTTACCCTTATGTCTGTGCCAGGTTGTGACCTGCAAGTTGTGTGAGTGTGCGATAGAGAGGGAAATATAAAAAGAGTGAGATAACAAGCTGGCAACGCTGAGTGTGATACGGCATCTGATTAGCTGGACCCCAGAACCCTTTCCATTTGAAACACATAATAGACACGTATACTGTCTATGCTCTAAAATTAGCTGCAAATAAAATTTGGCTACGTAAATGCTATAAAGGCAGGCTTGAATTAATCACAGTTTAGTATAAAAGCGAAGGCCTTTCATTCCTCTATTTTACTCCATTTCCTTCTGATTTTACTCGCAGCATACGAATTACCCATGGTAAATGCTCCGCATAATCTTTACACATTATTATGGCCCAAGCATTTTATCCCAATACCTGTTTCTTCCAATGCATCTCAAAGTGAGCAATGTGCTTGCATATCTCTGCCGCTTTTTTTTCTCTTTCCACTTTTGCATCTAGATTTGGTTCTTGACTTCAGGTTAAGTACTATTACAGTAGTATGTTGTGTACATGCAAGAGAGAGGAGAGGGGAACTATTATGTGTTTCAAACGGGAAGGGTTCTCGCCTGTAGTGAATCAGATGTGTTAGAGCCTTCAGCGTTGTCACCTCGTTATCCCCACTCTTTTTAAATTTCCCTCTCTCTCGCACACTTCCGAGTGTTCTTGGCACTAGACGTAAGGGAACGCAAACTTTTTTTTTCAAAGTTAATGCAGTTTTTGAAATTACAATTGTAACATGAATTTTCTTATATTACGCAAATGGTTGAAATATTTAGTTTACAATTAATTAAAGTTTATGAATTACTTATTTTTATAATCAAACGAATATACCAGCGGTGCATCCGTATAACTGTGAATGTTACTTACGAGACAAGTCAAGATATTATTCGTGATTGTGATTGTCTTCATCGTCTGAGTACTGCAAATTTATGTTGAAAGTTCCAAAATCTCATTACGTGCTATTTTTTTTCCAAAAGTTGTTTTCTGTAGTTTATCTGATACCTCATGCAATTTGCCCAGTCTTGTATTCCTTGTCAATTTTTGCGTGAATAAGTCGTTCAACGCCAGTCAGTTTAAAAATATTATTTCTGTTTGCAACATAATTTGAGCCCACATAAACTCAATTGGATTGTTCTGGAGGAAGGTGGATCGTGTCTCATTCATCCAGCTGATACACTTTTTAATGGAAGAGTAAGTAAATAACATTGCTTTGAATTATCCGCTCTAGAGTAAATAGAGATTACGAACAATTCATAATAAAAGAGATAATGTGGCTAGATACGTTCTGCCAGACCAGCAAGAAGTGTTTGTTTCCTCTCATCGAATTTAACAAACACCTTATCACGTCATGTCAAATGTTAACGATTCAGTTCTGAGTAATTTCAAATATACGTTCGCGCATATATGAAACCAATAATGATATTCATTACAGCACTTACGTCGCAATGCATTGTTATAATATAATGTTATCTACTTTATTTATTTGTATCAGGAAAGCTATTTGATCTAAAAATATGGGATTTTTACGGTAATGTTAAATACATTACTATCTCCTTCCTCATGGATCAGCTTTTCAAAATCTGAATTTTTGTGTTAGCGCGGAGTGTATTTATTAGAGATTGATTAGTTCGGCGCTCGTCACACCACTTAGGGGAAGTGCAATACAGCAACACCGAAGGACTCCAATGGGCTGCCACCTAGTACTGTTCAAGGACAAACATCATCCCATTTGAAACATATAATAGTCTCGTGTGCTACTGACTTTGTGAGTGGGCGGCAGCACTTGGAGAGGTGGACGTCACAGGAAACTCTGTGCGAACTTCCTATTTTCCGTGCCCAAAGCCTATCTATCAATATCCATTCTTTCTCCTCTTTACATGCATGCTCTTGTTCTACGGTATGACGCCCATCCCTATAGTGTAGGTGTAGCATGTCTGCCTCATGTTGAAGAGGTCTCGAGTTGCAATCTCGGTAAGGATGAGTTTCCTGGATAGGTTCCTGTTTCCGGGAGTTTCCCTTATCTGGAGAGATTAATGTCGGAGAACTCTTAAACCCTACAAAGCCTGAGAAAATTTGAACAACGTTTCAACTATCTCATTCATCGTCCGCTATAACGTAACGTTGGATGGACTTAATAATAATACAAAAATTACGGGATGCATTTTAAGCATTTCTAATCAGTTTCCTTACTTCGTCGCAACGTCAACATTTGCCTTTTTCATCCCAGTCACTGTTTTAATTCTTACTACAAGAGTCAACAGGAACTATATTTTGACTAAGAAGTTTCCTTTAATATTGTGATTCTATATTTTAGGAACTGATAACTACACGAACAGCTATGTAATTATGGATATTCCATGGACACCATTATTACACTTGTGTGCAAAAGTTAAGCATAATTCGGAAAACAGAACTGCAAGGGAAAACGTTGAGCGAGTGCCATTAAATGTTAACACAGTGTGTGCCTCCCTTTACTTATGGTCTCTGATAGATTAGCGGGTTCACCTTCAAAGGTCAACAAAAGCAGAGCAGCAAGTAATACCACAGTATCAAATCCCGTGCGTGGTTCTGCAGTTATTGTTCTTCCATTGTGAACAGAGAGTAGTTGCTTCTTAAAGGTTCACGAGACAGCACCAACAGGGCACAACAATACCATATTTTAAAGGACAGAATCGTCGGAGACAGGTCAGACTCAGGCCATAGTGCAATGATGCCATAGTGCCCTGAACGTGCAATTTCCAGTCTTCGGCGACGGTTCCAAGAAACAGGAGGTGATCGTCGGATTCCTGTACGAGGTCGCACTTTGGTTGACCATTGGTTGACCATAACAGCATGACAACATCGAAGAGCCTGCAAGGCATTATCTTCAGAGCTTACAGTCGCCTCAAAGGTTAGTTTCGAGACGAATTAGGCTCAGGGTAATCGGACTCTATGCCAGATATCCAGCAGTGTGTACACTACTCACTGGAATACACATACGGAAACAATGCCAACATTGGATATTGAATGAGTGAAGGAACGTGCTGTTTACAGTTGAGTACAGGTTCAGTTTGAACAATGATTCTCGTCGTACAATAATCTGGAGAGGACGTGGAACCCAGTTTCTTCCCACCAACATAACGTACTCGATGGGCAGACATGAAGGTCAATGAATGTACAGATCTGTAAATCTTCGACGGTGGTACTGTGAATACCCAGAGGTGCAGAGATGGGGTACTGGAGCTTTATGTTCGACTTTTCAGAGGTGCAGCTGGTTTACACTTCATCTTAATGGACGATAATGCAAGTCCACATAGAGCGCACCTGGTGGACTACTATCTTGAGAGGAAAGATATCCAATGCAAAATAGCCCAGCGATGCCCCCTGATGTGCACCCTCTATAGCATGCCTGGAATGTATTAGGAAGACAAGTTTCAAGCCGCCAGCTCTTACCGAGGACATGCCGTGACCTCCGACATGGTCTCATGAGAAATGGGAACTGCTGCCCTCACAGCTCTTGAACCACCTTATAGAGAGCATACCATGGCGCTGCGAGGCCTGTGTAGCCATGAGGGTTTACTGTACCCCATATTAACCACTCAGCACCATCATGTCATTGTGGAAATGGTAATCAGATTTCGTGCTTTGCGTAAAAAGGTGTCTCATGGTCAAAATTGCCTGCTGTTTCTCACTCTATTGCATTGCAGATCATGCGTTACGTATTGGTAACAGCATGTTGCATTATGCTTAACTTACATAAAATTGTGATGGTTTGGTAATAAAATATTGAATTATGCTTAACTTTTGGGCAGTTGTGTATTTTTCAATAACTAGACATTTGATACTTCTACATTGATCCTCATGCCACAACATGCAGGTTATATTTCATTGAAGTTTATGACTTTATTTGTCTATCTTTTGCTGTGGGCACAGCATGACTACCTCATAATCTGAAGGGCTTGTGTTAGAAGCGGTAGGAAATAAATTGGCTAGTAAATAACTTCAAGTTTCTTCCTATATTGGTAAGTCATATGTTGTATATGACTCAGGTTTATGGATCCTGGATTCATTGAAAGCCCATTTATCAAATTCACTTAAGTTATTGTCTCCATAGTCACGATATTCCACAAAGTATGCCAAGTTTTGATATAGAGCTTCATGGAAATTAAAGAGAATGTCGATGGGTTTCTAGCATTTAACTTTTGCACGTAAGGTAAATGGTTATTAATTGCAATTTATTTGTTTGTTTACTTGATTAATGTTGTTCATTTATAACATTAGAATGTTGCATCGCGTATTATAGGGCAAATATGAAATTCTGATGTGCAGGTTTACTTTTGCTACATAATATCCATATGGCCCAGAAAGTAATAGCAATGTTTATAGTTTCTGATACTGGGATTTCAGGCTTTGGATACTGGGTCTTTATTACATAAACTATACCAGCACATCAAAGGATTCTATCTCCTGATATAAAATTGAGTGATACATGTAACTCCAAAATGAGTTTTGAATAAGGATAACGATTATAATGCAGGTCTTCAGAAGCCTTGGAATAACAAATTATGCCATGAAATTAGAAAAGTAAAGCAGTTATCTTACAACCCTTCACAAGTGCCAAATGACCCAAACATGATATACGTCTATGGATATTTTGCATGCATGAGTGCACAGTTTACTATTCTTTGTCACAGCTAGAACGATCCTGTTGCAAACATCTGGGAAGCGCGAGAGAGAAACGGAGATAATTAAACGGAACACTCTTGGGCAGCTGATTGGTGGAGGAACATTTACAGTGTTCCCGTTGGAAGCTACGTGTATAAATAGGCTTGTCAGTCTCTTTCCAAAAAATTCAAAATGTGCATTTAATTTACCATGGAAATATTTTAATGTGTGGTATTTTAAATAAAATCTTTATCACTTTTTAAGGAGCTAAGAAACTATCAGTGTCGGTGAAACGGGCATCTTGGGCTGGGTACATTTTTCTAAAATCTTCGTGTCATGGTTATTGAAGTACTGAACCCAAATACCAAGTTTGGTATTTCTCTGACATTCCTTTTCTTAGTTGTATTCATCACGTTAACACACAGACGCTCACATGGTTACATTTTAAAAACACGTCATGTCTTTCTTTTAAATTTTGAAGCCTCAAAGTCTTTATTTATGGTAAAATCTTGATACCACATTATCGATTGTAATGCAAAGTTTCCTATAACCGCTAGGTACATAGTTAAAGAAATCAATAACTATAGTTAATGGCATTCGTAATAAGTGTAGGTCCAAGTCTCGAAGAAGTTAACGTATTGCACAATAACTTTTCTTTATATGGAGAGATCAGAGTCATCGAGGCTTACCTCATTGCAACTATCACTTAATGGTAGGTTGATGATGACCGCAGGGAAATAAAAGTGCCTACAGCCTTTTCTGTGGACCGTGAACCACGTTAAACCTAGGGTATACTTCAAATTGAGCTAGTCAGAGGTGAAGACTTGGATGGGACTGATCTAAAGGCAGAGCCGGTAGTCGAACCACGAACTCTCGGCACGGGATACAAGAACAAAACCACCCAGATACTCCTGGAACCGAGAGATCAAATATTGGATCATGGCCAAAGGGAGTGCCCTTGATGAAGGCACATTGAGAATGTATGTCTGGCAAGTTTAGTAATATCATTCATCATCTGCGACGACAGTAACATAGGGTTGTTTACTGCCACTGCAGTGACAAGAATACGATAATGTCGGGACTTTCTTACGCCATATATCAACTAAAGACAGACTTTCATAGAATAAAAATGAAATGACCACAAACCGGGATTAAATTTCGCTGAAACAATTGTAATGGATTGACCCGTGTATCCTAGTGGAAATTTATACGTAAAAAATTAAATGTTTTGGCATTCCGTTTTTTGACAACAGAGAGTGTTCGCGAGCAGCTTCTGTGCCTTTAGTACCTCGATTAAAACAAACGCCAGGTGCCCAAACCGCTCTTTGTTGTCGACATCGCACTTCATTTAACTGATTTGAAAAAACAAAGCATGCATAAGTATAGAAAACGAAAAGTCCATTTTGTTTTTAGAGTACATATTTGTGTATCAAATAACACAAAACACATTGTACATTACAGCTTATTGTGAAACCTTAACTTAAAAATGGACGCCTTGACTGGTCCAACCTATTCAATTCATGCCTTGCTCGTTCACTCATCTGTTTACAAAGTAAGATTCTTTATTACGCAAGGCAGCACTGTTTTTGAACTATACCATTCTTCACCGTAAAAAATGTAAGATTTTGGAACAAAAATAGAGAAAAGAATTTCGTAAGAATTTACAGAAGTGAAACCATACTACTTCAGCACACAAAAGCTATCACACATAGCTCTCGCATCAATTTTAGGGCAAAAATATCCCTAAAAGATGAGCTAAAGTTGACCTCTCTACTACGAGGTGTGTATGATTCTCTTATTTTTCTTCTTAAAAGTGGTACAAAATTCACTGTAGATAATGATAGACGCAGCAACGTTTGTAAAACTATGTTTCAAAAATTATTTTGGGTCTAGAATGGCAACTTATGTATGATTTTATGGAATAAATTCATAGGATTGCACAAAAAACAGAATGTCATTCTTTTTATTCAAATACTGCCATTCGATATTTCCTTAAAATGAATATGTATTCCTTTACATCCTTAGGTGGTGTAGCATATGTAATGCAGGAGTTACTTAAATGTTTCGGGGATGATATTCCATGCATAATATAATAGAAAGAGCAATTGCTATGTGCTCAACAAATTTAACATAAGAAGCAGGAACACGCCCCCGGCAGTTATGTTTAGGTACTTATATATAACGAATGTAAGGAGGTTTAACAATTTCACGAAAGGGAGTAACAGACTGATATTTCAAAAGACAGTGGCTGCAAGGCAAAAGCAAACTCAGGCAATAACGGGAAAAGACCAAACAGATTTTATGCCTTTAGTATTTCTGCAAATATGCGTGTTCTCAAATAATAAGGAAGATCGCCAGGAATTTCACAGCAGCAGACCAACGCCGGAGTTTACGTGCTTAATTGGGCATTTAAACCACTGAAGCATAAAAAACCGACGTTTAAAATGAATGACGGTCCATAAAACTTTCTAATTGGGGAAATAGAATTTTGCACAATTGCTGTAATGAAACCCTGGGAGAAGTAAGGTAGCAAATAACCGAGATATAAATCACGTCCAAGCAACCTAGATAATGGACGTAGAACAGATAACACTTCTAGGAAGAAGATGATGGCTCGGCGAAGAGCGTGTGCAAGCTTCATCACGAAAAGATGAAAAAGGATTTAGTAATCGTAATTATTGTTTGTGGTAATCTTGGCTTGTCTCGTGTGAGCAGGTAAGGGAAGGTTTGCTGTGTGTAGTATAATTTAAGAATAGCCAAACACATCCCTTTGTCACACAAATTTGCTGTTTTTAATAGTTTGATTTACAGATTGATAAAACATGCATCTAAACAAGGAAGAATTTAATACAGAATATAAACACATCACTAAAACTGCTTTAATTAATAGTTTTAATAATGATTTTATACACAAAAGGATAGAACAATTTAAATATCAAGAATGTAAATGATGTTATATTTTCAAAAATGTACTTATAACCCCTGGGTAAATAAAAAATTACAAAACATTTTCAAAGCTTTTGGTATAATACTGGCACCTCAAAATAAATACAGTATAACAATTTACTACAGTGTTCTAAAAAAGACAAAATCTCAGAAAGCAAGAAATCGGCTATTTATCATGTTAACTGTTTAGAATGAGATAAGATTTATATCGGTGGGACCAAACGTAACTTAGAAACCAGAGCGAAGGAACGTTTCATAAATATTAAATATAAACAGACAGATAAATCGGCAGTGGCTGAAAATTTTTGGTCATCAAGTAATGAAACAAACCCGGAGGTTAAATTATTGAAGCAATTGAACGAACCGATAAATTAAATGGTTTGAGAGAAAATATTTATTTTGAGAAGTAAAAGCTAGGTGATGAATTTTGATATCCCACAGTTACATGTCCTCTATAAGTTTGTGTTTCCCCAGTAGATGGCAGTAAGATAGGGAGCTATTCTTCAAATTCCGGTAGTAGTCAAGATCAGTCAGTTAGTGTGTCAGTGCCAAGCTGACAGGCTGAAAATGAAGCAGATGTTGTTTTGAAACCGGTCCCAAGGATTGTGAATAAGATAAGTAAACTGTGAAATTGTGTTATTATAGTATTTAGTTATTCTTATTACTTAGTTTACTTCACTGTCAGCAGCCTCAGGTTTTTACATAAATAATATAATTTGTGATACCGAAATTATGGTTTGCCAAGAGCAAAGAATAATGATAGACGTCAAAGGAATGTTAGTTCTTTGTGACGACCAAGAGCAAGGTCAGTTCAGTTGGGGAAAGTTTGTAACAATGCCATGAATGAAAGGAGCAGTGTCCTTAGAAGGTTTCTAAAGGAATTGTCACTTGACGTATATGAATAGGGAATTCTTTGGATCATTTACAATGGCGACCAAAACAGCCACAAAGGGACTTTGTTTAAAAGAGTTTGAAAAGGAAAAGTTAGAGATATATACACGCGCGCAGTTGTGGTTAAAGCAGTCTTCGGTGTGTAGCCGATATGGCTATATCGCGGCTAGGAAGCCATTATAAACATTCTTCGGCGTTTAGCCGATTGAGGCGGGTCGCGGCTAGGAAGCCATTATAAAGTCTTCGGCGTGCAGCCGATAAAATAGAGAAGTCTGAGACGTCAAGCCTATTAGAGCGGTCAACTTGTTCTGTCTTGAATATTTGTCGGGTCATCAAAATTTATCGAGAAATATAATTAGCATCCAGTCACTATAAACCGAGATTGGTAACCCTCGGTCGGCAGCTTCCATTTTGAGGTTAGAAAAGAAGCAGTGAATAAATAATTTGGAGACGGGCATTCCAGTGTTGTAAAATTTCCTTCTCACACACATCCACGCATACCCTGAGAGAAACCTCATTGCTCGCCAATCATATTCGTCATCGTTCACCAATTATATTTGTAACAAACGCTACCTGTTGTGTAGAATACTCGCAAAGAACAAGCAATCAAAGTTGTATACCTTTTACAAGCTTTTTCTCTCATTCGCACAATCCCCAATTCCCGTTTTCTTTAATATCTGGAGGGGAACAAAATATGAAAGGTCAGGAACCGACACCCGGAACATGAGGCCCAATCTACACTCACACGCCTCAGGTTTAAAAAATACACCAAATGGTAATAAGAATGAGGAAATACTAAAATTTGAGGTTTGGCGTGTACTTCATCTATTCAGTAGCAAACCACAGCAACTCAAATGAACCGGAGCATTTTTATGGAATTCCACATTTCCTAAAAGACAACACATTTACCAAAATAGGTACAAATTCTTGTGTCATACTCATACGAATCTCCTAACCGTTATGACAAGAATTAGTTACCCGGAGGAACTTACGGTCATTTGCAGGAAACACTGCACAGCTTTCATGTCTCCGATGTGATACCGCGGAAGAAGAGATGAAGGGGAATCCGAAAGACGAACAAATTCGGACGAGGATTCGCGTTAAGATTAGCTGTACCTGTCCCCAGGAAGTGGCACCAGAAGACCAGTCAAGTGACAGGGAGAATTCTTTATACAGAGTATATTCCACTATATTGTTGAAAAGCGCTAATAGCTTCCGCCTTATACTGCAACAATGAAGCAGACACGAGGGCTGTTCAATAAAACATGATCATAATTTTATTACGGTCATAATTTTCGTACCAAAATTCAATCTTATTATATTCTGTTAGCTTAATGTGAAACAAACACACCGTAGTAGTTTCATTGTTGGTACTCCTGGTTCTCGCCTGTGAGAGCCAGGCAAGCTCAGACATGTTCAATATCGCGTACCGCTGTAATGGAGATAACATGCGAGGAACAATATGCAGCTTGAAAATTTTGTTTTCCTATCAACAAATCTTCAGTTGAGACCTATAAAATGTTACAGGAAGACTATGGAGTGTGTTCCAGTTACTGCTCTTACGGAAGAAAACATCAACACCGCTGCTGCCATTGTGAGAGAGGAGCGACGAATTCCCTTAAGATCACATTCGGACATACTGAACAGTTCATTGGGTGCCATCAACAGGTTGGTGACAGAGACAGAGACAGAAAGGTTCCAGGACTGTTGATTCCCGAACAAAAGGACATTCGCATGCAGGTCTGAATGCAGTTAAAGCTGATGTTAGAGGAAGTTGGGGTGTTTCTATCAAACGTAATCACTGCTGATGAAACTTGGCTACGTCATTTTCATCCTGAGAGCAAACAGCAAAGCTCATTGTGGAAATCACCTTCATCACTAACCCCCAAAAAAGCAAAAGTGGTTGCTTCTGCTGGGAAAGTTTATGTCATCTAACTCTTTGATATTCACGGTATGATTTATCAGCATGTTGTACCTGCACACACATCAGTAACTGGACAATACTACAGGAATATCCTGAAAACATTGCAAGTTCATATCAGGCACAAAGGACCGCAATTACGTGAAGCAGGCTGGATGCTGCACCACGATCATAATGCGCGGCCGCATATTGCCAATGTTGTTCCTGAATATCTTCAAAATTCAACGTGAAGTGCAACTCTCACTCTCCCTATAGTCCGCATTTAGCCCCTTGTGACTTTTTTATATTCCTAGCTTGAAGAAACGACTTCGTGGGAGGCATTATCATCAGAAGCAGTGGTGAAGGCTGCGGAGGTGATTTTGAAGGTTCTGATAAAATGGTACCCAGCATGTTTTTGAAGACTGGCAGAAACACTGGGACCAGTGCATCGCACTCAGGGGAGACTATTTTAAGGAGGACCTTCAAAATTTTGAGGATGAACAAAGGTACATTCTCTATTGAAGAGCCCTTGTAGAAGGAAATATTTTACAGAAAATTCGTAGGAGAGCCAGAACCAACCTAACGATCGTCTGTCGTCCTCTAAATGTTAGTTTGCAAAAGAAAAAATCCATTTTATGCGTTTTACATTTTGGTTTGTACAGTGCTCTAGTTGGGACAGTACGGTCCGGTACGCGTAAGTACCACCTAAAATTTGAGTACGTTATATGACCACCGTTTAAATTCGTGAAGCGATGCTTAGAATTAAAGAAAAAATGTTATTGGTTGTTCTTAGCACTAAACTGGAACGGCAAAAGCTTTTATATTAGCCATAAAGCTTCTTGGTATAACAATGAACGTCAGACGGTGAGAATCGCAATTCTTAAGTGACTGGACGACGATGTCTGCTAGCAAATTGATTCTACCTAACGAATCTAAAGTGATACCAAACCTAACGCCAGCTAACCATGTCTTAATCACCCGCAAACTGAGCAACTAATAAATAGCAGAATCATAGAAGCCCTGTGCACCAATTAAGGCCCAGAGATAAATCTGTCCATTGCATAAATTACAGACTCCTGCCGTAACACATCAATCGCCTTGCCGTACATCCGCGAAGCAGATGAGACGAAACGAAGGGACATTTTTGGAAACAGGAAAGTTCATAGTAAAAATCTGGACTGGACTCGAAACCGAGATTTCACGAATGTAAGCCTCTCACTTGGTCATTTCTAAATATCACAAGACTTGTAGGGTTTATTCTTGCAAAACTACTTTTACTATCGTTTGACCTAAAGATTAACAAAACGTTTTACTTCCAAAGTTTAGGAGCAAATTCATTTGACAACGCTGCTTTTGGGAAGTTAAGAACCACGAAATGGAAAATGGACTTAATGAAAGCTGCTTAGATTTTACTTATTAACGTCTTTAATGAATATCAAAAACGCTAAATAAAATGAAGTTAATTATTTGCCCAGTAAATGATGGTTAAATGCTTACATCTTCAGGACTAGCTCTGTCTGTGTTGCTTTGCTCTCTGAACCACAAAGTTGGGCCTTTGTTTGTGAAGCGACAAATCCCTGTTATCCTCACGTTTTTTAATATTCCCTGGTAAGGAAGCTGTCTGATCACATTTCCAGGGACCTGCAATTTTCAAGCTACTCTTGCTTGGCAGCACGAAGCAACCTGAGTTTCCGCTCCCATTCTGCCGGAAAATCGGCAGTGGTGTACAGTCATGGAACCAAAGCGGGGCCTCTAAATCCAATTTATCGCATGCACTCGGCATTATTTAGTTCCACTTTATACAATATTCCACCTGTTTACTTACGTCAGCAAACTAGTCAGCCAAAGCACCGACAACCTAAAGAAAACAATATAATTTTTTTGTCTCTGTGTGCTATACTTTTTTATTAAAACTAAACAATTATAAATTTAAGTGTCTATGATATTAGGCTGTTACACTTGACTTTATTTTAATAAAACTATATTAATAATTTTTAACAGTGATAATGTCGTGCCAAAAGGCTTAATAGGTGTTGTGTTCCGTCCAATTAACAATATGCTGAAATATTTTAGTTTCAAGAGTAGAGCCAGACTGAAAAATTCAATGCCATAGCTGGGATTTGAACCAAGGATCTTCTAGTCTCCGTCCAGCCGCTCTAACCCATTGAGCTGCTATGGCCAAAGTGCCAACATGACATTAAATTCTCCAACTAACTCGTGTTTTTCTCGGTAAACCACTAGGAGTTGTAATAACCACATGAGACAACTACCTTAATGGCGACTTACTATGCTGTAAGTACTTTAAGGCCCGGGCTTTGTAGTTCGGACCACTATTAGGTACAATTAATGAAAATTAATTGTTCTTTCACACTAGCCGTGTGTAGGACGCACTATGAAAGGGTAGTTGGAGAATTTAATGTCATGTTGGCATGCTGACACGTTGACCATAGTAGCTCAATGGGTTAGAGCGGCTGGACGGAGAACAGAAGATCCGTGGTTCAAATCCCAGCTATGGCATTGAATTTTTCAGTCTGGCTCTACTCTTTCATATGGCGTCCAACACACGGCTAGTGTGAAATAACAATTAATTTCCATTTTAGTTTCAAGCTGATGCAGTTTAAGTAGAGATAGTTAATCAAGAATGCGGGCGACGTGTAACAGATTCATGCGTACAGTTAAAGTTATATTTGTTCCTGCCATCATTCCTGTACACCAATCTTGGTAGTGGTACAGTACATGCTAACCTTTTCTTTTAATAGTTTACAAAGGTTCATTTAACCGCGTAGATCGTATCGGTCTATGGATCAATGAAAAGGGTGAAGTATTGCTTCATTGAATCCAAATGTAGGTTTCAGCATTTTTCACGATAAGAGGAAAACTCGGAAAAAAGCATTAAATCCTTGTAACTCGCCCTAAATGATATTCGAACACTGTTGAATGTGGGAGAGATATAAAGTTTCTACACCTTAGAGGTGAGCGAACTCTTGGGATACACTGATGGGATGATGTAAATCAGCCAGTATTGACATAAATAAATCAAATTTTTTGAAGTACTTTAGAGTTTATGAAATGTTTGTCCCTGTTGTTAAAGTGTTGAACTATTACATTCTTGTTAACCGATAAGACAAGGAAGAAGAGTGTAGGTCTTCATTTGAGAGATAGTGGCATGTTGTTGGAGCGACGAGAAGCTTAACTCAAGCTTAACTAGTACGGATTATATCCGTTAAAAGATAAAATGTTTTATAATTTTGAGGCTATTTAATTGTATTTTTCAGTACATGACCCATAATGATTGACGAAGAACTGGCCCAAAAGTACCGAGCAGCCCAATCTATGTTTTGGCAAGTCAGAATTGAATTCAACCAATCCCTTTGGAAAGGATGAAGCTGCATTCATTTCTAGTGTCCCAAGATCAGGTGGTCTATATGATATAAGTTAGCTGAAGCTAACCACTGGCGCGACATCCTTTAGAGGGCCAAGGCCTACCAACCCGACTGTCGACCTCACGCCCACTTACGCACGGCAGAGGTGGGCGATCATCCAACCGATACGGGGAGGAGATGTAGTCAGCATCTCGACTTCCCCCAGCCGGAATGTTGGTTTCCGTGACCAGGGCCGCCTACCTAGCGTAAGCTCCTCATTTTCCTCACGATGCTGAGTGAGCACCGGTCCTGTACCCGGGACCTAAAATCCGCACCAAATGGATGGGATCGAACACGGGCCGCTTTCCGTGGCATGCTGCCTTAGCCCGCTACGCCACCTATATATTATAACTATTACCGAAAAGGAATAAGAATGACACCTAATCAACTCAAATAACCATATTCTCTCAGAACTGAACGTTATAATGAAATATTTACGATAACGCAACGTGACTTGATTCTGCTAGTTCTAGGATGTAGCAATGTTTTATGTAATGGGGAAGGTTCAACCGTATGTGGCCTATTTCTCTGAAACATATTACTGAGCTTATTTTTTGTCGCTCATTGCAGTGGTCCCTTTTTGAGGAATTGCCTAGTTTTCAAAATACACGTAACTACATCACTGCACTGCACTGCGAGTTGTATGAAATTGTTAGATTTGGCATTTGCGATTCTTTAATGTAGCCAGTGCCCTCTGCTGTTGTGTAGAAGGAACTTACCGCAGTACACTATGTTTAGTTGGTACATTGAGTAGTAATAGCAATAGGTTTTCATATTCATGTCATAAACGTTCCAGCATGAATCACATTCATCCCATATATGCTATTAAAGCATGTGTGTGCGTGCGTACGTAGATAGAATTACTCCTCTTGAGCTTCATGTAAGAAATATTTGTTTATTTTACCAGATATTTTTCCAAGAACGAAAATTTAAAACAAAGCATTGTCCTTCCCCAAGTTACAAAACAATTTGGAAAATTCTTCCTCTGGCCTGTATAGCTGCAGTAGAAGAAATCGGTCTCCAACATCTGAAATATGTGAAACAAACAAAGTGGACGTCGATCTGTATTGACTGATCTCATCAGCTAAAGTGAATGGAATATTTAAAATTTTCCATGAAAACTGTAGGGCGGTTTGTGAGGGAACTTACATTTACCCATTGTGTGTAAAATTAGGAGGTATTTATTCTCACAGTCAAGTGAATTCGCTTTATTCCCACTATGTATCAATTAGACCTAGAGACATAGTTATTTAGGATTAGGTTTCAAATATACAAAGTGGTGCCGAAATAAATATTGGAGAAATTGGGCAATTGGTCAACAAATACTGCTCCTATGTAGTTATCATCCAATATTATTGAGAACCAATGAGTCATCAAAATCCTCTCCTACCCAAGATTTAAGAGGACAAGCGGACCACCGTTAACATTCAAATGAAGAAAACGGTGACACATTTAAAATATTGTTACTATGGAGTGTGTGTCAACCGATTCAAATAGTTATTCGCTGGCAACGAAGCCTATATATCGTTGAAACAGGTTAGGTTTAAGGCTAGGTTTAACAGGCTCTCCGGCTGAGGGTACAGAGAGCGAGAATCAGGTCTAAACAAATAAAAGCAACACTCGAAATATAAAGTTAGTTCCATGGTTCGAAATGTTTCAAAACTACGTAATTCTCATGGGCATTCGTTCATCTGTAGAATTTACTTTTACTTATAGTTATAAATGATGCCTGATGAATGTACACATTTTACCCTTATATGAATATCTTCAAATTAAAATATTCTAATTTTATGTACATATTGATAACTGATTCGTATCTACGAGTATAATATTCATTACAGGAATATGTGTTCGTTAACGTAATTTTCTAATATTTAATTACGTATGGTTCGTTTCTTCTGCCTGAATTATAACAGGATTCCACAATGGACGCACAGACAGGTATTTTTATGCAAGACCTGGGAAGAAGGAATGACATCAGAGCGTTCTGCTGGTGTGTTGGAATCCGGGCCAGGGGTAAGAATTAACGTAAGGGTCCCTAACGTGGGATTCATCTATGCACCAGGGTTCGCTGCATAGTCGCTAGACGCATGGAGCTCGACACCAGCCCGCCCTAGCAAAGCAGATGACTGTGACGCCACCCATATGCCGAGTACAGCAGTTATAGTTTGCAAAGCCTACACGCAGAAGCAGCACACAGGCCCATCGGCCTAACCGGAAAACATAGGATTTCGATAAAAGTGAAATAAAATAGAGAAACGAAAAGTAGGGGAAAGGAAATTAACCAAGCCAGTATTCACCTAGTGACAAAGGAAAACCGCCAAAAATCTTTTGGTCAGATGGTTCGGCCACCGGGAATTGAATACGGAACCTCCCGAATGACAGCTGACAACTCTTTCAATAACGGTAACCCACTCTTGGATTGTAAACGCAGTTAACCGGAAGACATCAATTTCTCTCCCTCCGGTCGTTTACTGCCTATTTGCCCTTCAATGTTGTTATGTTAGTTTGCATTATCCATTTTCCTCTTCTCCTTTTACTGGAAGATAATAAAGCCAAATATACTCACATGAAGAAGGGAAAGGATTGTGATAGGGGATCACAAACATATAATACGGAGTCACATAAATGATTGCAATAATCACTTTCCATAAGTTGGGATCAATGCAATGATGCGAAAAATATATTTTTTTTCCTTCAGAGAATGAAACTTATTAGATATGCAATTCATTGGTTTTGTTAATTGCAATTAGATATGTTAGTGCAATGGAGATGTGTATGGTGTTTAACGCCCGCTTTTGCTACTTATGGCACCGCAGGCGGTGACACTGATGGTATATGAGATGAAGATGGAGCACCGGTGGAATGAGATGGCGGGGGAAACCGGAGGTTCCGGAGAAAACCCACCGCAGCGTCGTGTTGTCCACCACAAATCTCAGTTTGCGGTCGCTTGGGATCGAACCCGGGCCGCCTTGGTGAGAGCAAAGCGGTCTAACCACTGAGCCACGGCGCGGCCACAGTGTAATGGAGAAAACCATTAGCTCAAATTAAACATGGCTATAATAGAACAGGTGCGTGTGTCAGTACTTAGAAAGAAAGAGGTTACACATTGCATTGCACATACGACTAAATACTTTTAGGACTGGAACAAGTAGGTAGAAACGTTGCTGGGGAGCTATAAGTAGTTGGAATTTAAGTTAATGTGGAGGCATCTACTTTTAAAACCCTCGACCTTCCCGTCCTTACCTTCGTAACTAACTGAAATATTTACTGCGATCGAAGCGTTTAAAGACTACGCCTGGACTTCAGAGATTTAGCGGTCACCGTCAAGGAATCTTCAGCTGAGCATTTGCTGCAAATCACAGCAACGTACCCTTAAGATCATTATTGCGGAAACATATTAAACCATAAATATTTTATCTCTAGAAGTTTATATATAAGTAGTTGAGGGGTTACAATTTCAGGTTAATAAGATTCAGAAACATTTGAATTTTTCAACCCCAGCGTTGGCCAATCACTTCAAATATCTGGTGTGAATGAATTATTTGTTGCGCATATTCCAGAAGTTTACAATTTACAACCTCAGGCTACATTTATTTGTGTTTTCCTTGTTGCTACCTTGGCTTACTTGGCACCCTGGTCTTCTGCACTGCCAGGTAGCTCTTAACCTCCATGCCTCCTTGTTACATAATTAGCCACTTTTCCCCCCAATTTTCCTTTCTTATATTCTTTACATTTCTTGCCCATTTTTCTTTTACTTTCTTTAAGAAATCCGCAATACTTAACTTCTTTTCTGCCTTTCTCGTTTACTTCTCTACTTTCTCCCATTTTTCCTCCCAAACCTATTTCTCCACATTGCAACCTCCTGGCATTGTGCTACAGGGTGCTCTATGCTTTCTTTTCACTCACACAATTCACAAATTCCCTTTTCCCTACCTCTTATCCCTCTTAGAAGTATTGTCCCTGTTCTCATCAAAGCTAGCCCTTATCTTTCTTGCCTCTTGCAGTAATCTACGTATGCTTCTGGTCTCCAATTTCTCTTTATTTGTTTGTAAATTTGTAATGACTTCACATTTTCTAGACTTCCCCATATTTCCTGCCTTTCTATATCTTCTATTATGCATTTTACTAATTTACCCACATCGCTTGTATTCCTTTCCTCTAATCTCCATATATCTCCCATTCCTATTTTTTCCATAATTCCTCCTATCTCTGCCCACCAACTATTTAGTTCTCTAATCCTTTTTGTTATCTGATGCATAATTTCATAAATTCCCCATCTTCTTTGGCCAAACACTTACACGAAAATTTTATTATTCTTTCCATTATTATTCCACTTCCTTTTGTCTTTCTTAATTCTACTACAGCTACTTCCCTAGTTGCTGACCTTGGTAAGCCTAGTAGCTCCTACAGATACACCGGAGAACGAGTTGGAGACGCGCATATTCTATTGATATCAGTCGAGAACAGTAATAGGTATGTAAAGCGGAACATCAACATAGCACGCCATTTAGATACCCACTTAGCGTCAAAGTATTCTGACTTTTTTATTACTTGACATCTCACTCCATGAATCCACGTGACGAAAAGCACATTCACTTAACATCGTGCTCTATCAGTGGGGTTATTAAAGCCCATTGTTTGGATTCAAGTGTTTCTCATCCATACATCGATAGAAGTATACCCTAATAAATAAAGCCGGAGATTTAATCGAGAACTGCTGATTCAGGCGTAACTGAGGGCGAGGAAGCATATACATTACAGCCAACTACTGGGCGTATTCCAGGAATATGTCGTGATCCAGCACGAAACCAGAGCGTTTCCCTAATATAAATTTAGTGCAACTGTGCGATACAGCATGAGCTATGCTTAGCCTTAATCAGCACCCTAAGACGACAAGGGCACGTTTATAACAGAGGTAACTAATGTACGCACACAAAATTATCTGTTAGTACGTTAATAACAATTATTTAAGATTGAGTTTATTTATCTGCAAGCCTGTAAGATATTTTCATTTATGATAAACTCGAGAGTTTTAGGGTACTTAAGTTTGCTTCCAGAAATACTACAGAACGGAAGCTGTCGTCAACTGAAACAGAGCTGCTTTAAAAGCTTTGATCTATCTCCAAGTAATTTTAAAATTGAAGTGATGTGTAATGCAATATTAATTGATAATACTGTTATCTCTGAAGCCATGTGTATGTGCCGGGCGACTCCGCTCTTGCACAAAGTTACGGAATCAACAATTCACAAAGGCTGGAAAATAAATTTCACAGTTCACAATTGGAGAAGAGAAAGGAGCTTCTGTATACAAAGTAATTGCATTCTTCACGTACACTGTGTGTAAAATAACGAGAATTATTATGCAAAACGTATGTCGTAATACAAAATAACTGCCTTGTTGAACTCTATACAGTCAGAATAGGGCGAAATATATAATACACGTAGGGTGATATTTCTTAACAATTGTTTCTGAAAATGCACAGGTATTTTCATATTTGCATGTTTTGTAATCGCACGGAACAGAATAACTTTGGTAAAACATATCTAAGTGATATCTGGTCCAAGTGGTGTGTAGCATCGTTAACTTGGATATAGCAGTTTTGATAATCATAGAAGTACTTACTTACTACAAATTTCACAGGTTATTAACGTTTATAAAACGGGTCTAAGTACGCTCTATATTCTTTTTATTTTTTATTATCCCTTGTCTTCGGTAAAAGCCTTACGTTTCCCATTTCTTAGTAAAAGAAAAAAACAAACCAACAAGCAAAGGCATCCTAATCTGGAGAAATTTTGCAAGAAAAGTTATCCTGATTCATTCCACTTGTATCTCTAGAGCTGCATCATTTTTTTCCATTTAATTAAAGCCGGTTCTATTTGATTCAGATGTATAAAGAGTACCTTAGATAACATGTTTTTGCGAAGCTTTCGTCATCGTTTTGACCTCCGACCCAACAAGACGTCACTTTAGTCTTTTCCGGGTACCCCGTATGGCATGTGGGCACCCGAGGTAACACTGGAGTTAATCCGAGCAGCAGCAAAAGCTGAACTCCAAATCATCCAAAAGAACTGTTTGGCCTCAAAATCTATACCACTTTAAACCTATAAACACCAGGGTGTAAAAATGGTATTGCATCCTGATCACAATTAGAGGGGCAATCCAGCTACCTCGCAATACTTCCTCAATCGAAAACTCCCGTTCCATCCTGCATTCACCAAAATTTCCAACCTGCGGTTAAACCCAGAACCTGGGTGGGCACGCAGCAAAAACCTTCTGCCAGTACCTTGTGTGTGTGTGTGTGTGTGTGTGTTTGTGTGTGTGTGTGTGTGTGTGTGTGTGTGTGTGTGTGTGTGTGTGTGTGTGTGTGTGTGTGTTTTCACCTCACGCACTTCTGAGCTCTTTATTTGACAAAGAACAAGACTGCACGACGAGGTGCATTGGAAGGGCCCTACTGCGATTTCATCAAATATATGCCACAAGAAATATTATTTATAAGGAAAGTTATTTTGCAGATTGATCTAAATCAAAAGATGTTTATCAATCATATGTACAGGAAAAATCAATACATGTTCTGGTAAACTGAACATGCTCCGAAGTACACGATAATGCTCATTGGCATTACATATAAAATAATTACTTTAGGCTAAACTGATGTTCTGTAGAACGATATGATACTAGAGCATTTAATTGTGTATATCGGTAAAATTACCCCTTAAGATAATGACACCTGTAGAGTTTTTAATATGCATATAAGGTGTAATTATTAACGTTTGCTGGGCCGCGACGTGGCCGAGCGGTTAGACCACTAGACTCTCACTTAGATGGCCCATGTTCGATAGCAGGCGACTGTACGTGCAAATTATGATGGACAACATGGCAGCTGGGGTGGGCTTTCTCCGGGATCCCCGGTTTCTCCCGCAATCTCATTTCACTTTTGCTCCAGCTGCATTTCATGTATCATCAGTATCACCGCCTGCAGTACCGTATGTAGTAAAGGCGGGGCGTTAAGCATTACACACACACACACACACACACACACACACACACACATGCGCGTGCACGCACACACATATTAATGTTTGCTCGTATGGCGGTCCTTCATGCTCCGGACACCAGTAATACTTAATCATGCGGCTACTCCCATAACTATGATAACCGTCGTATGCTTTAATACCTACAGTTTCATATGTGCTCAAAAAATCTTCCTGTTGACTAATCAAGAAGGGTTGTTAAGCAAAAATGTCTCTGCTTTTACCATCCAGAGCTTAGCAAAATAAATGGAAGCATATTTAGTTATGTGTTAGTATGTATGGCAATGTTTAGGCTTTTGATGCACATTATCACTAAATTGGTCCAGTGCTTTCAGAGAGGATGTTCCCACTTCAGACGGAAGTCTCATCTGTTCCAAAGAGTCCTGAAGTGTAGTTAGAATAATGATTATTAATGACGGTCTTTGCTTATTTCAATGACAAATAAGACATCACCATGCACGTTGCGGTGCTCATTTTTATCAATATTATGATGAAAGTGGCAAGGTGGGCGAGATAACGAAAGATTGTGAGGAAAGCAAGTGTGTGTCTTGTTGATAAATCACATGATTCAAGGGGAAAACATCAGACATTTAATTAAAGACGTGAAACCATTCTGAGCTTTGAATCTATAGGAGTAAGTCAACGGCTTTCGCTGAATCGAAAGAAAGAGAGCGTGAGGGTTTTCGGCCGTTACATATCCATGAACTTCTTCAGGGCACTTAAATTTGGGCAAATATCCGTCCTTATATCATAGTAGAATCACACTGAAGCCTGTGGTACTCCAAGCATGATCTAACTCTACAACTATAAAATGAGAGGTATATGTCCCAATAAATCAATTTTGAGTAAAAATGTGACCACATTTCAAAAAGGATGGTAACGTTTGTAATGTAGGACTTTGCACCAAAGAGTTGGACATCGGAGAATTTTAAAGTTACGCGTTTAATAAAAGTGTCTGATTTCCAAATCTGTTATCAATATTCTTTATCAATTTATACACCTTAATATAAACCTGCTATACAATTCTTTAATTCATACTTACAGTGCATGTCTTTAAGTTTACTGAATTGTGTTTATATACTAATGACTGTACATAGTTATTGAGCCCAAAACTTCTTCTTTGTAGTTAAAATTGTGTTATCATTTCATTACGTTCTAATAGATATTGTGACGACCACCTGCCCAAGAGCGGAGCTGCCTACAGATACATGTTGTTCAGTCAGCTCGCAGTTACAGAGAGAAAGTCTCTCGCTTAGAGATTACTCATGTAGTCATAAAGGGGGGGGGGGAGGGAGGGAGTGACGTCACCCACCACCCGAGTCAACAGAGCAAACCAATACAATCTGTGACAATATTTGCAGGAAGCTTTACAATTAACATTTTCGTAATGACTTTGACAATTAAGATACTTCCTGTAGATTCTGTATTTAAATTGTTTCTGGTAGACAGAGAATAAATTAAACTGTATAAATAACTAGTGCAATATCGTGGAAAAACAGTTATACTGTAAGGTTAGTAATGTAACGTTTAATTACATACTATGAAAAAGGGAACTAATAAACAATGAATAAATTTTAAAATGTAGAATGTTTCGTTGTTTTTCTATACACCAAAATATAGGCCTAAAATGAACGACAAGTCCGGAAACAGTGGGGTGTATGGACACAACTGAAGAAGGCCACAGAGAATATGGCCGAAAGTTTGGATGCTAGCTTGCTTTTAACTCGGCTGAAATCCATTAAAATCCATTAACTTGTTCAGTTTGACTGTAATGGCATGTTTTACAATACACAAAAGCACATGCATCCCAAACCCTAAAGTTGTCATATATATCTTCCCCTTGGAAATGATGAATACTGTTTTCCATTATGTGATAATTTAACACAAATATTTTAAATGCCCAGTTTAGCCACCCTCCTCGCAAAACAATAATAAAATTTATCGAAGCGTGATCTAAATCATGGATGAAATTGAAGTAATTCAATGTAAACATAATCCTCATTTCAGAATTATAGCGAGCTTAGCGAGTTAGAGAAAAGCCAGTGTCGGTGTGTTATTTTTAGTTAGAAGGAAGGAGAAATATTTATATACAGATGTTATTCCTCTAGGGATATAACCTGGTAACGTGACTGTACATAAGACTATATGAAGCGAGAGCTAATCCACATCCCTTCTCTTGGCGAGCAGGCCGGTACCCTGACTACCGTGAATGGAGTAGCTTCTCTTTTCCTAGCTGGTTACACAATGCATATATACGCAGTTTCGAAAAGACAAATTTGATTTAATTGCGTTACCCTTTATTGCAATTGTTGTTGTAAAATACGCGAAGCCGTTACAAAATACAACAAAACATTTTATTTAGCATTAGACTAGTATTAACATCTAGCAATTTAGTCATCTAACAAAAAGCAGTGAGGCAAACTCCGATTCACTGATTTATTGGTAATGACTTCCTTCCTAGTGGACAAGGTGTTACGATATTTTGGAATCTAAACATGTATCCGTGCATCATAGTACTGAATAGAACGCCTCAAATATACACTAGTAGTTAAGAAGAGAAGCGCGAAAGAGGGACAGATGTAACCTATTAAGATATCCCTCCAAAAAGAGTTATTCAGATGGTCACAAGACATGCAATGTTTTCAATATTTTGAAAAAAATTGTCTTTCAAGGCTTCTTTTTCATATTTGTGACGCAAAATTTAAATCCCATTTTATTACATACACATACACACCAGTTGTCCCAACTGCCCCGTCTTTCAGTTAAGCAGAAATACCTTCGTGCGTTAGAAAAGTTGTAGAATGCACTGTGTAAGTCCAGGTAAAACGACGGCAATGGCGTGAACGAATATTGCTCGGCAGCGATCGTCGCGAGGCAGTTCCCAGTCATAATATACAACAACAGCCTTAAAGACACAAAAAGTATTAGAACGTTTTCCGTTTATGTTAGAGAGTCCTTTTCGAGAGAATATACTCACTCTTTAGATAGAAAATTTATTGAGCAATTTTTATTTCACTTTTCCGAAATTGCCCATAGCAATTTACATTCTCGATTACGTACTCTCGGTATTTAGGTAAAATATTGAATTTCAACGAAATTTCAGTGCACATACAAATCTTAAGGTTCCCTGAATTTAATAAAAATGTAATTTTAGGAAAAGGTCCGCGCGCGCACGTGTCTGCGTGTGTCTGTGTGTGTGTGTGGGGGGGGGGTTGGGTTGGTAGGTGGGTGGGTGGGTGGGTGGTTGGGTGGGTGAGTCCGCGTATCTGTGAATAAGAAAACTTAAACATAAAAGTATGTTAAATACCAAACTTGGCATTTTGTTCCGGCATCTTCCAAACATGCAATTAGATTTTCAAGAAAACCCTTCCCCACCGAATAACCTTTACATGGAACATTTTTCGAATGCTGTGTATTTCTCAAAACTATCTCTAAAAATTTTATTTAAAATAATATGTTTAAAATATTTTCGTAACAAATGCAATTTATATCTTAAATTTTCTGGAAATGTACTCAAAATTCCTGTACATTCTGGGAACGTTTGAAGAAGTTAAAATCCTTAAGAGATAAAACTATTCTCACTGCATAAAAATGGAGGTTTCTTTAATACACACAACTTATATCCCATAATTTTGTTTTTGGTGGAGTGAGTAACTTTGAAGCTATTCTATATTATGACTAGTTGTCTGAATTCTCCAATAGTTACACTTTTTCTAAAATGGGAAGCCAATTTTCATATTTAATGCTTTTCCATTGAACGTAAACGTAACAAGCGACCAGCTACACCAGAGTCAACTATTCCTTAATGCCTGTAGCATTACCATATTGGACTTGAACCTACAAGAAAATTAGCAATAACGTAACGTTTATTTCGATTGACATGAAGTTATATATAGAAATAACCATTTTTAAGAATGGTTTTACAAGAGTTGAGGATCGTATGAGTGCAGCACATCAGATCTAGAGCCATGCAAACATTAAGGGCACATTTTGTGTTTGCTCGCTATTATTGATATTATTTCATTATTATTTATAATAATATTGTTGTGTATATTATTATTGTTATTATCATTAATATAATTAGATTCCTTATCACAATTATTATTAAATCACCATAACTTTTGTAGAGTAAATCTAAACATTAAAGCGACTGATCTGCACCTTTAGTTCAGGATAGAATATGAATATATCTTGTGTGTCTGTAGCTTTTTGCCTTCGTATGGAAATAACATTATCGAAACTTTGCTAAACTGTCCTGTTCTGTTTCAGTAATTGCGATTTGAAGGTCCCTATTACAGGCTAAATATGTGCTTTTGTTTATTTCGTAGCCGATGGACTATCGTTTTGAACAAAATCTCCTGTGTACCTTAGGGGCATTTGACATTTTAGCGACACAGTGCGGAGACCAATACGTTTGCACTGCACTGGCTGACTGTGGCTCTCTTACGCGCAGCCCAAGAGCTCATAAGAGGTTTGAATTCAAACAAAGCAATAGTATCCCTTATTCATTGCTTGTATAATCGTAATGATCTAATTACCTCATACGGTAAGTACACAAATATAGTTATGCTATATTTCCACTCAAATTTCATAACTGAATTTGGGGGTGGAATGCAACGCTTTTCCTAGGTACTGTAAGTAAATTGCCAAATTAAAAGGTGAATCTATTCTCTCGAAAATACAGACTCATAAACATAAGAAGGAGATATTCTAAGACTTTTTGAATTGTTAAGGCTTGTCTATTATCACGAACTCCATATATCAGTTTAAGCTTGAGAACTGCCTCACGACGTTCGCTGCGGAACAAAAGACAGACACACCACTACGTCCTTTTAACTGGATTTACGCCGTCGTGTTCTGCAACTGCTCTAACGTATCTCAAAGTCAGGGCAGTTAGGCCACCTGACGTATCAGAGCAGCGATGTCACGTCAGTTCCATCAGCTCAAACCGCCAAATATGCTCCCGAAAGAAAGGCAGGTTAGCGTGTGACGTCACCGCGCTGACAAGAAACATGTCGGGTATTAGAATATGTAAAACTTGGGTGTTGTAACATTAATGCTGACTGTTTTAATTGCACAATTGGTCACAGTATATAAACAATTACATTTTGGCTCTGTACTATGAGAAATTATATAACAACTCGTAGTTATCTGAAGGTCAGGTATGTAAAGAAAATAAAATAAAACACAAAGTAATTTTCTCTGCAAATTAGAGACCCATTTAGAACAGGATTACGTAGACATTTTCCGACACTTTCCATTTCCTTCTTCTTTAACTAGTTTATCAATGTGAGGACGTAATGTCTGGGCAATTTGTAACTGAGGGCTGCATGTTAGATTTTGATCCGACAAGATACTTCGGGGTTTGGACTTAGCTAATTTCATAACAGAAAAAGAAATTGTTCGCACACATATGTCGAGCCAAACATACACAATGTCCGTGCGGTAAGTGAATATATATATATATATATATATATATATATATATATATATATATATATATATATATATATATATATATATCCTTCAATAAATCGTCACATTGTAACTTTAACAGTTCCATTAGTTACGTGGCAAATGCATTTGTCACCGAGTGTGCTATACCTGACTGAATTCTCAGATTCTGTACTCACAGCACCATTTATATGGACAACTTGGTACCACACGGCTCCAGCCTGACGTCACACGCGTTGCAGGCCTCGCTCCCGGCTGAACTGCGTCTCGAGTCTGGAAGCTGCCTTCCTCTGTATCAGAGGTTACTTCAGAGGCTCAAACTGATAAATGGTGGCTCAAAATATTGCAACTTTGTGGGTTCGTGAAATTAAAAGTCCAATTTCAAAAACTCAAAATGTTCTTTATTTCCACAGAATTGCAGTTGGAACATTTGCCGATTACACAGAATTACGTAGCGCACACAATTACAATTAACCAGTTCGTCTGTCACAGGTCTAATCCGCACTCGCAATTACGTACAACTCCTCCGATGCACGCACACAGTCTTCCAGTCCGTTCACTAGCACGGCGCTCCTCCGGCTGCTCGCCATAAACTGAACTGACTTGGCAACTGCAGCCCTTTTTATAGGGAGATCGCTGTTTCTGGAAGTCTCACGGTTCAATGAATTACCCCGAAGGTTCCAGACGTCAGGGAAGGGGAAAGAGATGGCTAGTGATGTTTTTCCAACCATCTCCTCGTTAGCGCTACAAGATAAATGGGTAGGCGTGGCTGATGCTTCCCGTCGGGTCCCGGCCTGCCAGCTGCTGGTTCTGTCGGGAATTCCGATGTTCGGGTGACAATATTTTAAAATTGAGTTATTATGTAAAATGTCAGGGAACTGCATATTGTTCGTATCACCATGTTTCACTCACAGTTCACCGAAAGTTTTTAAAATTTTAATTTTGGCATGATTTCACGAAAACGAGTATTTGGATTGTAGGAACTGGAAAGTATCTGTCCTTGCATTCAACTGTTATTTTTTTACTCCTGATATAAAACTCAACATTCTTTGGTCTACTTTACATGAAAACCTATTACTAAACGTCCCAAGCTCCCCCCCCCCCCCGCCAAAAAATATCTGTGTTTTACATTAAACCCCCACGCAAATACGTTTGTTTACACCACATGTTTACACCTCATTGTCAGAATATCACTGTAAGGAAATATAAGTTATCAAACATAATGCACAACTTCAGAAACTATCTAATCCTTAACTTCATTATATATATATATATATATATATATATATATAATATACTGTTATAAATGTATAATTTCAGGTCAGATGCGCTCAGGGAATCCAAGTTACTCCTAACATGAGCATTGGTGAGGAAGGGAGAACTGGGCCGCGCCGTGGCTCAGTGGTTAGACCGCTTGGCTCTCACCAAGGCGGCCCGGATTCAATCCCAGGCGACCGCAAAGTGAGATTTGTGGTGGACAACACGGCGCTGGGGCGGGTTTCTCCGGGACATCCGGTTTCCCCCGCCATCTCATTCCACCTGTGCTCCATGTTCATCTCATGTATCATCAGTGTCACCACCTGCGGTGCCGTATGTAGTAAAAGCTGGTGCTAAACACTACACATTTCACCTCAAGGGAGAACTGAAAAAAGTAAAAGTAAACTTATAATGCTTAAAAGCTACCCTTACTTCATTTTCAAATACTTATAAATGAAAATATTCTGCTTGGTAGAGTAGAGCACAAATTTGTGTATTCCAGGATTTGATTAAATTGTCACAGCAATTATTTTAAGCGTGCTCTTGCCATTCTTTAGGGTAGGTTTGACTACGGTCAGCCATGACTCGCATTCGTGACGTGTAGCTCTGGGAGTCTATTACGTCTGGCTTTAATGTGCGCAGCTAATCGAGTCACCTGCCTCATGGCAGCCCCTGAAGACATATGAAAATCACTTTACGGATTCAAGGAAGACTGGCATAAGCAGCAAAATATATTGAACAATGAATGATTATACAAATGGCATACACGTTCACAAGTAGTAGATCCGAGCTTGAAAGTAATACATTCGACACTTCTCCATACATTTGTTTAATTATTCTTCTCCAAACCTGCATTTACATTATACTATCCTTATAAGTCACTATTCAGTTTAAATGTGTTCAAACACATATATTTGTTATTGGATATGGTAAAACAAGTGCCTCTCGGAATTAAGACGAATACATCCTGGCGTTTCTGATGATGCTGAATCACATATATATGTAATTGCTTTAACCTTTGTTTCTTTCTTTTTCCCCTTTATTCTGACTGTTACATAATCCACAAAATCTCTTAGATGTTTATCTGAAGTCCACATTACCCACTGAAAAGGAATAACCACAGCCTGCGCATATATCATGGTTAAGGCATTCGCAAATAGCTGCAGGATAATGGGGAGCTGCATTTCTCCTAGAGAAACTAGTGATTGCAGTTAATTAGAGTGAAAAGTTACGTGGAAGGCTCTTTAGAGACCATATCATAGGGTTTAACGGTGCAACAGTGAACAGTTTACTTCCAAATTAATTAGATGCAGTCCCTTTATGATGATGATGATGATGATGATGATGTTTTTTGTAATTTACGTCCTCCAACGTTAAGTCATATCGGATGATGAATGGAATGGGCGAAATGATGCTCAAATGAGCCTGGGGTCCATGGAGCTTAGAGTTACCCGACATTCGTCTTTCAGGATAAGGGAAAACCCAAACACAGGCCCTCTTGAACGTGAGGCAATCCTGCTACCACCACGCTACCGAGGTGGGCTGGATGGTGATGGTGATAAATGAAATGTGTAGTGTTTAACGCCCGCTTTTACTACATACGGCACCGCAGGCGATGACACTGATGATACATGAGATGAAGATGGAGCACCGGTGGAATGAGATGGCGGGGAAAACCGGAGATCCCGGAGAAAACCCGCCCCAGCGCCGTGTTGTCCACCACAAATCTCACTTTGCGGTCGCTTGGGATCGAACCCGGGCCACCTTGGTGAGAGCCAAGCGGTCTAACCACTGAGCCACGGCGCGGCCGGGGCTGAATAGTGATGGTGATGGTGATGCTGATTAGTATTATTTATTATTATTATTCATTATTATGTGGATTTTCAGTGTGATTAATCAGTGTATCAAGTAGGAGCGATCAATTTTATTACTAGAATGTCATTACTAGTATCATTCTTTGTATTTTTAGTTTCTAACCCATACATTTCTCAGTTTTCTCACATCCGCACTTTAAAAAGTGCACAAAATCTAGTGAGCTAAAGCTCCTAGTAAACCTTATTAAACGACGCCTTTGTAAGATATACAACAAACAGAGTTCGTGATATTCTTACAAAGGTGAAATACAGATGAAAGACAGAAAATTGAAAGAGGTAAGAATTTTCCTTTTGGATAATCTGTGCTAATGGAATCCAGAAAATGTAATAAAATTATAATATTTCGGATATATTTAACTTATTTTACCTTATTTAAATGCGAAAGTGACTTCAATGATTAATGCTATAAAGATGAGCAGGTGCATTCTTACAGAAAATGAAGTGATTCCTATTGTTACTTCTATAATAGTCTTCACAGTTTATTGGAAAAATTGCTGAGCTCTCGTCACACTAAGTAGTTCTGTGCAATTCTTTGTTAAATAAAAGAGAAGAAAGAAATTATAAAAAGTGCATTGTACAGTTCTCTCAACCTGTGGAAATTCAACTATACATACAATACTGAATAAAATGCAAGAACAAAAGAATTGTGGAGCATAGAATGTTCAATTTAAGCTCCCAGTTTAAGCTGCTGTTAGCAGAATTAAGTTGTCAAAAAATACGGCGGGAAACGTCTGAGGATGTCTCAAGCGCTTCTCAGTGTTTCATCAGCAGACTACATTGATAAAAGGATCCTCTAGTAAAATCAACAATACCGACGAGCACATTGGCAAGCTCTACGGCATTATCAGTCGGATAGCAAGACCTGTACAGTCTGCTTCTTGTTAGTACCTCTTTAGGGTTGGTAATCGAATGCCGTTTCAGCTCTTTTGTTTCACTATGTTATAGATGCAGGAAATTTTGGTACAGTAATGCTAATATATTTGTTTCCATTCTCCATTTGTCCACCATAGTCATAGATCACATATATGCGTAGCTTGCTTATAGTGACGTCGATATTTTTCCGCTGTGTACCATGGTGAATAACTTGCTCAAGGATACACTACCAGTCAAAAGGTTACGATCGCTTATCACAACTATGGATTTATGGATGAATCAGGAATTGTCTTGAATATTATATTTTAGCCCCATTCTGATAATAAAATATGTATAAACATGCAAATATTACGTGCTTCACCGCGTAGAGGAATGCTGATTAATATCCAGTACTACACTGACGGGCCTTGGCCTATGACGTTTCAGTTCTAATAGGCCTCATTTCTTCAGCAGTCTGTGTAGCAAGCAGTTCGCATTGGTTTACAGTACATTGTGCCCATCTAGCACTGTGTTTGTACACCTCAAAATGTTCGCAACTTATTACCTCCTAGTGGGAGGAAAGAAGAAAATTGGAATTGAAAAACCAGCTGAAATTTTAGTTCTGCATCAGGAAGAAACGTTTGCTTCTTCTATACGCCAGTCCTGTATGGGGATGTGTTTCACCTACTCATATTCACAAACACCAGGTGTTTCAAAACAGGATATTACAATTGTCTGTGAACGCCCCGTAGTATATCCGGAATGCACAGCTGCACAGTCATCATAAATGAGTACATCTCTACAACGACAAGCAGATTCTTTGCTCACCTTCCTTATGTATCAGGTGATTTATTCTTCCAACTGGGACGTCGCCTTGATGCTGCACCAAGGCTGAAGGCACGCTTGCCACAGGACATGTTATTTCTATAATGTTTATTTATTCTGTAATGAAGAAATTATTTAATTTAAACTCACACTAATCAGACCAGTTTGCTTCAGAACTCTAATATAAGTATCTTCTATCCCTGTATGCGTTAATGTTATTATGTATATTATGTATATAGCTCCACAATTTGTATAGCACCAACTATGCTGAGCAATTGAAATAAAAATTCAACAAAAAAGAAGAAAAGTTGGCATTACCCAATCTACAGTGGTGTTTACATTGAAGCGCTTGAAACAAATTGGTACCAGTGTAAGTGTTTTTCTACCTAGAAGACCCCGAGTAACATCATATGGGGGTGATCAGTTTACATGTGTACGGAATAAACGTCCGAAAACTGGTACATCACTTGAAATTCACGAGGGTGTTAATAGCAAGCAAACAGCTCCAATCTCAGTTTCAGCCGTGCAACGTCGCCTTCGTAAACAAGGTTCAAAGGAGTGCACAGTGTCCAAAAACGTACATTATGCAAAGAAAAAAAGTGTGAAGATTACAAAGGGCACAACAACATAAAAACAAGCGAGCAGCAATGGCCCAGGGTGTTATTCACGGAGGAGTCTCAGTTTCAAGTGTTTGGAAGCCATCGTAGAAGGTTTGTTTGTCGACATCGAGGAGAATGTATGAGGAGTCAATGTGTGAAGCATGGTAGAGGGTGGGTATGGTGTGGGGATGCTTTGCAGTTGATGAATTTAGTGATCTAGTGAGAATTAATACAGCATTAAAGAAAGAGGCATATCACAGAATAGTGATAAAAATGTTGATCAATCTGACCAGAGACTTACTTGTCTTGGATTTATTCTGTAGGAGGACAATAATAAAAAACTTGCTTCTAAGTTGTGCAGAGGGTATGCCAATGGAAGAAAGAAATACGTGGAAGTGAAAAATAATATTTGGCCAAGTCAATTCCAATAAAAGCATATGGAAATAATTTGAGAGAAAGGTGAGAAAAATAATGTAACTTAATGCTAAAGATCTGTGGAAAAGTTTACAGAGATGTTTGACTGCAATATCTGCAACAAAACTGCACCTTCTTATCTCCAGAATGACAGTTTGTGCTACGGTTCTGGGGGCAAAGGACAGATAGTTTGAATAGGCTAAAATCTAAATCATGTTGTATTGTACTTAATACAAGAGCGAGACGATATTAATTTTGTTAGTCCTTTTAACTTTTACGACCTGTTTGTACATTGATATAAAGTATTTAGCTTCTTCTCATAGGTGATCAAACATTTTGACTGGTAGTGTCAGTATATCAGCTTATTATTCTGTCAGTTTCTGTCTTTACATAGAACTGTAAGGGCCTGAGATCATTCACTGCGTGGTAAAATAGCTCTGTTGTGTATGAAGTACATTATTATCCTAATTAGTCCAATGGAGTATCTACGTAAAGTTCACGCTTGAACAGAGATGTTTTATCTGCGATACATAGGGAAATACAGAATCACATAGAATAGATTTGTAGACAATATCGGCAAATATGTCAGAGAATTCCAGTTTGAGGCAGAAAAACAGTTATAAGTCAGTTTATATAAGTTTAAGGCAACGAGATTGCTGAACGCCGAATCTATAGGTGAAATTGGTAAACTGCCTAACAGATCAACAAATTAGATACACTTGATATCTGTACCGAACGCTCTCCAAAGAAGTACTTAAGGCGTGTTGTACACCAATTAGGTGTTACCAACCTCCGTTCATAGAACTGCTAAACGGAGTCAGTGAATTCATAAGCTAAAAAAAGGTCAGTTCTATGTCCACAGGCCTGGATGCGCGATTCATTACGCCAATGTCAATGTCATACCCGGGATATGAACCACGGATCTCCATTCAGTTGCTCTAACCAACTGAGCTACTATGGCCAACATGCCGACATGACATTAAATTCGCCAACTGACTCATAGGTTTCCCGGTAGACCCAATTTACCTAAATAATTTAATTTACCTATAATTTACCTAAAATATTACCAATTTACCTAAAATAAAAACAGAGTGGTTTAACTAAGAAACCTGGGACTTTCGTACTTACAGGATAGTAAGTCGCCACAAAAGGTGTGTATCTCATAGCATATGAGAAACCCTAGTGGACTAACGGGAAACATACGAGACAGTTGGAGAATTTAATGTCATGTCGGCATGTTGGCCATAGTAACTCAGTTGGTTAGAGCAACCTCATGGAGAGCGGGAGATCCGTGGTTCAAATCCGGACTATGGCATTGCATTTTTCAGTCTGACTGTACTCATTGAAACCTTAGCCTACACAAGGCTAGTGTGGAAGAAATGATTATTTCCACCAATAGTTTTATTATTTTCCTTTTCAAAATAACACTCGGTAGTGCGCAATTACTAACGTTTCAGTCAGCACCAATTTTATTGACAGATATGTCATGTTATGTTTCACTGGTTTTCTACTTTAAGGAATTCTTGTTCATATGCCTCAGAAAGAAGCACTGAAATATATTGAAAATGCTCGCCATTAAATAATACGCAAACTGTGATAATAACTTTAGCACTTCCCTAGCGATTTCCCTTAAATAAGTACCAACTGTATAATGTTGAATATCGAAATCCATTGCTTCAGTGGATAATTTTCTCCCATTTCTTTTGTGGTGGTAAACTTTTCACTGGGTATTACAGAACTAGTGTATGCTTATTTTTAGAGGTTCAGAATGTTATCATAATTGTTTACACAGCTTTTTCAGTGTGTCTAAAACACCTTGAGTGTTACCTACGCTATTTACATAATTTTTATCTGTCAACACATTTACTACTTTTTCGTGAACACTGATCATTTTCACCTTCTCTAATAAATATTTTAAACGCAATGATTTCCAGGTACCATCACAACTGAGGTATAATTAATCAAATTAAAATTAATGACAATAATTAAATTATTATTCGATAATTAAATTGTTAACAAAATAATTGTCTTAATCAGGATGAGTTACTGAAATTACATTGGAATTACGTATTCTGTATGGTGCCGGGTGAGAATTTACATTTCATTCACCAGTTTTAACTGTTTTTCTAGAAATTTAGTTCCGAAATATTCTATAGAAACGTCATTCATTCCTTAGAAACATTTCGATGAAATGTTTTCAACCTGACGTAGTTTATGCCCTGTTTAATGATTTGCTGTTGTTAACACATTCAGATGACTCACAGGGTCATTGAATTTGACCATTCACGCAATAGCATTTCTTTACTAACAGTCCATTTGAACTATGATTGGGTATTAGAATTTTCTTTTCTTTCTTTTTTCTTTTTTTCTTTTTTTATTTTATTTTCCATATTTTTTCATCAATGGGAACGATGTAATGTTTTTTCCAGTATATATTTATTATTTGTGTTATGGTCAGGGATATTGTCAATTATTTAATGTTGGTAGGATTGCCATTCATTGGGCGGAAAAGAGGGCGTCTAGGGGTAACGGACGATTCTGTAGTATCTTGGGTGTCTCAAAACAATAAATAATTTATTTTTCACTTCAATTACCAGTGTAAGGTAGCTCAAATCGGGTGATGTAAGGCTCCATGCCCGCCTTGGTAGCCTGGTGGTAGGGTGCCTCACGTTCAAGAGGTCCCGAGTTAGAATCTCGGTCAGGGTGAGCTACCTGGATGAGTTTTTTCAGGGGTTTCTCTTACCCTGAAAGATGTCGGGTAATTCTAAGCTCTAAGGACCCTGGGCTCATTTGAGCAGCATATCACCCTTTTCATTCATCGTCCGATATGACTCGACGTTGGAGGACGTAAAATTACAAAAAAAGGGGGGCTCCATGGAACCGCTCAGGCCAGAAGTGATTAGCTTCCAGCGTTCCTTTCTCATGAAATCAAACCATTCTCCCTGTAACGACACATTTCCAGGATTCTTCTGAATTATCCAGTGTAACGTTCCCTTTACCAACAAAATCGCACATCTTTGGAGTGACATGTTTTTAAAACTGAATTCCAGCCGCTGGAGTCCCCGAAGACATGGTGGAACCTCCGATGATCACAATTTTACAATAAAGCCTCTGAGCAAAATCTATATATTATACACCTGTTTACAAGAGGTAATCCTATGTCCCAAGGTATCCATTTGTGAACAAAATTGGCATGAGTTAGATGTTGCGCGCCCATGTCGCCATATTTTTTCCGCTGTTGGTATGGTCTCGTGAAATATTTCGTATGATGCTTCTTATCAATCAGTAGGCACAACTTTATTGAAGAGGTTCTTCCATATAATTTTCCAGTCTCTATGCCATTTCTGTTCAATCCTTGGTGTCAACTGCGATGTATTGAGCAGCTAATATTGTTGTCTCGTTGATTCGAAAACTGCGAGGTCATCACTGGTGTCCAGTAGACGTCTAAGATGATTAACAATAGGTTTAAATCCAGGCTATATCCTCTGAGGATTCTGTATCTGTGCCTGCCAGAAACTCCCATCTATCGATGAAGCATTACTACCCAGTGATTGGACAGCAGTTTTCCACAATAAGACCTTGCATTTTTTGCGATGTCTACCAGTCCACATCCACCTTTGGATTGCGGCAATCGTAACTGTGATCTGCTCATCCTGTAAGTTTTATCCGCACATAAGAAGTGACCAAGCTGTTGCTCAAGCTTCTGGGCGTCACGTTTCGGAATTGGCAGTATCTGTGCTAAGTACCAAATTTGACTGAGACCATAGATATGTATGTACCAAATTGAATTCTAGCCCATAGAACCTGAATAATAAAATTGGAGTTAATTTTCAACGCTTCTACAGGTTTGTAGTGAGTATGAATCCCTCTAATTTTACAGCACTGTTTCTATTTTTGAAACTGAAAGTCAATATTTTCTCATCTTCGAGCCATTTACGAAACGCTGCCACATCCCTTTCCATTTTCGCTATTCTTTCTTCTGAAGCTTTAAGATTGGCAGTAGGTTCGGAAGTAAGATAGTATGGTAAATTAGGAAAGAGTGCGGATCATGCTCATCCAGTAAGTTTAGGAATTGTTCTGGATACACAAGAACGTTTTCATCAGTTTGCATGTCGGTAATTCCATCACTGTACGAAGAATGTACCTACCACAGTAGGACCAACTGTTTCATAACTATCCCTATGAATTACAAGTACCCTATGCTATTGTAGATCTGTACTTATGGACTGACGTAAATTACGGCACACACAACGTTCAAAACATTTTATTTTACTCGAGCTTAACTATCAGATATTCATCTTTCAGAATAAGGGAAAACCTCCATCGTTAAGTCACATCAGACGATGAATGAAGTGATGTTCTAATGAGTACAGGTACCGTGGAGCTTAGAGTTACCAGATATTCATGTCTTAAAATAAGGGAAAACCTGCAAAGTTAAGTCATATGGGACGATAAATGCAATTATGTTCACTGAGTCCAGGTTCCATAGACTTTAGAGTTACCAGACTTTCATCTTTCAGGATAAATGAAACCCTTCAACGTTACATCATATGGGACGATTAATAAAATGTTGTTCAAATGAGTCCAGGATACATAAATCTTAGAGTAGAGGAGCGTATAGGATAAGGGAAAACCTCTTACGTTGTCATATCGGATGATAAATGAAATAATGTTCAAATGAGTACAGAGTATTTAGAGCTAAGGATTATCAGACATTCATTTCTCAGGATAAGTGAAAACCTTCAACGTTAAGTCATACTGGACGATGAAGGCACTGATGTTCAAATGAGCACAGGGTACATAGAACCTACGTTGTCTTTCAGAATAAGGGAAAATACTGCAGTGAACTTTATCCGGATAACGTATCCTGACCGAAATTCGAACTGTGATCGCTCAGCGACAGAGTGTTGAGGCGTATCGACCTTCAAGTGACCAGCGCTGCCATCGTCCCTTATCAGGTCTTATCTGGTCGATTAGAGGAGTGAAATATTAGTAAGTAGATGTACACTAGGTTATGAAACACAAATAGAGCGATTGGAAGATGCGTGTGTCTATATGATATGCTTTCCCGCGCCGGCCGATGTAGTACACGTTGCTGTCCAGAACACATGATTACATCTTTACAGACATCTCTGTGTTGCGAAGTTTTCTCCGTTACGCCTTCTCGCTTTGCCATGTAGTACTGAAAAGCACATTGTTTGGTGATGTGATTTATTTATCGTTTAATTATTTGGTAGTTATTCATTAAGAGACACGTACCACGTTTTAGCATTTCAATTATACATTGATATACTGCATTCCTATCATTCTGGTACTCTGTGTACTTGGTACTGAAGAAGCAATAATATGAGTATATTACAAAGAATTATTGAACACTACACGTAAGGAAAAGTTAAGCATTATTTACTTAAGAATAAATTACTTAGTATTTAAGAATATATACTCCTCTCCTCTATTAAACATAGCAATCAAATATCTTAGCTTGAAATGTTCCCTATTTGTAACACCAAATATTAAATGTTACATCCAGCTAAGGCTGATGCTATCTAGAAACTGTGGTGTGAACTATTCACTCTCTAGTAGTTCTGTTTCTGTCCCGGAATATCACTTCATGTTTCCCCTTTCACCACAGAATACGCATGTTGTTATTCCGGTACCATCCGTAAAGCTGTTAGCTTTCCAGGTTCCGGGGCTTAGCCAAGCTTGTTGTCTTTTCAATAGGCCGCCTCCACCTACTCCACGTTAATTGACTCTGTAAGTTAAGTAAAGCTTTCGTCGTACGTTGTACCACCTACTTTTGTCCACCAGTCTCACACAATCGTAACTGAATTATCCTTCCGCTGATTAGGCACCCGCTACAAAACTCAGTATTGTCTTTAATTCATCTTTTACAGAACGATATACTTTGATTTACGTTCCATAAATCAGTTAATAGTCTCTGTAAGTTTAAATGTAATTAAAAAGCCTAATGGAACCTTAAAACTGACAAAACTGCCATTTAAAAGTCTTATTTTACAGGACCTAAGCTGTATCATTTGAGTTCTATTTGAATAAACTATTATAACATTAGCTCAATAAAAAGTGTTTAGAATTTACGGTTGAATATTTTGCAAGTTCATTTCGACTTTTTAGACAAATCTTCTTCAAAAATGCAGGAACCGCAAACAGATGTGAAATCTGGAATACTTATCGTGGATTTATTTCCTGTTTTATTTAATTTTGAACTAGTTTACTCATAACTTAGCCACATATGCCCCAGTCTATAAATACTATATTAAACATTTGATGAGGGAAAATATAATGCCAAAATTGGGATAAAGTTTGTCAGTAATCAGACTGAAGTTTTAGTTTTGGATTCTTGTTAGGCAAGATTTAATTGCATAAGCACTTCTAAATGGTCAACAAAAGTGCAAATGTTTGCGTTTCAAAATGAGTAAACCAAAAAACTTATACAGAACCTAGGACTTGAACACACACCCCTATTTTATTTAGATGCGAGGTTATAAAATTACAAATTTTATTCTTCTTTGATTCATGTTGATTTATGTTCACTTCTGCACTTAATTTCCCTCTGATACACTTTTCATGGAGTGAAGTGTTCGCTTAATATATTATGTTACACAACTGCTGTTGTGAAATACACAAACAGAAAATATTACATTGTTTTTGGATTGTACGTAGTATAGTCAAATTCTTTTGCCTTAAAACAGAAGTCGCTCGATAAATAAAGGCCTCTCAGAGTGATATTCTGCAAATCAATTTTAGAACATCCTGTTGCTTCTTCTATTGAACATTTTCTTTATTGAATATCTGTATCTATATATATTTTAGTACTATGTTCTTTGATTTTAATAAACAAGTCAATTATTAAATTAATCCTTTTAGTTTTCCAACACAGTACCTAATACGGAAAAGTTACTATTTTAAATGTTAAATAAATGCAAAACTAAGGCGCAACTAATACATACATGCAGTGAAATGATTAAAGTGTAATTTTAACCAAACTACTATTGGTTTTTGAATTTAGTCAACTTTTTTTGTAAAATACCAAATGTTAAACAAATGTAAACAACTTAAGGCTTTTGACGTCGTAACTTTCAGTTCTAGAATTGGCGGAATATGAATACAGTAATTAGTGTAGTATTTATAGTGTTAAACAGTAGTGTTATTAAGTTTAAAAACTAACACAACTTCACTATTACCAAGGATATATGCCGTGCCTGAGATTCATAAACCTGGGAATAAAATGACACCGATTGTAAATTTTATAAATTCCCCCCACCTATAACTTGGCAAAATACTTAAACAAACAATGTAGTAGTTTTGAGGGATTTTAGAGCTGAAGTATTACAAATTCACATGAGTTAGTAAACAATATCAGCAAGGGAGTATTGACAAAATGTGATAGGCTTGTTTTCTTTGATGTAACTGCTCTATTGCCCAGTATTTGCAGAGACAAACTTCTAATGCTTTTAATGTCAATTTATATTGAGGAATTAATCCTTAAAGAATTAATCCTTTTAAGTACATTACTCCGGTACATGGGTGTTTTTAACTAACTAAAGCCAACAGAAAAATTCAATGCCACGGCCGGGATTTGAACAACGGATCTACTGGTTTCCGCCCAGTCACTCTAACCCCTTGAGCTACCATGGCCAACATACCAACACGACATTAAGTTCTCCAATTGACTCATATTTTCCCGGTAAACCACGTTAGAGTTCTGATATTCGAGATACACATTTGTGGCGACTTACTATTGTATGTACTTAAATACCAGGAATTTTATCGCTGAATATTTTAATGTTAATTTATATTGAGGAATTAATTCTTTTAAATACATTACGCCAGTATATGGGTGTTTTATAATTAATTAAAGCCAACTGAAAAATTCAATGACACGGTTTCGGTTGGCTTTAATTAATTGAAAAACACCCATATACCGGAGTAATGTATTTAAAAGGATTAGTTTTTTTAAGGATTAATTCCTCAATATAAATTTACTTTAAAATATTCAGCGATAAAAATCCTGGTATTTAAGTACTTAGAATAGTAAGTCACCACAAATGTGTATCTCGAATATGAGAAATCTAACGTGGTTTACCGGGAAAACATAATGAGTCAATTAGAGAGTTTAATGTCGTGTCGGCATGTTGGCCATGGTAGCTCAAGGGGCTAGAGCGACTAGACGGAACCAGTAGATCCGTGGTTCAAATCCCGGGCGTGGAATTGCATTTTTCAGTTGGCTTTAATCAATTCTAATGTTTTTCTAAAAATGGTTGAATTCTATAAATTTGAATAAGCAGTCAAAATATGATTTTATGAAACATACTAATCTGTGTCTAGACCAAAATTTCTTTACCTTCAATGGATTTTTATTGACAAATATCTGGAGTAGCTATGGGTAGTCCTATTTCACCTTTTCTTGCTGGTCTTTTCATGAGTATTTTTTTTAAATAAAAGTCACTAAAGCTTTTCTTTCAATTTTTTAAACATGGCATACATACGTGGATGGCATTTTTGCTATAGTTCCTTGAACATACGTAAACTAGACGAGGATTTAAAACGTTAAATTTACAGGATAAAGCTATAGAATTTAAATTAGAAATTGAAAGCAATGGTTACCTCCCCTTCCTGGATCTAAATATAATGAAAATAACGGCAAATTAAACTTTGACATTGATAGTAAATCAACTTACACTGATAACTATATAAGAATAAAAGTTTAAATCCTTTGTCACACAAATTTGCTGTTTTTAGTAGTTTAATTTACATGATGATAAATATTCCTCTAAACAAGGAAGAATTTAATACAGAATATAAGCACATTATTAACACTGCGTTAATTAATGGGTTTAATAAGGAGTGTATAAACAAAAACCTAGAAAAATTTAAATATTAGGAAAATATAAATGATTTTTCCACTCTTAAAAATTATAAAAGTGACTATATTTTCAAAATATTTACTTATCATCCATGGGTACATAAGAAGTTTCAAAAAATTTCAAAGAAGTTGGTATAATATTGGCACCTCAAAATAAATGCAGGCATACAATATATATTACAATGATCTAAAAGAGACAAAATTTCAGACAACAAAAAATCTGGTATTTATCAAGTAAACTTCAGAATGTGATAAGTTTTATATTGGTGGGACCAAACGTAATTTAGAAACCAGTGTGAAGGAACATTTCAGAAATATTAATTACAAACAGACAGATAAATCGGCTGACCAGTTTGTCATCTAAACATGAAATAAACCCGGAAGTTAAATTATTGAAACAGTTAAAAGAACCGATAGATTTAATGGTTTGGGAGAAAATACGTATTTTGAAAAATAAAGATAGCGTGATGAATTTTGATATCTCACAAGTAGATGTCATAAATATGATTGTATTGTCCTCGGTAGATGTCGGTAAGATAGTGAGCTATTCTTCAAATTCCGGAAGTGGTCAACCTCAGCCAGGCAGGGTGTCTAGTGTTACCGTGTTAGGCTGACAGGTTGAAAATGAAGTAAAATTTGCTTCGAAACCGGTTCCAAGGATAAAAATATCCAAAAAGAAACAGTGAAGTTATGTTAGTATAGTGTTTGTTTTTAAACTTAATACTTAGTTCGCGTCACAGTCAGCAGCTTGAGTTTTCCACATAACTAATAGTTTTATATTTCTGTGAGCAGAAAAATGATTCCATTCCACTAGAACAAGTAGTGAAAATGTTCGTTGAGTATTTTGTAATGAAATAGTCACACTTCCCATGTTATTGATCATTTTTGTAATACTTTTTAAAAAATCCGAGAAAAAATAAAAGAATGACATTAAAAAAGTGGGAATCAAAGGAAGATTAGAAGAATCCTAATTTAATGTATTTGGATTATCGTAAATAAAGAGATAGGCGAATCCAAAGGAATATGAGAAAGAAGGTCGGGTGAGGAATAAGATGCCTGTAAACATAAAAAGCACCACACCCACAATAATGTCAGTCGTTTCTTCCGAAGTAAACTGAAAAGCACATCCAAGAGAATTGCCACCATCAAATCTCGAACAACCGCACCCTGATCTTATTGATGGAGAGATGAACAAGAAGGAAACAGTAATTATTATTGTACAGTGATTATGCCAATACATCAGGGGCAGCTCGTCCTTACGCTCTACAGTGCTGCAGCACGCTGTTTTCCGATGTATAAATCACATTGTATACATTTTAAAAGACCAGGTAAAGTAACAATGCATTATTATAAGAATAAGAAATCGATTACAACCACTAATGAACTCTTAATACATGTAAAGTCTCTGCGTAAATAATTTAACGCATCCTTAACTTTAACGTCATGTTAGCCAGCAAGCTTAGTAACCAGTTATTCCGCATGCGTACAACATTCCCCTCTTGCCTCCCTAATGTCCTGAGTTCCCTAGATTTTCGCACAAATGAGTGCTGCATCTGGTTGTTGCGCGGTGATCATTTGCTGCACGGTAAAGCAGGGCCACCAATACTCATAGGTACAGCTGTAGAACTTGAATATGCATTGGAAATCATTTAACAATCTATCATTGCTTTATATTTTAGTTCTAGAAACTAAGTCCATTCTTCTTAGGTAAACAGCTCCAAAACCTAGTGGCTACTAAATCGCAGGGCAGATTGTATGTGATGCACGTTTCATGTTGGCACGATACTCACTTCCCGCGAACATAACGAGAATCCCCAAATACAAGTGCATGTGGTTCGCATACTCGCATTGTATCCAAGTATTCCTTTGTGTAACGTTATTTAGTAGTTAATATCAGTTTATTTTATGTGCGAGTGTAAAACGTGTTATAAATTCGCTTTATGCAGTGTATGAGTAATTTAATATTACGAAAACTTGATCCAAAAAATAATGGGAAGAAAGGTTTAGAAGAACAATGTTAGTGCAATCAATACCTGATTTAAAAATTGAGTAAAAGCGAAAGGAACTAGAAGTTCAGTTTATACCATCATGAAACATCGGCGCATGGACCCTCTCCCGCAGCACGCTGTTATTGTTTGACACGAGCCGCCACTGCAACACATCCGTTTTAACTACACAGATTAACTAAATAGAATTTTTTCGTCTGCCTTACTGGTAATGCCCTTGCTATTGTCAAAATCAATATCTTTGGATATTAGGATTAGGATTTCCTTACGGAGGGGATTTGCCACGTAGGCCACCATGCTGGGTCCACTGTTCCTATGCCTCCAAGTGGGGTACACCCGGGAGGAAGGATACGGCCGTCCCAAGGTGCCACGACAGTACAGAGGGCAGGGTCCCTACACTTTACTTGGATGGAGACTTTCCTTGACAGGCCAGGACAACGGATACGCTCCCCTACTGCGGAACAATGAGCCCAGCAGCCGCGGCCTAAAGGTCCCAGGCAGGCGATCCGAGCCTCAGGGGTCCCTGGCTGGCGGTCTCGAAATGGTCCCAGTAGTGGAGCGGAGACCAGCAACCGACCTACCGGAGGAGGAAGATCCAACCATGCACCGCCGAGACACCCTCCGGCACTTTCACCCTAATAGAGACCACCAGATATGAGATGACGTGAAATGATGATGGGGATGAAATGGAGAGACAGGAAATTCGGGGAATGTAATTAACCTACCCATCATTCGCCTAGTGACCTGGGAAAACTCCCGAAAAAACCTATGTGTCAGGTAGTTCGGCCAGGGGAATCGAAACCGGGCCTCCCGAATGCAGGCCGCAGACGAAAGCGCCTGTGCCATCCCGTTATTCCAATGTTATTCCAACGAAACAGCCAACGGTTTTCTTAGACTTGACGTAGTGTCATGTGTTATAAAGACATACAACTTTAGGACTGGCACAAATCACAAGCACTTGGACATAACCTAAGCCAGTGGCGCAGTGGCTTCCATGCCCCAGCCGGACTCCGAGCACTGTTACTGTGTAGCTGGGAGTACTCGTACTCAGACGAGCAAGTTGGATCAAGCTACTAATTCAACTAAATCGTCAATAAAATGGCTAGTTTTACGGAGGAGAGAAAGAGGTGAAATAGTTATTCATGGAGAGGGCAGAACTGCAAATTTTGTTAATATTGTAAACCACGTCGTTCCTATATGCATTACTTTTTGTACTTTCCATTTAATCTTAAACAGTGTAAGATTATTAACGTTACCGCACCTACGATTGATGTCTCTTTTGGCCTTAGTGATCACCGCTATAACCTTCTAAAATGACTATTACACATTTTTGTGTGATTGCGTGTGTACGTGTGTGTTTTTAATATAGGCAGGATATAACAACCCATGCATGATTCTACCATGGTGAATTAACGAAGATATTATTACGTTCAGGTTAAGGTTGTACAGGAAGGGTAGAAGAGTATGTACAACCTACCCTGTAACTAAGGGTGTAGCTGGATGGACGGGGGACCAGAGGGTACGGCGAAATTGTAACGCAGGCTAGGAGCTAGGAGGTAGATGATAGAACTCCGGAAACGGGAACAATACAAGCTAGTAGGATCCATGTTTAACTTAGTTTACGGGATACTAATTGTGATTGCTAGTACAAATGCATTACAAAACATTCATTTATCTCTGAAGTGGCTTAGGAGTGAAAATTGTGATTCTACAACATATTACTGATTTAGGAGTGCTAACCTTAACTGTGCGGTGTTTCATGTATGGCTGAGGAGTTCCACAGACCCTCGGCTAATACTCGGAGTTAAGCGCTGTCAAACTTATGCGTGTGATGACCCTGATGGCCTGCCAGCAATCACTCGGGTTGACTCATGGACAGAACTGGCTTGTACTGAACCCCCATGGTTGGAATCAGTGACCTTAAGTATGTGGGTCATCTATGAAGTTACCGAGTCGAGTTGGCATTACGTCGATTATCCCGAATTAGAACACTACTTAGCCATCCCCCAATCATATTAAGCCAAATTGAGGTAACCGTACATCATAGTTCTAAAAATACGTGCGGTCCCCTTCTGACATTCATCACACGCGAGCAATCCGCCAGCTGCTGATTTAGCCACTCAGTGGAATTCGGAACTTTAAACATGTGAAGAAGACAAGTGCCCGGAGCGAGCCTTGGTCCTAAAATTCTAAAATTTGATACTATCCTAATTATTCCTCATCCATATATGTGACAATACAATTCCTTGTTAATTGCCAAATCTCTTTTAAATTCTCTTTTTCAGAAACTAAAAGGGTAAATAGTGAATATGTAAACCTGAAGGTGTAATAATTATTATGAATTTGAGCAAATTCAATGCTAAAAATGAGAGAGAACCAGAGCTGGATCAGATTATGTATAAGATAACATCACAGAGAATGGTTTTGTTAAACTTTTCCAAAGAAAATAAACATTAGGCCTTTATTTTGTATCTTGGTTTTGTAGCCCAGAGCATTGCAACATTGCGATGATAGTGTTACACAAAGAGAACAAAGATAGGTATAGGTTGACTAAGATTCCGAAGCAAAACGAAATCCAGTAAAAGGGTGGATTGGAACAGCCATAGGGTGGAGGGAGGGAATGAGTATACCATGGCTTTGTTCTTTTCTCTGCTATTGTCTGATACTCCTTACCAACTGGACTCCCTTATTCGTAGTACAATGCTTCTTTTTTCGGAATGCGGAAGTCCTTTTGTAAATCAGATTGCCGGAGCAATGTTTTCCAGCTATGGAGCTTATGGGTTTCCGGGCAATTGTTTCATTATTAAAGAAGTCCAATGCACAGGTGTTTAATGAATATTTCCCGTATGTGTATGTTCTGATTAACCCAGCTGCATGTAAGAACCATCAATACTGAAGGCAATGGGACTGAGATAATAGGATTGTCAAATTCTACCTTTTACAAATGAGAGATGTAATTGCTAATCATAGAGCTGTTTCACCAAAAAGTGCCACACTATCATGTTTAAACTTTGACGTTTCAATCACGATTTTATTCGTCTTCCATAAAATGTACCACATATTTCTGTTGTTTATTTTTTAACTGAACTGAGTTTTCGTAAATATTGCAAATATATATGATTAAAATTGCTGCAATTTGTACAGTCTAGGGCTATAATGAATATACGAGGACTGATTAACAAAAACTGAGACTGATTTTTTTTCCACAGATGTTTACTACTGCAATTCAATTTTTACAAGATCTTTATCAAAGTAGCCCCCTCGTATTTCAATGCACCTTTTATAGCGTCTCTGCCAGGTCTTGAACACGTGATACAGACCATTCTTTTTCAGGTCCTTGAGAATCGCCTCACTTTTCTTGAACACTGCTTCAGAGTTCTCAAATCGAATACCCCTAAGCTTTGATTATCACCGGTGATGAGTCATGGTTGCATTATTATGAACCTGAAGGAAAAGAAGCCAGCACAGTGTGGAAATCGCCAGGTTCTCCAACACCAAAAAGGCAAAAGTTTTTCCATCTGCAGGGAATGTGATAATGATCACCATTTTTTACTGTAGTGGAATGATTTACCAGCATGCAGTTACCCCTCACACTACTGTTACAGCAGCATACTACACGTCATTATTGGCTACACTGAAGAAGCACATTACAAAAAAACGACCAGAGCTTTCTCGGACAGGTTGGAAACTTCATCACCACAATGCACGGCCTCACGTCGCAAATCAAGTCATGCAGTTTCTGACTCGATTCAACATTACTTGTGTACCACATCCCCCTTATAACCCCTGTGTTTCACCCTTTGACCTTTTTTACTCCCGTCACCAAAGGCAAAGCTTAAGGGTATTCGATTTGAGATCTCTGAAACAGTGCTCAAGAAAAGCGAGGCGATTTTCAAGGACCTGAAAAAGAATGGTCTGCAGCACGTGTTCATGGACCTGCAGAGACGCTATAAAAAGTGCATTGAGGTAGGAGGGGACTACTTTGAAGAAGATCATATAAACATTGAACTGTAGTAATAAACTTCTGTGAAAAAGCAGTCTCAGTGTTTGTTGATCAGCTCTCGTACAAATATTCCGACTTAGAAAACGTTTATGCTAGCAATACAGTCTTATTTTCCAATTAGCGGGAATAAAGAGTCCGATAATATTTTAAAAAATGACCAAGGTATAGATGACCAGATGAACACATGTTAATTGTTTCAGAGAAGAACGAAACTCCTCTACGGTGTGGAGTAAACCTGCTAGTTTACCATTCAGAATTCTCGAGTTTGGGTCTGGCATTATTGCGTTCTAGGACTTTCTCCATATTTTTAAAGGATGAACACTTATTTTTTCCGTGATCTCATTTTCCCCATTAATTCATAAGCAATTAGGTTAAGATACAATTAGACCACTAGGATTACATAATATTTTAAATGTAGGTTAAGATATGTAAATAATATACAGCTAGTATTGTAAGTACTCCTAGGGTACCAAACAAAAATAATTGATCAATGTCAAAATGTATAAAACCTAAATAGAGAGTGGAACAAAGTCTGGTCTTTAAAATAGTCACCAGACTCCCAAAATTAAGGAGGCTGAGCTCTTGCTGCAGAGAAACATCTTGGCCTTTTTTCCCTTTAATTGGCCGTCCAATACAAGACGTTAAGCTCGCAAAATATGGTGTTATAGGAAATTTTATCAAACGTGGAAATCCCAGAAGAAAGAGGATAAGGGCAAACAACATGTAAAGATTAGGATTATAATATGTTGAACTTTAAATGCATAAATATCATTTACTAATCTGTCAGACATCTATTTAACCTCATTTAATGTTTTCATCAATTTCTTGCCGCCTTGAGACAATTTTTCTCCTGCGTTTGGTGATGTGAAAGTTTTTAAGTATAAATACTTCGTTTTTTAAAGGCATTTATGTATATTGAAAAAAATAAAGTGCAGGCAATAAATTATAAATGAAAGCTATAACTACTTTTATGAGTTATATTTTGGATGCTGCGGCATGGCTCAAATGATTTCTGAATGGAAAGTACTGGATGGGAAAACAAAGAATCAATTTACTGTTTGCTGGTACTGATAGACTGTGAATGTTATATTGAAAAATTATTCGTTTTGTAATTAGTTCCACCCATCCGAATAGAACAGGCATGTCAAAGCAAGCCCATTGGCGCTAGAGCATATTTTATTTCCCAGCTGGAGATGAGGGCATTACCAGCAGAAAAGTGAGTGAGAGAGAGAGAGAGAGAGAGAGAGAGAGAGAGAGAGAGAGAGAGAGAGAGAGAGAGAGAGAGAGAGAGAGAGAGAGAGAGAGAGAGACGATTGGAAGAGCTGCAGCACTTAACAAGTTAGTGGAAAGGGCAAAACAAAGTGCCTACTTGTATAAGGAAAGAGGAACTTGCAATTAATTAATTAATATTGAGTCATTTTATTTTAAGATAGGAAATCACGGGAATTCTTAATGCAAAAGCTGCATAATATGGAAGAGCGAAGTTCACTTGCGTTGTGTACAACCTTTAGCATAGGCTATGGGTTAAAGCCTTTTTATTCAATTTGGATATTTTAAACAGTGTGAGTTGTTAGGTTTAATTCACCCACTCTGATGGCTCAGCTGGTTTCGTCTGTGGCACGCATTCGGGAAGCCCGGGTTTGATTCCCGTGGCCGGCCTACCTGATCCATAGATTTTTTCGGGGCTTTTCCAAGGTAGCTAGACCAATGCTGGGTAGTTTAATTATACCCACCGAATATCCTGTCCCTCCAATTCATCTCCATTATCATCTCTCATCTGGTGTTCCTTTTCAGGGTAGAAGTGTTGGCGGGTGTCTCGGCTGTGCATGGCATGATGATATGCTCTGAGGAAAACTACTTCCTCCTCCGGTAGGTCGGTTGTCGGTTTCTGCGGCTCTGATGGGAACATTTCGGGAACACCAGCCAGGGACCTTTGGGGCTCGGATCACCAGGGACTTTTGGGGCTCGGATCACCAGGGACTTTTGGGGCTCGGATCACCAGGGACTTTTGGGGCTCGGCTGCTGGACTCCTTGTCGTCCCGCATTAGGGGAGCGTGTCCGTTGTCCTGGCCGTCGGGGGAAGTCTCTCAACTGTAGGGATCCTGCCCTCTGCTCCTTGTGTCGGCCGCTCTCTGTCTTCTCTCGCCTCATCCTTCCTCCCGGTGATGCCCCTTTTGGAAGCATAGGCTCAGCATGGTGGTTTACGTTCCAAATCCCCTCCGTTTTGAAATCCTAATCTTAATCTTAAGTTTAATTCCGAGAAAGAAGTACATAACCTTGAATTGATACTTGTATTCTTTTCCTTTCTTTTTTTTTTTTCGTTTTTTCCATAGTCCATTCCTAGCTTTAACTGGCACTTTCCAACCTTACTATAGTTAATTAGAAATACTTCAGATCAGCGTCAAACCTACTTCTACCAGTAATATGATATATTTAAAAATATGTTGCAGCCTTTGGAACAAATATTGAGATAGCATCTTGTTCGGAAATCAATTTAGAGCATTTGAAATCATTGTAATTTGCATTGGTTTATTCTTATCTGATGTTAGCTTATATAGCCAACGGAACTTAGGTTATAATATAAATATTTATAAATTCCCAGGACCACATCAGAATGGCATGCATTTCCACTGCTAACTACAGTCTGAATTTTAAAAGATGATGCGTGGTCATCAAGCAAGGGACGTGAAGGGTAAGACGGAAAGGTCGTTGCTATGGAAACGTAAACACAGGTTGCTGGATTGGTTACACTGGTGAATCACATGCTCCTCAGGTCAGTTATCGCTAGTTCTGTGTGGGAAACAAGAGTTTGATTGAGTGTTCAGTTGCGCTGTGTGTTGTTAGACTACTGTGTGAAAACAAAATTAAAGTACGTTGTTATGGAAGCAAGATGCAGTGGTGGTAGGATTAGAGGTAGACCGAGGATTCATAGCCCAAGGCAAAGATGAGCTTGCGGTCAGGGTGTTACTTTGCATATCAAGCTAGAGAAATTATCTGTTCTCTTAGGGAATTCTTTGAACAAGAAGACGTGAGTTTGCTCATTATCAATGAACGCCCTTTTAACCAAAAGCGGCAGCCCAATGGCAGTAGATATGCTTGCATGTAAAAGAATTCTTATGGGTCTAAAGACTGGCATATCAGCGGCATTGATATGAGCATGGCAAATGACAAATGTGTTTATAATGGTATACTCCGATACTAATGTGGTAAACGGTTTATACGGAACGAGGAAAGGTTTGAAAAAACAAAGCGCTTGCGCCGAGATTCCGTTATGTGCTTTACTACATGTGTATTGCATACCATTTTTGTACTATGTGTATTTATATCAGTATGAATTTTGGTAGATAACATATTAGCTGAAATATTAATCACTATAATTGAAGATAAATGTTATATTTTAGAACGTGCATCGCCATATGTGTTTCTATAGAGAAATACCGCACTGTGCGGGAATGTCAACTTACGATGCATAGCAACAATAACAGTAAGTAAGGAATGTTAGTTACATAATGCAAAAATTATTTTAAAGAACGCACACATGGGAAGACGCCACAATGCACTGAATGCGTGAACAACTTCTTTTTGTTCTTAAAGCAGGCTAATACAGATTAAATATGCCTGTTTTTGTTGAGATGTGATAACATCGAACGCGTGTTTATATTCCGTATGTTGACAGGGTAATGAGGGGAGCATGCGTAGCATAGTTCTAGGCAACGCTGCAGCACCCCACGTGGAGAAACAGATGACCTTCATGTATCTTCTTTTAAAAATCAGACTGTAGTATGTATTTCAACCACAGAGATATTACGATATAACCTGTTGTTAATGGCGAAGTTAGGAATAGATAACCCTGCAATATGCTACATTTCATGTCATCTTTGAGAATTTGTGCTACACTGCATATCTGACCCTGTTCAATTAAGAGATGGTTAGTTTAGTTGTCTGTGCTCTATCCAAATGCTGAGAGCCCCGTTTCTGGGAAGGTCAAATAAGTGTGCTAGTCGTGACATTGTTAAAATAGACGGTTCTCACCATAGCGTGGCGATTTAATATATGATGTGTAAAGCATATTCTATATTGAAGGGTGATTTTACTCATAATAACATGAAATAATTGTGTAAACATGCTTCCAATAATATATTGAAAGGAGCTCCACATAATGACTTTATCGAGTTGCATCAATCAACCTGACATCCTCGGCGTAGACTATGTTGGGAATGATGCATATGTACAAACACCGGGTTCATCGTGGATGTGGGAGTCGAGCACTGCATTGGCTCTCCACTGATGTTTGGATAGGCTGACTGCTACGGACATTAAATGTCTGCATAACCAAAGCCTGGAGTTCAACGCAGAAGACGATGCTCATATCTTACAACGCATATGCTATATGATTCAGGTTTGTTGACACTTTTTTATGAATTTGATGCACACTATAAGGCCGCGAAACATTGCATAGTTCATTTTAGCATCAATAGTGATTTGGTGCATCAATACTGTCACTCTTCATAAGGCAAGAATTATGCTTGCAAAATACAATATTCGGGAGACGTTCTTTATCATATTCTATACAGAATTATGCGCCCTACAGATTAATCTGATTAATCTCTGTTTCATATAACCTTGCCCCGCTGACATGTATCACTCCGCGTGCAACTACATTCCCCCTCATCCAAATTGGCTAATGCGTTCGCGCCATAGGCCATAGGCAGTGCCTTCCCGTCACATTTAAAACTGCCGTAAACGTCATAATAATTGCCAGGAAGATAGATAAAATCATTCAAATAAGAATAAGAAGGCATGCAAAAATACAAGTTTATATGAAACTGAGCAGGTTGAAACTGAAGGAATTAGCAATGAAACAGAGACAAGTTTAAAATGAAAGGCCTTTGGCCTTTTCCACTGGGATTTTTTAAAACCACACACATCCTGCAAAAATGCTTGTCTTTCAGTCTTAAAAGTCATGTCACTCCATACTTGTGTGTCCTTCATTCACCCAAGTCTGGCCAAGGTAGTATATTTTTCGATTTGTATCCCAGTACAGTCTGATTGTCCCTTAAATAACGTCTTTGCCACAAAGCAATATCGCTCCTGGAGTGGTAAGTTTCCCTGTTGTCTGAATTTCACGTCGCGATGTTCCAACGCATCTAAGACTCACACCTGTAAGCTAAGAGCACAGCTGTTCGACTTCTCTCACTGACAAAGACGGATTCTTCTGTGTGAGTGCATTTAACACATGCAACACAATTCCTTTTTCGCCGCTTTGTAAAGGTTTTCCTGTTCGATGATTCAGCGAAAGCTCTGACATTTAGACTCTGTCATTATATATAAGTACCCGTGCAATAAACGATCAGTAAAATAATTTAGCTCTCGCACTCAGCACTACACACCATAGAATGGTGATATGTGACTAATCCAGTTCTAAACAAGGTCAGTGATAACAGTCTTAAAAATAAAATATGTCATCACTACCGCTAAATCACGTGCTATCATGTCATGTGCTTGAGAGCAAAGGAACCTCCTCTTTACTTCGTTTAAGAATTAACATGCATTTCAGATGAATCAACTCTGTTGCGAAATATATTTAGTTAAAACAGTTACAAAAATATAAATTTGACAATTCTGTTCTAATATATAAAGACATATCACCATGTTAAATAAATAACTAAATTTTACCGCACAACAGTCTATAATGCAACAAAAGCCAATGAGAGGCTATAAGGTCACGTGACCTTTAAGAGGTACGGGACAAGCTTATGTGAAACAAGGAATAGTTTATGTATGGCTTTATACTGTTTATTCTTCTTAGGTCAATAAAATTGAGAGTTAAGTAAACAACAAGGGCCATTTCTGACATCGTACTGCTACTTATTGACTTGAAAAGAAGGAAGTGTATGTAAGCATACAAAAATTAAGCACACTTCTGTATGACGCATAATTCTCTACCGATTATCATGTTATACCTTGCGAAAGTATTTTATTTTTCGCGTAAATGTTTCCTTTGAAAAATCGTAAGAGCTGTTGGGCCAAGCCATGAGATATTCGTCACCCACATTCAAAATGTAGGTTTCAGTTAGTTGCCGAAATTCATTGCTAGCTCTATTTCCATATCCATATGAGCAACATTTATGTTGAGGTTACAGCCTTGATGGTTTAATAAGCCTAGTTTTACTGAAAAGTGCTTCTGTAAGTGTTTGCATAACGGAAGACAAAAGGAAGCGAGAACAATGAAACCTTACCGGTTTCAGAGCTGTATAAAATGATAGAATAGCCGATGCCGTCACCGTTTCTGACTAGATTTTTAGGTGAACTACACGTCCCCACAGTGTTTGGTAATGTCAGATGACATTAATATGACTTCGCTGTGTTTGTCATTCATAACACATTCTACAGCTCTAGCACTCAATAACCAAGTCAGCAGTGGCGGCTCGTGCCGAAAAATAACAGCGTGCTACTGGAAAATGTTTCAAAAAATGAAGTCAATGCGCTGATGCTTCTTCAAAATACGAGGCCTGTCCGTAAAATAAGGTTTCCAATTTTATTTAATATGGAAAACATGTTTATTGTCAATGAATGTTACATTGATGGAAAGGCGGAACTTACAGCTATTTTTCAATGTAATCACCATTGCGATCGATGCACTTTTGCATGGGCTGTGGCAGTTTCTGTATACCCTTCTCGTAGCACTCTCCCGCCAAGTTGCTCAGGTACCGCTCAACCTCGTTTACAAATCATCGTCGGTCTGGAAATGTGTTCCACCCAGGTGTGACTTCAACTCAGGAAACAGATGATAATCACTAGGTGCTAAGTCTGGACTGTAGGGAGGATGGGTGAGCATGTCCCATGCGAACTGGGCCAGGAGATCAACCATGGCCTGTGCTGTATGTGGACGATCGTTGTCGTGATGAAAAATTGCTCCATTCGTCAGCATTCCCCTCCTTCGAAATTGAGTGGCACGTTGTAATTTTTTAAAAGTCTCACAGTAGCTGGCGGCGTTTATTGTTGTGCCAATAGGCATAAACTCGCACAACAATACACCTTTTCTGTCCCAAAATACACTGACCATCACTTTGCCGGCAGAAAATGTCTGTTTGAAATTTCGCGGCTTTAGCAATTTTGAATGCCGCCACTGACGAGAACGTTCTTTAGTTTCTGGTGTTGTGTAATGCACCCAGGTTTCATTGCCAGTGACAATTGAATCCAACAATTCCTCACCTTGTTCTGCATGGGCAGCTTCAACACGTTGCCGTTTATGGTCTTCCGTGAGCATTTTGGGGACCCACCTCGCACACACCTTACGATAATGCAAATGTTCGGTCAAAATCTTGTCAATCGTAGTCTTACTTACTTCATGGATAAGTTCAAACAGCTCGCAAACTGCCACACGCCGATCTTTAAGCATTTCTTACTCCACTTTTGGAATTTGTTTCGGCTGAAACCGAAGGCCGACCAGAATACTGTTCGTCATGGACGTCTGTACGTCCGTCTTTGAACTTCCTGACCCACTTTCCCAAGTTTAGGACGTCCATATACTGTGGCCCATAGACTTCGCATAACTGACGATGAATTTCAGTGGGGGTAGTGCCCTTAGCACTCAAAAGAAAACGGATCACTGCACGCAGCTCGCACTTGGCGGCTGAAGTGATAGGAAGCTCCACCGCAAACGGCTGCCTAGCCAAGACTAATGATTGCAACGGGTTCGTTGTGATGGGGATTTGAAGGGATGACGCTAAGCTACACACCAGTGTTGCCGGATCTCGCGTAATAGCGTTCCTCACGGCTCCAGCGCCTTGGATACCTTATTTTACGAACACGCCTCGTACAAACAGAATTCTACTTCGCCTCTTTTTTTTTTGCTCAATTAACTTGGAATGGGAAATCATCTGTTCTGTAACACAAATTAGAAGATGTGTATAAATACTTTAATTCGCTTTTATTCCTATAAGTAAATGTGGAGCATAGAACACAATATTATTTCAAGCCAATACGCAGCGAGATACAAAACAGCATGTCCGCGAATGTCGCTTTACACCTAATCCTTTCCGAACTTTAGGTATGGGATACTTTTCATTCCACTCACAGAACAATTTGACATATCATTTTAGTAATAAAGGTTACACCTGTCAACCTTTGTAATAGCTTGTGTATCTGGTAGAGAGAGAAAAGAGACTCTTATTAAACTTAGAGGTTATTACTGTGGAACCAACATTGGTTAACGGACAAATAAAGCATAAATTGTACAAAGGGATTTAGCGGTTGACTGGTGCAGGCCCTTTAGCAATATTAAGCCGTTGGTAATGTGCAGCATGTGAGATCGTAATGTAATACTGAAATTAAAGCGTACCTATATTGCAAACAACGAGGATGGAGTTTAAAGCATCGCTAATGCTACCCAAAACTTTCAACAAAATAAAGCAAATGTGAAATCTTCTATAGGAGAAAACTGTCCCGCCTGTCTCTCTCTCTCTCTCTCTCTCTCTCTCTCTCTCTCTCTCTCTCTCTCTCTCTCTCTCTCTCTCTCTCTCTCTCTCTCTCTCTCTGTCTATTTTCCTCCTACTCAATTGCTATTATTTAGTTAATTTTGTTGAAAACCGAGGAAAGTAAACAGAAGTACTAAATAACATTTGCTTATAGCCAAATAATTTTTCTAGAAATTTAAAATCGATTACATTGAGCTATATGCATTCATTTTGAGCTTACTGTAATGTTCATTTACATTCGGCACTACAGTATTAGGCGTTCGAAAATCTTAATGATAGCCATGCAGCGAGTTACATAAGCAGATCAGGATGTGGCCGATCAACTGCATGTTAAAGATTACATGAGACAATAATTGTCAGATATCCGTTCAACTCTACTGTTTGCTACACGAAGTAGAAGATATTGCCACGAACCCGATCGCGATAAGGTGGCTTGGCACACAAAGGAACTGATAGGTTTCACGTAGATAACGAGCTTGCATAAGCGGATAAACATAGCGCTTGAGATAAAAGACTTACCGAAACAAACTGAAATAAATAGAAATTGATGGTAATATCTTGATTATTCGGTTTCTTTATTCTTCTGGGAGAATCTCGAATTACGATTTAGACATTTAAGGACGTCATGGCTCGCAAAGTGAGTTAGTTATAAAGCAGTGAGCTGTAAACAGACTAAGCAGAGAACAGTGAGAGTGTTGTAACGAGAGCTAATGTAATCAGCTGTCACGATTTGTTATTGTCATTGACCTTGGAAGATTGTGTTGTTTTGTGATGTAATATTGTTACGTGAGAATTGGACAATGTATCTCTACGGAAGTAAAGGAGATTTTTAATTTCTGCAACTCGGCCTTATAATTCTACGAACCCACAGTAACAATATGCTTGGTTATTCTCCTGCTTCAACTATGCGATACCTTCCCAGTTAACTTTTAAAAGTGGGAGTCATAATTATAAATATCACAAGTACTGATACAGATATTATGGAGCAGTTAAATGGTTTGAGACTTATAATAAAATAAACATTAGCTACAGTTTTGTTGAATGTTAAGATGCTCCAGGTTTGGCAGTTAATTATGAGTACAGTTTGGTTCAGAGTAAGATGCAATTAAGTAACGTAGATTTGGAGAAGTAGATAGGTTATTTAGAGAGCGCAAAGTTACTATCCAAGGTTGCCAGATTAGGTGTAGCAGGCTAGCTTGGAATTCTTGGAATATGTGAGAGCATTTCTTAGAAATTTATAGAGAGACCTTAGGATAGACAATTCTATGGTGTTCTTTGAATCACCTGTATTTTATTCGGTACTAGGTATCCTATTTGTTTAAATAATGAAATAGCTTTATGAACATCCAACCGAACTTTCCACGAAAGATTCTAATCTGAGGATGAAAAATTTTGTACTTATAAACCTACATTTAAGATGCGAATAAACAGAAAACGTATTTGTTTGCGCTCCAAGATATTTTTAGAAAACTGTTAATGTGCTTATTAATTTATATATATACCGTCAACTGGGGTGACTATGTGCCTGGAGGGTAAACTTTGTGCTATCCATGCACTTAATAAGAAATCAGTGACCAGTGTTACTTGAAAATGTCATAAAGTTGTAGTAACACTCGTAAGTGTTGGCACCACCAGGTGATTGTGTTATAAACTGCTTACTCTTCTGAAGTTGGGTGCATTGTAAGGATTTGTGGAAAATTGTCTGCACATGTTTTTCGTGAAGTCTGTATAATTTCAGTTGGATCAAAGTGAAGAATTTTCTGTATCAAAATAAACGTAGGTTTGTTTACTTAGACTATTATTTGGCTATTTATTACGAAAATATAAGCTCTGTGGCAGATATAGCATTCCTTTGAATGACGTGAAAAATTAAAAATAGGAAAATGGTGGGTAACTTTGTGCCACCACAAATAATTGCGTTTTACTCACATGCAAGCACATTGTGTCTTACTTTGTATTTTAAATTGTGTGATTATGTTCATTTTAATTTAATATAGCTTTAGTATTTTGCTACAGACTGCCTTACCTGCATTACAGCTACCGATAATAAATTGTCATAGAAAAAATGCCAATAAAACACCGAAGGGAGTCAGGAAACCGGCCATAACACAATTACAGCGAATCTACATTATAAACCGCTCTAAAAGAAATTAGATCAAGAACTCTGTCAATACGCTCTGCTGCAAAAGAGGTATAACGTTCATAGGAGCACACTGATGTCAAAATTACAGAATAAGCATTCCACCCTAGCAGGTGGACCAAAGGTGTTTTCTGGAGTAACATCATCAAAGTCTACAACAAAAAGAAAAGACAAGAAAGCCATACTTTCAGACTTTGACAACAGCAGTGATGATGATGTCACCATACATTATCAGGAGAGTTCCAACAGACCATTTTCCTTTGATGACAGTGAAGATCCTCCATCTCCGGTAAACCAGGAGGCAGCATCAGCACTAAATCCGAGAAACTTGTTGGTTGATGATTTCGTCATTGTATGAGGGGAGTTCTTTCCAGGAAGGGTTTATAGCAATGGATGAACAGGATGCGAGAGTTAGCGGCCTGGTCAGAAAGACGAAATAGGACTAGGAATATAAAGGAATAGTCAAGAAAATTGAGCCACCTTTAAACGTGTCCAAGCGTGAACTGTATGACTTTTCTAAATTCAAAGTAGTTTGGGGGAAATGTAGCATTTTTTAAATTCAAATCAAGTGCAGTTCAAAAGGTTTTGCAACAATAAAGAGAAACAATTTGACATTAAAATGCTTTATTCTATTTTTAATGGAACAAATACTCCTATTCCATGGAGTGACATTGGGCCTGACAAGCTTCTCACTTTGTGCAACCTGTCAATTCAGTACTATTCAAAGTCACCCCACTTAATGGAGTTACTTTGGGCCATGTTTGATTAGCTTTTCTGGGTAACAGTTAACATCAAGGAATAGCTTGATTGCAGTAGAAGGTTGATGTTTCTGCTGCTATGTTTATAAATAGTAGGCGCTTTTTATTAACGTGAATTTCGAAGTAGAGATTTCCAAAGAATGCATAAAAGTGGCACTAAGTCGCCCCAGATGGCGGTATAAAATTTTAAAATTTTAAACCAATAATAACTAAGAGAAGACGAGTAATTGAAATAGTTTGAAAGAGATAATATGACGCAGGGTCTATAGCCCGAGCTTAGAAGATGGCAACCCACCGACCTGTTGAGGATATAAGATGAAATTGGGACAAGTAGGGGACAACTCTTCAGAGTTACGGCCTTAAGAATCTCGAGCTTGATACACGGGCCTCTGAGTATGATTAAGCAGTCCTTTATGGCCAATGCAGAATGGGACGTTTAGAACAACAGTAAATATAGGGAATCCATATATAAATTAAATTTAAAAAATGGCCTTAACTGGCATCAAGAAATGGCTTTTCCTCCCTTTTCGCACGAGAATTGTAGAACAGTCGTGAAGCCTCCAAAATCTCACATGCTATCTCATTCGTTGACTTAAAGTGTTATTTCATTGAGCGAGGTCATGATAACATATTTTACTCCGTTTGATGTACTGAGAGAAATTGGAGGCGTCTTGTCTTAGACGTCCCAGCAACTGTGAAGAAACAACAGGCTACTCTGCTTACATTTTATAACACCGCTAACCGCGAGCGAAAGTGAAGTCACAGTGGAGATTAAACTACATCATGTTAGTGCACTGACAATGAGAGAATAAACTTTTAAAACTAGAGAAAGTCAACATACTCCAATAAGCATAACTACCAGTTTTGGTCGTAAAGAACTAAGGTATAATTCCTGGAAGCTACTTACAAAGTTCCGCTATTTGAATATCCATATTAATATGTAATGATACGTTGTATATTAAATACATTTTACCACTATCCAGAACTTCCAAAAATATTGGAACTTTACAGTGTTAACAATTTTGCTCTAGCCCGCCTCGATAGCGTGGATGGTAGCGTGTCTTCGTCACGTTCAAGAGATCCCGAGTTCGAATCTCTGTCAGGGTGAGTTACATGCATACGGGGTTTTCCGGGGTTTTCTCTTATCCTGATAGACGAATGTTGGATAACTCTAAGCTCTATGAACCCCGGATTCATTTGAGCATCATTTCACCCATTTCAGTCATCGTCCAACATGACTTAACGTTGGAGGACGTAAATTGCACACAAAAATGCTCTCTTCTGAGAAAAACGTGGGGAGAAATTGGTCTAGTAAAAAGTATGTTGTATTCGACAGCTACCGTAAATTGTTCAATACTATAATAAAGTGATACGATACACTTATGTTTAGTTTCCGTACTAAATACCAACAAGTTTTCTTTCATTATTGTTCTGCAGAGAAGGCAAAAGTACTAACAGTATAGGAAATCCCACCACAGTTAATAAATACAGTTGTTATACCAAAATAAGTATGTAAAGTAACTAGGTAATTTAACAGCACTAGTGTAACAATAGAATGAAAGTAGAGTAACGCGATGCAGCTAACAATGTACCCTCATTAATTACAAATGTATAGTTTATACGCAGTGGTTCGTTACTCCGTGCTGCTTGGAAAAGGAGTCAAGCGAAAAGAACAAAGAACAAACATGTGAACTAATAAAGCTACAAAGCAAATTAGAAGTTCAAGGCAAGCAAAATTGAGTAAAATAATGGAAGAGAAACACATTTTTTCTTTATGTTGTTTCACTTTTTGTTTCTTTCAGGTTTAGAAGAAAAATACGACAAGAAACTTTTGAATCGCAAAGAAGGCTGTTTTCTGTTTTTCCTCAAATAAAGGAAACTCTGCAGCTTTATTATTCAAACATAGCGAGATGTGTAAGGTTGAAATGTTAAGTTACAGGAATTCAAGCAATATAATCAGTAAATTGCCAGTGCTCGGATTTTGTTGACCTAAATATGCTTGGAAAATGACTTATTAAACACTCTAAGATAGTTAAGTACAAAAAATTATTACGTTATGACAGAAACAACTGTGTACTTTTAAATGTGCTAATTAAGAGAAGCTATTGTCACAAAATAGTAGTGCTGTGTATGAATACGAGTTTGTTGCCTTGAACATGCTACAGTTTTCAAAATATAAGAATAGAAGCCCTACAGTATCGGAGGGAACCCCACCAACTTACCGTTCAGTGACTACCCAGTCTACCCAGTATATTTAGCAGTGTCAATGATACAACAGTTAGGAGCCGATATATTGTGACGACATACCCATGGTTAGAAAAGGAAAAGCAACACATTGCCAGATCGTACAGGGGAGAATTGCTCAGAGTAGAGAATGCCGGCTTGGCGAGAGGTTGGAGTTTTTTATTTGGTTCATTTCTACAAAATGTATGGGTAATACTAACTAAAGGTGCAATTGGAAATTAATTGTTCTTTCACACTTCCCTTAGGGGAGGAGATCCATCCCCTTCAGCTGCCGTGGTGCGGGCGCTGTGGACCTCTAGCAATCGTGGTACCTCTGACATTACTATAGGAACCTCGGGCCGCATTACCGAGCCCCTCTCTCTGGGAGTTGTTCGGATTGGTTTGGTCTCCAGGGGGCAGTGGTTCCCGATACCCGTGGGTGACGGGGTTGAGGGAAGCCATTAATATTCCCGGGTACTAGCCTGCACAGCTAGTAGAAGGTATGCTAGATCGCCAGGCGGCCCCACCGAGGTCATATCGGTAGCCTTCACCTTTGGTGTTAGCGCACGTAAGTGGCGTAACCACTCCCATCCCGTCTTGTGTCCTTGCACCAGAATAGGGGGGGGGGGCTTGTTAGTAACCCAGGTCTTGCCCTATGGAAAGCCCCACTCAGGACGCCGAGCGCCCTCTGGGACAGCTCGGATACTCCCTGGTTTTAAGAGACCCGGGTCTTGGTCCTACTTGTCCAGGACTGATGGGAGTAGATCCTCTGAACTCAACAGCTGTTCTTTCACACTAGCCGTATGTAGGACGCACTATTAAAGTGTAGAACCTGACTAAAAAATTCAATGCCATAGCCGGGATTTTAACCACGGATCTTCTAGTATAAAGCTACAATTCAATAAATAAGAATATTTACTACAATCAAGCATAGTACATAGGTGGCCACAGCGGCCGTTTACTTGCCTCAGAAAGCTGCGGACAAATCCATCCTCTTAAGCCGAATGATGGTCCGAGAGAGAAAGAGAGAGAGAGAGAGAGAGAGAGAGAGAGAGAGAGAGAGAGAGAGAGAGAAACCCGCTTACACCATATTATTATCCAACGAGTGATGGAGTGGGGGATTGACGTCACACGTACTACTGAACTCAAATGAACTTTTATGTTAATTAAAACTGTCACTTGTGACGTCTCTCCCTCGCTTTCTCGAAGATCACTGTTTACATTGATCTTAAAACAATTTTACATTACATTTTTCACAAAGACAAATTATTTTTTTGCTTCTTCTGTTTTTTTCTTTTTTTAATGTTATTGTATTGTTCAGAATACAAGATATGCAAATTCATTGAAAATCTGTGTTGTCTCTAAAATTCACTGACAATGTATACCCTGAAAGGATATGAACAACCAAGCCACCTTCTTGAAACTAAGATTAAAATTTCAACTATTTGTTTTCATGTTCATTAGCTGGTTCATAGAAATTTTTAAAATTAAAAATTCTACATAAGTGAACCAGAGATATGCAGTAGATTTTTTTAAAAAAATAACATTAATTGTTTATAAAGTTGGAGTCCCCATTGCAAAAACTGTGTAATTTTCTGATAAAGAGTTCATTAGGCCGGTGCGAAAATATTTTCCTTTATGTATAACGTCTTCTTGGAAACACTTCCACCTTTTAATGTGTGTTGAATGTTGTGTTTATGTACAACCACAGACGTGGTATATAAGAAAGAAATGTAAAACAGTAGCTACCATAGTCACCAGTCTAAAATATATTGAAAATAATTTTTCGGCAAGGAAAATTGTGTTCTTTCGTAAATTATTGCAACACAACATTTTCTATCCACCAAAACTATAACTATATTTCTTCCTGCTATCCTATAAAATTAATTTAATGTAATGTTATAGCACTGCGTGATTTAATCGATTAAAAGAAACGATTAATCGCTGCATTTTTTATTTTAGATTAAAATTAGAAATTTTAATGGATTACAATTATTCGATTACAATAAATGTTAATCAAAACTATTTCAGCCAAATTTGGCCCTCTTTGTTTTGATGTATTGCTTCCAATCTAAATAACCTTTCCAAGATATCAAGCTTACACTAGACACGTAATGCTTTTTGAACTTTGAGATAATATAACTTCTGATAGCTAAAAGAAATCAAACTGAACCCCAAGACAGTCTAAATAAAATTTCTGTTGTGAAATATTCTAACAGGTACATAACTACATACTGATGCTTACAGAGATTTCCTTTCTTTTTTTTTTTTTAATTTCCGTCCTCCAACGTTAAGTCATATCGGACGATGAATGAAATGCCTGAAATGATGCTCAAATGAGTCCAGGGTCCACGAAGCTTAGTTACCTGACCTTGTCATTCAGAATAAGGGAAAACCCCCAAAAAACTTTACCAGGTAAATCACCATGACCGAGATTAGAACTCGGGACCTCTTGAATGTGAGGCAGAAACGCTACCATCTACGCTACCAAGACGGGCTTCTTTCCTTACAGCTTGTGTGTGACAACAACCGATTATTTATTGCTTGCTAGCATAAACTGAACTATATAACCTTGAACCAAACACTTCGATTACGCAGCTATGGAAACAATAGCTGATCCCTCTTCTCAGGGCTGCTGGTGGTGTGGCTGTGCTAACTGGAGTAAGCAAGTAACGTTTCTGAGTTCGTGACAGTGAGGGAAAGTTTTGAGTTAAAAGGTTAAAATAAGGAAAAACGTTATAAAAAACAGCTGCATGTCAGTCTCACAAACCTTAGTAGATATATATGCGTGTCGTAATAATCATCGAATTAACATTATCACGATAAAACTGCACTAACTTTGAAGTAATGCCTACGCGCACCTTCTTTTGGCTATAAAGGCTTGTATAGTAAAGTCATGTCAGTCGAATAAAGAAAATTACATACATGTTATTTGTACCCAATGAATAAACATTGTATTTCACATTTTTGTAGAACAACATGGCAAAACGTGCAGAAATTATGTTCGTCGAAAACATTTTGAACATGACGTGATGGTATCCAAGTACGTTCAGATAACGCGGGGTAATACATAACAAATGATGCCTATTTACAATTTAAATGCAAGCCTTTATAATTTAATACATTTACCCTAGTAAACGAATGTTTTATGATACTGCTGGCTATTAAATCAATGATTAAGCACTACTTTGATAAAATATGTGTCAAAGTATCCCACTAATTTAAAACGTGAGAAAGCAGTTTCCCATACAACATAAATTAAAATTTATTCGAATGCTTAATGTAAAAGTATTATCACACTTACAATTGTGTTTCGTCTAATAAAGTAAGCCATGTAAGATGTATCAACTTTGAAAAGAATCATATAAAGTGCAAATAAGGAAGTTTATTGCACCCACATTTTATCTGGTATGTCATAAATTGATTAATGCTCAATATAGACTAAAATGGATAATGAGAGGATGAATTTGATGCTATACTTTAAAGCTTTTACACTGTTGTAGCAATACTATCGCTTAGGAAAAGCAATTCTTTCTGTTCAAGTCAATCCGGGCCTTTGTTTAGAAACAAATAGAAGAATGAAGTTCAAAGTGTGGAAAGTGGGTTTATTTTTTCTACATAATCTCCAGCTATAGTATACACTTATTCCAGTGTTTAACTAAAGCCTGAAATGCTTCGGCATAGAAATATTTAGAATTCCGACAGTGTCATTGTAGGACCTCATGCTTCACTTCATCCTCAGAATTCCTTCAGAGACCCAAACACTTGGCGCTAAATCAGGGCAATGTGGCAAGATCTCCCAGCCGAGTTTCATGATTGTTTGGAATGTGCGTTGAGCGGTATGCGGCCGTGCATTGATCTTGCAGAAAGAGAACACTCTTTGTGGTGAAACTCGGACGTTTTCTTTCTTCGTAAACTTTTATGCACATCACGCAGAACATGACAGTAGTCCTCACTGTTGATAATGGCACAATGGGATAAAAAATCAACGTGATTAATGCACTATTTATACCAGTGAGCAGTGATCCACACGACCAGGATCGTCAGTGATTGAGATACGGCCATCTTTGAAGCGCCCACACCATTCAAATATCTTACTGCGAATGAGTGTCTCATCAGTCATCACCGTACGGAACCGGAAGTCTTCTGTAAATTTCAGCAGGTTTCAAGCCTCGTTCATTAAAAACTCCATCACAACACACTGTTACATGTGGAGGTTCACACTGTTTTCTGCCATTTTCAATAAGGGTCTATCCAAAAGCACGAGAAATGAGCGCCGTCCACCAGTAAAAGGACACAGGTGCCACTGTCTACTGCATATAAATCCTCCATTTAGACCTGAAAAAAAGAAATATTCTGGTTTGACTTGAACGACCCTCGAATGTATTAGGTATACTATACAGGGTGAGTCACCTAAAACTTTCACCGTAAATATTTCTGAAATGGTATGTGCTATTGATATGCGGTTTTCACGGAATTGAACTATAAGCAGGGGCTCGCATTTTCAAATGATACACAGATTTTTATAATTTTTAGAAAGTGTATTTATGTACAAAAGTTGCATTTTTGTAAATGGAACAATGCGTATTGACATTAAGAAAATAAAAGTAGAATAAATTAGAATGTCAATGGTGTTTTTTGCACGATTCTAATGTAAGTAGTTTACGAGAAATCGTCATTTGTACAAAACGGGACAATGGCTAGGACAAACTAAAGAAAAACAAGTGAATGAAGAAAAATGAGGATTCTGACAAGTAAACAAAACTGTACCCTCAAAGCCTGTGTTCAAAATGAGCACCACCAGCTTCAATACAAGCTTCCAGTCTAGTATGTAAAGATTGCTGTACACGTTCTAGCATTTCAGTGGAAATTTCAGCGCAGGCAGCAGTAATACGCCGTTTCATATCTTCTGGTGTAGTTGGTATGTCCTTGTAGACAGTGTCTTTCAGCTTCCCCCACAGAAAAAAATCTAAAGGAGTCAAATCTGGTGAACGGGCCGGCCAAGGTACAGGTCCCCTTCGTCCAATCCACCGATTTTGAAACAATCCTTGAAGATAAGCTGTAGTAATTCGTGCACTATGGGCCGGACAGCCATCATGTTGATACCACAGATTCCTCCTAGTCTGAAGGGGAACGTCTTCTAACATCTGTGGAAGATCGTCTGTTAGGAGGTTGAGATACTTCTGTGAATTCAGTGTTCCTTCTATGAAAAAAGGGCCAATGATGTGATGGTTCACTATTCCACACCACACGTTCACACTCCATGGATGCTGACGTTCTACCTGACGTAGCCAACGAGGATTGTCAACAGACCAATAGTGCATATTTTTTAGATTTACTTGGCCATGATTAGTAAATGTTGCTTCATCAGTGAACAAGATACATGACAAATTTGGAGTATCATGTCTCAATGCCCATGTACAAAAGTTCACACGATTCTCAAAATCATTGCCATGCAGCACTTGATGGAGAGAGATGTGATACGGATGGAACTTATGACGATGGAGGATGCGGATTACACTTCTTTGACTGATGCCGCTTCCTCGTGCGATTGCACGAGAACTAATGTGGGGATCTACTGCAACAGCAGCTAGAACATTAATTTCTCCTTGCTCTCCAGTTGCTCGTTTGTTTCTGGTGCGTTTTCTAGACGTTATACTACCACTTTCACGTAATTGGTTGAAGAGGTTCACAAATAATTGACGAGATGGTTGACGTCTATTCGGATATGTTTCCAAGTACACTGTACAAGAAAGAACTGCATTCTTTCTACATTCACCATAAACTATGAGCATATCTGCTTTTTCTGCATTGGTAAATACCATCTTCCAAGCACGTCCTATGCTTCAACTATCACAAAATAACTGCCAGTGTAGACAAAACACATTGCAAACAAACATAACAACATCCTAGCCTAGCAACTAAGCAATTGAATGGAATAAACAACTGCCGGTGCGTTAAATTTTCAAATGACGATTTCTCGTAAACTGCTTACATTAGAATCGTGCAAAAAACACCATTGACATTCTAAATTATTCTACTTTTATTTTCTTAATGTCAATACGCATTGTTCCATTTGCAAAAATGTAACTTTTGTACATAAATACACTTTCTAAAAATTATAAAAATCTATGTATCATTTGAAAATGCGAGCCCCTGCCTATAGTTCAATTCCGTGAAAACCGCATATCAATAGCACAGACCATTTCAGAAATATTTACGGTGCAAGTTTTAGGTGACTCACCCTGTATATTATATATAATACCAACTTAAAAGCTACGTTCCTTTATGAGACGCATTCTATAAAGGAGCACAGCTGTTAAATTACCTTATAGAACTTTACCGACATGTTTTTAAACTGTTATTTTACTTGTCTTGAAACAAAAAGCATATCTTTGTAAGGAAATGTTACAAATAGTTTTAGGATGGTATATCTAACACACACATACACACACACAAGAATGAATATATTAGGGTATATTTTATTTATATTGGGGCATATATACATTTATCCCTATCAATGACAGGGACAAGCATGCTTTTATGATACACAGAATAATAAAAAAGTTTAAAAACGACAAAAAATTATAAAGGAAATGAGACAAAAATAACGCTTCAACTACAGTCCGATTACTAACAGAATATACATGAAGGTCGTCTGTTTATCCACCTAAGGTTCCGCAATGTCGCCCAAAATCTGACAGGAAGTATTCATAATAGCGTTGCTTTAAAATTGAAAGCCTTGGTGAAACCGGCACACCTTGCTAATCTCAAATAGGGAACTTGTGCCGCTTTTCTAATACCTTAAATTTTGCAAGCGGCATATGTGGATGTAGAATAACAAAGCAATTCGTATACTTAATGCTCTCTTATCAGTGAAGAACGAACGGGTGACAACACTCGGAGCTTTCAGCTATTAGGCTGAAGGGACAAGACGTGCTAGGGGCAAGTGATAAGTGTGAAATACGACGAACGGCTTCAGTGAGCAACTGTGTTATATCATGCAGAAACAGCGATATCGCAGAAAACTGGCTTTAGCTTTGTGAGAATAGAAATACTCCCGTGTTTCGAATGGTATGTTCAATGTAACCTTATAATACACTATGTTATAATCACTATTAATGGCTTTCAATTAAAATGCTTATTTAGAATTTGAATCACATACAAAAATGCAGAGTAAACCTTTCAGATTATGTTTGTTTTGTACACTATAGATACATTTCATAAATTCCTAAATTCAAAGAAAACTTTTTTTCTAAGTGAAGAGATGTATCTTTGGGGATTTTTAAGTATGCTTCTGTTTGTAGCTTACGATTTAAATAAACACGTGATTGCATATAATTTAGAGTTTAAACATTATTATTTAAAATAAGAATAAGCTGCCTGTAGAGGCATATCACTAGTATCTCAATACCTAGGGTCTTAAATAAGGTGAATACCGCTTAATGTCGTTTTTAGCAAAGCTTGAAATTACAAGTAGCTGAAGTGTTTGAAGTATAGTCCCTTCAAATCTCTCAAGTTAGTATAAGAAAGACGCTTTCCTGAGATGTTCTTTTTGTAATTTTACGTCCTCCAACGCTAAGTCATATCGGACGGTGAATGAATTGGGTGAAATCTGTCCAGGGTCCATGGAGCTTAGAGCTAACCGACATATATCTTTAAGGATGAGGGTAAACCTTATCCAGGTAGCTCACACTGACCAAAATTCGAACTCGGGACCTCTTGAACGTGAGGCAGACACGTTAACATCTACGCTACCGAGGACGACATGAAATTTACTGCAGGAGTAACTAACTGTAACCCCATTTCTTATAACCATGCCCCGCTAACATTTCTTCCTTCCCATTTTCTTTAATTACATAATGAATCTCTTTAAATTTCTTTTCATGAAAAACAAGCCAGGAGCAATGCAAGACAATATAGGCCCCTTGTTATACTAGATACACGTGCTTTCGTCAACATGAGAGAAGTTTTACCTAAATATTTCTCCTACTTAATTGCTGCTGCTGCTGCTGATGATGATGATAATTATGATGATCATTATGATAATTGGTATATAAGGGTGCTCAACTGCTTGGTCATCAGTGCCCTTTCAGAAACTAAATCATGGCAATATACTTATTTCCTGATATGTTAAATTTATCCTGGGTTTATTAACTTTGTTAATTCTGAATTTCGTTCATACAGTTATATAAATATAGATTATTTAAATACATAACTAGATTGTATCCCACAACATTTTTTCTACAACAGCAGCCAATCAGGTGTCCCATAAATATTACTGCAGTAAAGTTATACAACAGAGTTTTGTAGGCTGCTCTATTAATTTATTTACTACATTCTTCGTTACATTTACAATAATACTACATATACCACAAATGTTTTTACACAATTTCATCAGATATTATAGGACATAAGTTGTTGAATGTAAATTGTATTAATGCACTCTTTTATGCCTTCTATGTATTTTGTGATTCCACTCTCATTCTATTATTTCTGGTGCGGCTGAATGACGCAGCGACCGAGCGATAAGGGTGAAATCTTTATAGGGAAGACGTCCTAGAAATGAATAACATTTTATCTTCACTATTAATTGTTATTTTTAATACTTTCTAAAGTGTTTGCTTTTTATAAATGTTATGAAAAATTTTAATAAATAGATACATAAATCGATTTGGCTTAAATGACACCCCGGTCTTCTGCTCTGCCAGGTAGGTCTTAACTTCCATGCCTCCTTGTTACTTAATTATTCCCATTCTTCCCCTCCATATTCCTTTCTTATATTCTTTACATTTGTGGCCCATTTTTATTTTACTGTCTGCAAGAACTCCCCAATACTACTTACCTCCTTTTCCTCCCTGCCCATTAACATTTTTATAGCTGCTATCGTCTTCTCTACTTTCTCCCATTTTTCCTCCAAACCTTTTTTCTCCACATTGAAACCTCCTCGCTTTCTGTTACATAGTGTTTTGTGCTTCCTTTTTCCACACACAGTTCACAAATTCCCTTTTCTCTACCTGTTATCCCTCTTAGAAATATTGTTCCCGTTCTCATCTAAGCTAACCCTTCTCCCTCTTGCCTATTGCAGTAATCTACATATGCTTCTCTTCCCCAGTTTCTTTTTATTTGCTTGTAAAATTATAATGATTTCATATTTTCTAGACTTCCCCATATTTCCTGTATTTCTATATCTTCTATTCAGCATTTTACTAATTTACCCACATCGCTTGTATTCCTTTCCTCTAATCTCCATATATCTCCCATTCCTATTTTTTCCATAATTCCTCCTATCTCTGCCCACCTACTATTTGAGTTCGCTATCTTTTTTACTGTCTCTTGCATAATTTCTTCTTTGGCCAAACACCTACACCAACTTTTTATTATTCTTTCAATTATTATTCCATTTCTTCTTGTCTTTCCTAATTGTGCAAAAGCTACTTCCCTAGGTACTGATCCTGGTGAGCCTAGTAGTTCTTTATAAAACCTTCTGTAGTTTTGGTCCACCGTTTTGTTTACCTCTGTGCCTCCCCCCAGATCTCCGCTGCATACAACATTTTGGATTCCACTAGTGCTTCATACATTCTTTCTAACCACTTGGTTGTCATTTCTAGCTTATATTTACATATTCTTATTCCATTCATTGCCGCCCTTCCTTTTGCTTCAGTTTTTCTCCTGTGTGCTCCCCACTTTCCATTGTTATAATTTATTTTCTAAGTCAGGTGTTGTTTGAGGCCAATTTTCTCATATGCTATTTATTCGATTACGGTTAATAGTTCTCTGTTTTCTTAATTTTGTTAGTTGTAAATTAAACACTGATTATCCAGAATAAAATGGGTTCTTGAGTCATTTCGGTACATTGGAAGTATGATTTTAAACTTCTGTCCCGGTATTAGTATTTGCCACTATCTAGAAGTTTCTGCTGGTGTCGCTGTTTTACAGGTGGGAGGAATGCTTTCCATGTAGCTCCTCTTGTGGTGTTGATCCGCTCCGTTTGCAATTTATCCATGATATCTTTCTTTAGACTTTGACTAAATGGCTTTCCGATACTTTATCAAAAACAATGAACGTATATCTCCTTCTTTGGTACGGTCCCCAAGCTCATTTTTAACAATTGTAGCGTTACCATATTATCTGTGCACAAAGCAATTATACCACCATCTTTTGTATTTCTTTCTCATCCCGGAATCTCTCTGCTCAGGAAAGCTCTGATCCTCAATCCGTTGCCTACGGCCCTCTAGGTTGCGCTGCTCAGACGACCCTATGTCCCACTTAAAGAAAATACAGGAATACATTCACTTTTTTCTTTTCTGTATTTCTTTAAATGCATTGAAGGCTTCTGTGAATTTCAGTGTGGCTATTAACTCGGCCTGACTGTTATGAAGTTAATATTGATTCTGAAACATCAAGATGCATTTGCTTAAATATTACAGCTGAGACAAGCTATAATAGGTGCAAGTGTGAAGTTGAATTTATAGAATTCTGTTATCACTTTTGAGAAGGAATAGAAATGCCGCTATAAGAAAAATTGTATTCCCTTAGGATACTTTAACTGCTACTCAAAGAAGGTATATTCTGTAAAGAAAATCTTTATGCTTATTTGATAATTTGGTTATGTCTCAATTAGAAGATAACGTATTAAGGCTGTTTATCATTAGAAAAGCGCTTCTTGTGTAGTATGCATTCCTAGATTTTCTGAATTATTTTGTCAAAAAGCATTTTGAGCTAATGGTTTCTAAACCAAATGTAGAGGCATTTTATACGAATGTTTCCCCAACACGTAATAGTTATTATTGGAGAGAAGTAGGAGCAGGCAGCTAGATTTGACAGCTGATAATTTGGTGTAGGCTATAGAGAGCTTTCCTAAACTAAGAATAATTTTATTCACTATTTGGAAGAAATATACAAGCAGCAACTTTAGAATTCTTAATTTTCAAAAGCAAATGAGTTGATTACACCTTGCGTGTCATTCTAGGTGCTGCAGGAGCGCAGATTTGAAAGAGAGTATCTCAAATTATTATTAATCTTATGTCATTGATTTACAGTCCACCAAAATCAGTGTGAAATTCTCAGTCCAAGGAACCAGAAACTTAATCATTTAGTACTCTGTACCTCTTCGTTGTGGAATAAAGGGAAAAATGTAAACCAAAAGAGGAAATAATAAAAACTATAGTTAGAAACTGAAATTGCAAATTAAAGTCACACAGCGTAAATGTCACGTGCAATAGATTTCCGAAATTCTAAGGAAAATTACTAAAGGGTGGGTAAAAGATATATATTTTTAATTATTATAACAAGAGTAACAAAATAATTCCACACAGCACACCTAGTAATAAAATGTATCTTAGACTTTAGATTCACTTTACTACAATTCCATTTTTAACTCTATTTGACACAACCTGTCCGGAGTAGCTGGTGCGTTCGAGGCAATGGATTTTTATCATTTGGATGTGGCTAAAACGGTTACAACACGAAATTAGTCTAAAATATTGTCGATATTTTGGCTTATATTGAGGTTTATTTTTATATCTATAGGTTAAGTTTTTTTCTTCAAAAGTTTACTTCCTACAACGTTAAGGGCTATAGGAGCGATAAATCGAATGGATGAAATAATGCTCAAATGAGCTCAGTTCCATAAAGGTTAGAGTTAACCGAAATTCATTATTCAGGATAAGGGAAAATAATGTATACAGTATGCCGATAACTCACCCTGGCCGAGATTCAAACTCGTAAACCTCTTGAGCGTGAAGCAGATGTGCTACCACCTACGCTACAGCGTCAGGCGAAAGTGGTATATGTATGTATGCCCTACTGTATGCTGAGGTTATTGTGCATTGAAAACTCAGAATCGCAATTTCATGGATTTGTAAATCAATTTTGACTAACTTCAATATTAACTATAAATTTACTGTGAAAAGTTCAGTAATTGCTCCTCATTAATAGCCTATCAAATATTGAATTGCTGCTGAATAAGAATTAAAGTTTAAAACAAAGATTATTACACTTAATGCAGTACCTTTAACCAGAATTTATGTCCGGACCGCCGTACCGTGGTCTGCTGGAGCTAGAAATTCTGGCGTTTCAACGACAGCAATTGCGGACATCTTCAATGACATGGTGGATATCTCATCGCAGTAGGTAACGCTGCATTTGAAGAATTTACAGTTAATGACATATTTTATTATATGAAAAACCAAGCAACAGGAAACAGAAAACGGAAATATCCTTGGGTGGAATTCCTACCTAAATTCTCCTCCATAATCAGTACACATTTTGAAGTTCGAACTTAATGTTACTCTTTTGATGGAATAAAACCAAAGCTCACATTCAGAGATGCCAGTGTGAATTGAACACCGAGATGAGCGGAAATTAGAAAAGTTTCCACTTTGAGAATCTGCCCTTACATGGAGGGGGGGGGGGCAGGTTTCGGAGTGTAGGCATAGACAGTTTTGCCAAAATTTACATTTTATACAGTTGGGAAAATACTTTATCAACATGTGACTGGTAATATAGTATAGTTGTATTTGCACTACTGCAAATAAATTACTGAAAAATTTAATGTGATATACTCAATTTAATCACCTATGCAAATAATCTAATTACAACAAAACAGAGATAATATAAACCATCTCATATCTGAATTGCTGGCTTATATAGCTAAACCTATATATTTTCATATCAGTCTATAGCCTCTTCTGCAGAAACTATGGATCAATAATACGTCATCAACAGATCTCTGAACCTATTTTTGTGATAAATGAAAGTACATTACTTCCATTCACAATTTCATCATTTACTGTAACGTCGGTGTTCCCCAAACTGTATTAACAGCTTCTCAATCCAAATAATCCTGAAATGTCATATACTCCCCCTTATAAAGCAGATGTTCCCATTGACAATTACAACTAAGCAAAAATAACGATCCACAATAAGGAGTTACTTTACAGCAGAATTACAAACAACAATAATAAATGCATGTACATTTTTAACATACCTATATATGTTTTGGCGCTCCACTTCCCAAATATGTGACTGCCTTAGCCAATCCTTAGGGCATATGGCGACATCCCCTACGGCGTACAAATTTAAAAGAAGCGGCTATAAAGATAATGACTACACTTGTGACGATAACGAAGTGTCGTTCTTTGCGAAATTTACCACCGTGATGGTGGTGGTGGTGATTGTGATGGTGTTAGAGATGGCAAAACATTAGGGCCTAGGATCACCTTAGACGCCAACGGTAATACCAATGCCTCTCTTTGTTAAATTATAATCCAGCTTCCTCTATATGTGTTATACTTTGGACTACTCAAACTTTTCTAGGGATAATTGGCAAAATAACTCAGGAAAATTCAGACTTAACTAGCTCAAATTAATAATTTTGGGAAAGTTAGCGTTGAAGAACCAGCAGCGCATAACCCCACCCGCATTATACTCTTATTATGACTGTACTCTTTGCCAAAAGTGGAATCCCAATAAGATATCGCGATGTGCTGGTTCAAAACCTGCAACAAAGTGCGCCAGACATGAACAGGGAACAAAGAAAAGTCGGGAAGCACGAAAACTGCACATATCATATAGCATAGAACCAAACTGTAGTTTCTGGGCATTACAAAGGAGCGATTTAAGCCGGTTTTGCCATTCTGCTTGACTAGTCTCTCTCGATGCATGATCGTTCGCACCTGTGTTTAATTTTCACTCACCTTGCATCGCCCGGGGGATCGCTCCACGGTCACACCGAGTGCTCGTGTTCGATTTTAACCGCGATAGCAATGCTGAGGGACTGGTAATGTATACAGTTGCTATTCGTGATGTTAGTAACCCGCAACGAGAATGGCGTATCTAGTCTATACAACAGAGATTGAAGTTTGTACTTGTCACCGGGTTCGATTTCCTGTGGCGAATAATTTGTTGGTCTGTGAGTTTTTGTAATTAAACGCCTTATAATGTTTTCATACATAAACTTAATAAATGTAACGGAGTTAAACAGATTGACAATGTAAGCTTTTAAAGACAGGGTGTAGAGAAATGGAAAATGTTGGGGTATAAATCGTTTCTCTATCAGTAGTCATCAGAAAATTAGGCTTTACTTACATCGTTCGGAAAGTACCAACGAAAGAAGCTACAGCACTAACGTCGATACAAAGTAGGCCAACATCTTCCAATTAGTGTCGGGTTTTAAGGTGAGAAGGTACTTCACTTGAGGTTAAAATTCACTTTTTTATTTTTACATTTTATTATAATGTCACCCCTCTAGATTACAAATATATAGTTAGAAAGTTTATTGGAGCAATATTGTATACCTAATTTCCTTATTATATTAGTGGGTGTTAATCTTTTGCCATGCCTCTTTCTGTAACCTTTCAGAAAATCGATCATAGCTTCTTTAATAATGAACAGATATTTCAGAACTAAGCCTTGTTCTGTAAGGGATATTTCAAGCTTTCTCTTGGTACCACTGTAACTGCAATGATCCTAGTTTTTCTTTTGTCTTTGGCTGTGTTTGTGAACAGTTATTTGTTCTGAGTAATATTATGTACTAGTTATTGGTGAATATATGATATGGGCAGGCCAAAAACATTTGTAAGCAGAAAGTTTAGAGGCAATTAGTTTACAAAAACAGAAGAGTAAATGTGGAAAATATAAATACAGTAGACAATGAAACCACATGTAATATTGAGGTTAGTAGGCCCAGTTTACACAGTTCAGTGCAGAGGCTCCACTCCCATTGGTCCTGGACCCGTAGGACCAAGGACCCGGGCCTCCTTCAACCCGGGAGTGATGGATACTCCGGGAATCTTTCCATAGGGCAATACCTTATGTCTAAACAGCCCCCCCCCCCGCGGAGCACAACGTCATGACGGGTATAAGTGGATACGCCACTTACGCGGGTCAACCCCGCAGGGAAGACTACCCAAAACCTCGTTGGGGCCGCACACCTTCTACTAGCTCGGCAGGCTAGTACCCGGTTCATATTAGGCAACCCTCTACCCCTTCTGGGCGGCCGTACCCTGGCCGGAGGTACCCAATTTCCTGTGGGTGTCGGGAACACACTGCCCCCTCGAGTCCAACCCAATCCGAACAACTCCCCGACGGGAGGGGCTTGGCAGTTCGGCCCGAGGTTCCTCTAGTAACGTCAGAGGTACCATGAGTGCTAAGGGTCCGCAGCGCCCACACCTCGGCAGCTGAAGGGGACGGATACCCTCCCCTACCGGCCAGTTCACACAATACACGTGCTAATCGTATTAGTAGCCATAAACAGAAAATGGTGAGCTGCGAGACCTGAAAGCAGATGTAAAAGTTGAAGAACTGGCCAAGAAGGCACGAAAAATTAAGAGGAATTGTAAAGAACAAGGGAGGATACAGAAGGTCATGACTATGCAGCAAGAAATGTTCTTATTCATGTGAGAAGTCTGTAATAAATATATAAAGTTTAAAGCTGTTTTTCTCAGTTTCTCATTTTTTCAAGTTCTGGTACACTTTTTTAAAAAACCAATCGACCAAAACATCTGAATTTTTTGTGTGTATTAAGCAGATGCTTAAGAATAGTAATAAGAAGGGATTTTTCTCCGAGATTCATAATACTTGTTTAAAATATTAAATTATGTGATATATCAGTGCTTTTTTACAAAAAGTAAAAAATCGTAACAAATTACTAGTAATGTTTCCAGAAAATAATAGATATTACTAAAGCTAAAGGTTTTAAGCACATTCCTGAAAATTTTTATGTACATATCAATAATACTTTCTAAGTAATGTGCATCCAAAAATCACTGAAATGGCATTGTGGAGATAGGCAGTACCTTCTCACGACTGGCACGATCACACCATCATGTACACATTTCTGTGTATGACCTATTGTTTTCCCAACCACAAAGACTACGGGCATAATAAGCTGTAGAAGAATGTCGGGTATTTCTAAGCTCTGTAGACCCTGGGCTCATTTGAGCATTGTTTCACCCATTTCATTCATCATCCGCTATGACTTAACATTGGAGGATTAAACAAAAATAAAATAAAATTTTATTTTATATTTGAACGCATCATACCGTTTCAAATGTGTGTTTAATCGATTAGGTGATGCATTTGGTGTTCTCTTTACTAGAAATAAATAAAAATGAAATCTATGATTGGACCACTGTACATTAATAATTCCTAAGATTTATCAGTTTCATCGTTTCCTTTGTCCATCGTTTTTAAATCCTTTATATCAGCTTATGTTAGCGTTAGTGCATTATCAGGCCCACATGGCGTAAAATTCCTGCTCGTCTTTTCTCTAAGCATTTTCAGCTTGAAAATCTCTTCAGAATGCATTTTCTTCACAGTTCTCGGGTTGCCGTCGCTAGACGCATAATGGAAACCCATTCAGAGTCAGAAGCCAAAGGTATTGAGCCAGTGTTTAAATCCCTTCTCCACTTTGATTTCTCTCCCTTTCTTCTTTCTCTGAAGCGTGACGCTACTGAGTTAGAGTGTATTAATGATAGATATAGGACTGTGAAGACAACTTTATATTACTCCCAATGATCGCGAAGTAATTGCTAACGAATTTGATGCTATTTATATAACACAGGACGAACGTTTATCGTAAAAAATCATTGTAGTTTTGTTTGTTGCCTTTTGTCCTTTGCTATGAAGCTTAGTGACTAGATGTGAAATTGATTTGTCTATAAAAGAGAGTTAGTCGGGCAAACGAATTTAAAATATATGATATTATAGTTCTAATATTAAGCTGCGGTACAATATTCTGCAGTATATTTAATGTGGGTTTAAATAATTTTTGCGTAACTCACAAAGCACCAAAATGTGTAATAGGACATCTGCAAGCCAAATGAACGCCAATCAATTCTGTATATGGCAATTATACTACTCATTTCCATTTGTATCATATAGGGCAGTGCTGCTGTTTTAGTAGAGCCCACCGTTCCGCTATATCGATAAGTGCGATGATTCCCGCTTTCTTTTTCATTGATCCTCCTTTCCTCATTCTCCACACTCTTCATCTACTTTTACCCCCTCTCTGTGCCATGTAGATCTCATGTGATATTTGGTAGTGCCGTGGCCAAGTTTTTAGACAGCTTGGATCTCGCCAAGCCGGCTCGGGTTCGATCCCAGGCGACCGCAAAGTAAGATTTGTAGCGGACAGCATGGTGCTTGGATGGGTTTTCTCCGGGATCTCCGATTAACCGGCCCAGGTTCGATCCCAGGCGTCGACAAATTGAGATTTGTAGCGGACCACATGGTGCTTGGGTGGGCTTTCTCCGGGATCTCCGATTTCATTTCATGTATTATCAGTGTCGCCTCCTGCGATGCTGCATGTAGTAAAAGCGGGCGTCAAACACCATACTCTCTCTCTCTGTCTCACGCTAGTTTAATCCTGTTGTAAACAACAAGACGGAGCTGGCTCGACTCGCCACGTGTTGGACGCAACATGCACGTACATCGGTTTTGCAACACTAGCAGTATATATAGCAGTGCTAAGTTCTAGACAAAAATAAATAGAGTTGGGTTATACATTAACTTATTAAATATATGAGTTGGTTCATTTCTGAAAAAAATAATCATGAACTTTACTGCGTACAGCACTTCTCGTAAAATCATCGTATTTCTCCACGCGCTATTTGCATTTACGCGATTTTGCCGATATTCTTAAAGTTCCGGATACTTGCTGTTCCATGCTAACCTTATGTACACTACTTGCGGAAACACCAAGGGAATCACCAGTTTCTTTCTCTGTGTTTTTATAGATGATATCGGGTTTATTTCTTTAAGCACCGCAAAACAGTGCGGGATTATTCGCATCTAGCCACTTTTTGAAGGTTTGCCTCGATAGTGTTTAATTTCGGCTGAAGAGCCGGACTGCTCAGTGATGAAACGCTTGCTGATTTTAAATTGCATATACATAGGGATTCATGAGCTTGTGAGGTATTATACCCGAGATCTACAGGAAATACAGTGTTAAATATCAGAAGAAACTCCACACTATAAACAATATATTAATCAGCATTCAGCTTGATACAGACCTAGTTGTCAGAGAGCTGCCTGGTATAAGAATGCTATATAATAAGCAGTGTCCTTTAGTAATTGTTAGTTAAAATGCAAATCGTTGAAACATAAGATCATAGTGTGTATAATTTCACCTCTCTTCTGTCTAATCTGTATATAGTATACAAAACACATCTTTGTGGTATGTGAAGCAGAAAGATAAATGGTGGGGCTATTACATCTATAAAGATTGACATTATCTCGCACAGAGGAGAGATCAGAAAACTACTTACAGTACTGTAGGTAATTAAAGGAGGGGTTTGTTGTACGCGTGCAAATAAAAGAAAACGCCCATTAGCTTTGCTAAACCAATCAACAGCTTAACCGTTTCCTGGCCTAATATATTTGTCTCTGTCTCTCCTCCCACCCAGATGTTTACAGTAGGATTAAACTAGGTTGAGACAGATTATAGACATTCATTCATATTCAAGTGATACTTATAACATCAGTTAGTTTATTTTAAGGGGTTTGGTTTACTAATAAAAATAGGAACATAACTAAATAGTCAAATATTTACTAATACAGAAATATGTGCATTTCTGTTATCTTATTGTTAGATACACAAAACAAAACGAACTGATGTCCCCGTAATTCTTTTATGAATGACAGCATGAAGAATATGCATTTCTTGTAGGTAGGAAAACTTTCAGGAAGATGAAAAAGGTAAGTTCTAGGATTTACTGTTTTTCAAAGGCTTCTAAATGGAGCAAATAAGCATTATATATCACGTGCGTCGTCGTCCTGATTGAAATTGTTAAACATAAGTGCGTGCACTTACACACACACACACACACACACACACACACAGATACACATATCTCTGTCTCTGTCTGTTTCTCTGTGACCTTTGAAATGCGCTTTTAATAACTATAGCTAATCTTTTCGTACTTTTCTCACCAACAGAAAACCTTATATTTCATTTACCTCACTCCACTAACGACAGTGGCGGTAATTTTTTAAGTTTGTTTACAGGCCTAATGAAACTCGCTATGACAGACGCTATCTGGATTACCGTGTAACAATAGGCGAGCAACCGTAGCTACTTGGGCGTGATTATCTTGAAAGGCGGAGGTATGATGGAATGTGCTCATAAAGAGTTGAGTCGGGGAACCTATGTTGAATTTCTAGAACACATTGTAATACTGTTAGCCCAATGGAGTTGCGCTGAAAGCATTACTGTAATCCAGTATTCTAAGAGAATAATCACCGAGTACAGTGGAATTTCCACTTGAAGCACTAAGGTTAACTTCGTCCTAGAAGATAATTTCTCATACTGTTCAACAAATGCCAACCTATAAGTTTTGCGGGCTCTTCCTTAATTGATATACACATACGAAGAATTCCAACATCTTTACAACAGTATATAACCATTCGTGCACTCTCTGTTTATAAACATATTTTCACGAGGCCGCGCGTAAGCGAACGCCTAGAGAAAGAGAGAAGCGGGGAGTGAAAGAAAGATAGCGCCAAGCCCTCCCACAGACCAGCCCACGCAGCGCTAATGACGTGCCGAGGAAAGACGGGGTGGGGAGAGGAAGAGCCAGAGAAATGTCTGGACAATCCCCTCGCCATCGCAAGAATTCCTGAAGCTTCGGGAAGTTTCTCTAGCCTTCGTGAAACAGCTATCAGTGCTAGAACTGCTAGCAGCCAGTATCGGCAGAAAACCGCTAGAAAGTGCAGGAAAGCAGTCAGTTCGGCAGGAGCCGAGAAACGGGTTGCAGTTATGCAGACGGAGTTAGAGTTAGCAGGCCGTTTATCGTGTGTGTGGACATTTAAACTTTATCGAGTTGAAAACTGATAACCGTGTAGTGATTTGAAGGTGAATTCAATTGTTTATTCACGTTTGCAGAAGCCACGAGAGACTGTATTGATGCGTTTTACGTCATTCTTTTGAAATCAGAATTGAACAAGAGCCTTTCTACGGGAATAACGAGCACTTTGAATTTCTGCAAACTGGATTTTAATCTTACGAACCCACAAGGTCACAATATATTAGAAATGCATTTCATTCCACCTCCGCCGAGAGGAACGTTTCTCATTCTTTGTAAATACACGCAAGCAGCCTGTAGTCGTCCTTGCAGCAACCAGTCTATTTTCAATATAAAATTTCGGCCACCCCATTACCGTTGAGCCACTACAAATGATATCTGCTTTTGTTGGCCGTATAGGCTGTGAAACCGGAAAGAGATCAATAGCAGAGTTATTAACGCCCGTGTATAGAACATAAATGGATAAATATAAATGGATTAGCGATTGATGTTCTCACTAAGTGATGGAAATAGGCCCAAGCGTGTGACTGAATTAAAAGAAAATAAACAAACTAAGCATACAAGAATAAAGTTTATCATCAGCAGTTAGAAGCTTTGAGTCATGATACTGTCAGGTGACGCATTGGCCGTCGTCGGAATGGTCCTACGCTTATACCCGACTCATCTAGTGGGGCTAGTGGCCCTTCCTGTTGCCTGAACTGTAGTCCGAGCAGCAGAATAGACATTGTGTGCCGCCTTTCTGCTTCCGAATATTCGTTCTGTCTGTTTCCAGCACTTTTGCTTTCTGGAACATTCCCTTTCACTAGGTGGCCTATAACAGAGACGAACGAAAATCAGTCGACTAGTCAGTCGGTCGACTAAATCGAGTCGAGGCGAGAGGAGTGGAGTCGTAGTTAATAGTGAAGTGGATAGCTTTTAGTAAACATGTAACAGTGAGAATTTAGTTGAATGTAGTTAATAGCGTCGAGTGCAGTTCAGTTGTGATTTTATTCGACGGATCATTTGTGTTATTCGGAGTTTTGTTACAGTGCTTCAGCAATAGCATTAGCGCCTTTATTAGCACTTATATCATAGCTAAAGTGACTTCAGTAGTAACTAGTCTTTACACATTTCTCAATATGGGTATATCTGTATATATTTAATTCTCAGTAGATATTCGAAAAATTTATATTAATTTAAATTAAGAATGTGAAGCAGATATCATAGGCATGAGAAAGAAAATAAAACAGAAGGTATGAGTCATTGCTGATATTTAAAGCTGGATTTTCTAGAGTCCATAACGCCTCACCTCTTAGCTACATATGTGAGTTACCAACTTCTGTTCATGTGAGGCGCTAAAACAGTAGCCCTGGCTTTTACGGTAAGATGATTTATTTATCATTTTCAGAGTAGTTGATGGCTAATGGTCCAGTTCTTTACTTCGCTAGAAATGGTGTTGAATCTCTTCCCTCTTGAATCAATATTAATGTGTATTGCATCAGACATAGCTATATCTGCATTCTGTTGAGGCAGTGGCTGGCGAAGTATAGGAAAAATTACATTAATTTGCTTCATATTTGTTTATCAGTAATGGTAAAAGTGCAACATTGTGATTTGAGATACAACCTCTCTGGGAGTTAACCGATAACGTATGCCACAGAAACTGTTAATAAAGTCTTGCCGCTTATTGGAAATAGTATCGAATTATGTAATGTGCTGAATACGAAGTAGAGCTTAAAAATATTCGCTTTCATAATTGCACTGAACCATTTTCACATGATTGTACATAGACTGCAGAATATGTGTGGTTCATCCCTTATAAATGTAATTTCTAGACATCGGAGCCCATACACCTTTAAAGAGATATGATGTTTACGAGTCTCGCAGTATATAACTGCTGACGTCAGTCCCGAGGACAATACGCAGAGATAGTCCGGTTCGCAACGCGTAGCTTTAGTTTCATTACAGCTACTGCTCGCCATTCTACTGCTCTGCCTTCCAGGGAGTGCAAGGTGTTGGACATATTGTGTTAATATCATTACTTTCACAATTATTGGAGTTTCTCCATTTTATAAATCAAAGACTTTTGGGTATTAACAACAGCCATTAAACAGCTTGAAGAATGTACTTTTGAGCTGTTTAAAAGCAATAGAGGAGATGTCTGCAACAATTAACAATATAGAAAATGCACCACGTACCAAAGGAATAAAAAATGAATTGTCCAGTATTCAACACAAAATACTAGATTTTCAGTGTTGCGTAATATAAGAAATAAACTAAGTCTTGGACAAACATATGAAAATGATTTGTACTACTCATATGCACCATTAACGTCCTGTGACATCGAACGAACTTTCTCGCAGTATTTTATATTGCTTCAGTGAGAGGCGCAGGAAATTCACATTCAACAATTTACGAATGGACATGATTGTTCAGTGTAATTCCTGCATCGAAAGCAATGAAAAGGATGGCATAGTGTAACGTCAGTTACACTTTGTATCCGTACCGGAGTGTACACACACAGCGTTTCGGTATACTTTTTGACACAGACGTTTATTTATACCGCGCCTGAACTTTTATAGTACCTGTGCGGGTACATTGACTGCTAAGGTGTACGGGATCCGATGTCTGTTAATTTCATACGGCAAAAGCGGAGCCAAAATCTCCGATATTCAAACGGAAAAATGTTAAGAACTTAGGACATTTTAATCATCCCCATTGGTCTCCTAAGCTTGCAATTGCAGCATTGGATATAGATATGAGTTCTTTAGGTTGCATAATCATTTCTTGTAATTACGGTTAATTTTTGGATAGTCGCTTTTATCACATAGTTATTAATAATAAGTAAAGTGCGCTGGACATGGCATCAAAATTACATATTATAGTTTGTGTCCTTTATCAAGTCCTTTAACGACTCCATCCATCTTCTACATTGTTTGAAATGATATCTTTTGTAATTTTGTTCACATAACTTGCACTCACACGAGTCACATGGTTGGTAGAATTTATTTGTCTTGCGCAGTTTGTGGTTGGTTGCTCCTGGTCCACTCCGTTATCATCATTGCGTTTTTTGCGAAGAATTCCATCTCTATCTTATAGTTATTGAGTGACATAAAAGCTGAATAATTTCTACAGAATTCAGAAACTTTTAAGATAAACATATAAAATAAGTTTAATCTGCTGAATATACAAATCCTGTACTCAGAGACAACCGAGATAATTTCTCTGGAAAAGAAACATACTAGGGGCTGTAGCTTTCTTGGCGGCGCGAGTATTCCAAGTTCTCTCGGGCTTCAAGTCAGGTGTCGATGTGGTGATATTCCGATGTTTTGGGAGCATACATTGCTCCCATCTTCATGGTATGGTGAATGAGTTTAACTGGTGTTGATACGAAATCCGACACACAAACAGAAAATTAACCCCGGAGAAAGTCACCTGACGCAGACCGTTTTCCTTTAGGACTTCCTTTAGGTCCGTGCTCCGATCCTCTTCAAGCGGAACACATAGGCAGTTGTACCCTATCTTCAAATTCCCCATGCCAACACACCTAAAACTACGCCTGTATCAGGCGATTATTCTGCCCCTGATCCTGTACAGCTCCGAAGTATGGGGATCGGCGGCTCCGATACCCATTCGCAGGCTGCTGCGCTTCCAGAACAGGGCGCTACGAATTATCTACGATACTGGGCGTAGATTTCTCTCCCATATATTCCATACCTACTCCGAAGTCCCATATATTGTGGACGTGGTGCGGGAGAGATCCCGTATAAGCTACAATAAGCTTCACTCCATCCCAATAACCTGAACACCCTTGGCCGATACGACTATAGGGTTCCTCGCCGAAGACCTAGTTACCGGCTGCCCAAAGACGCTTTGGGTGACCTAATCTGAGCAGGGCCACTGTCCTCTGACACCTACAATCCCAGGCCCAGAAATGGGCGTGGTATAAACTATACCTTACCATTGTTCCCTTCGCTCTAGCCTGTCAAGCGGGCCGTGCTTAGATGCCTCCCTGGCAGGCGGAAGAGCGCAGTCAGCACTAGGCGCACACACCCTCTGGGGGCATTTGCGTCCAAATATGACTAGATATACTACTGCACAAGACAACCCCCTGAGACAAAAGAAAGATTCTTTTATACTGCCAGCGGCTAAGTGCTGGGCAGCAAACACCCCGCCCAGGTAAACCTGTGCGACTCGCATCTTGTGCTGGTCTGCTGGTTAAACTCATTCAGCATACCCTGAAGACGGGAACAGTGTATGGTCCCAAAACGTTGGTACATCACATCTACACCTGGCTTGAAGCCCGAGAGAACTTGCAATCAGAGACATACTGTTGGACTCTACAAATATAATTTTCTTAGTGGTTATTTTTTAAATATTGGTTCACTGAATTCTCATGTTAGCAACTATCTTCCTCTCTCTCTCTCTCTCTCTCTCTCTCTCTCTCTCTCTCTCTCTCTCTCTCTCTCTCTCTCTCTCTCTCTCTCTCTCTCTCTCTCTCTCTCTCTCTCTCTCTCTCTCTCTCTCTCTCTCTCTCTCTGTATGTGTATTTGTGTGGGCGTGTGTCTCCTTTTAGGATATTCTGGTAATGAATTTAATTACAAATTAATTACAAAAGAAGTAAGGAAAAATTTCTTACCATTCATTTACCAGATGGTTTAGGCTTCCAGAAATACTGATATAGAATTATTGAATTATCTGGAAACGTTTCATTCGACAAATCCTGCAGTATTTTAGAAATTACAGTTAAAGAAATACATATCACAAATAACTGGTAAAGTTACGAAAGCGTGCATTTGTCGGTGTTTAAGCTCAGTCGTCTGTTTGCTTTAGTGTCACAACGTGGCCATTTCTGTATATTACGTAGAATAAATTGTAACCGTCTAATGCTTTTTAATGCATTCATTGTTGGCTATCAACTTAAGTGTACTCAGAAGCATTATCAACAATGGCTTCGTAAATACCTTGTTTCGTTTACTAGTTTACTAAATGAAACTCTGGTGTGCTTTATAGTTCATTAACAATTGAAAAATGGTGATTTTAAATAGTGAAAGTTTTCCAGACATGATCTTCCATTAAGTGATTTTCGATTATCCTACCTGTAGCTTGTACACAACTTGTTTCAGTTTATAATGTTAATATGGATAATGCTGGAAATGCTTTTATGGGCTACGAAAACTAGGAGTTGTAAAACAGAATAGCAATGGCTATTTAGAAATATTTGCGATTATAGTTTTAGGTGATTAAGCCAATATAACCTCTGGGAGATGAACCTACATTCACAGTTTCCTAATACCGATGAAGCGTACGTTACTCCTCTTTAAGAGAAATGTAGAACAAAGGAAGAAATATATTTGTCAAGGAAGCGTATCATTAATTCTAAAGACATTATTGTGTTTTAAATATGAACATAACCTTTAAATATTCAAACACATCATAGATATCAGGGCACCGTAGATTAACAGCGGAACCAGTCTCACTCGTTTAAATTCCAACCTGTACTTTTGTTTCCCATCTACCTACAAATTAGATTTCGGAGTTCAGTTTCTATAGTAACTATAGTGCATTTATTCTGATGGTATACTACCATAGACAAAGAAAAAATAAAAGCTTCTTGGCTGTTTCAGTACAGAAATGATGGAAATAATTTACTCTAGGGCCAGTTTAAGTATCTAGTGCTCCGTTACTCTACATATTACCTCAAAACGTGATTTATGGAACTTTTCAAGGTGTTTGTTTTAGACTGTTGCCAACACTGAGAACAAAAGCACCATATCGTTGCGTCGGGTTGCTTCACAATTACAGATATACAAGCGCCTAATGGAGCGCGGTTGATTTGCAAATCAAAAGCCACGTACGTATGCTGCCAGATGCGCTCGTTATGGGCGAAACTATTGTCGCTTCTGGCACTAATGGATACCAACTTGCTCCTAGCTCATTCCTGTTTTAGCCGTCGTCAGGATCGCGCATGTTACTGATGACAGTGAATATCACAAAATTATCCTGAATTTGTAGCGTTACACTTGCAGCTTCCAACAACTTCTAACTAAATCGGTTGCTTCATTGGACTACAGTCTCTTTGGCATCTATATGTAACGTACATAATTTCCAGTGAATTCACCGTAATTTTGGAAACGCTCGCCCGTAACACGGAATGTGTGTTAATACTGAGTAAACAATATTTGCAAGTCACATTTAGAACTATTCGCTTATTCTTGTGATGGCGAGAAGGAATGTATGAATATTTAATCTCCAATTCAATCTTATGCGTATTCAATTTAGTTTCCTTCTCATTCTGATGAGCAGTACCCACATCTTCATGGCATGTCCTCGGTGTATTAGAAAATGATAAATTTGCTTACTTCTAAGTAAATTCCACTGGAGCATACCTACTTGAATATAAGGCAAAGTTTAGATATTATTGGTCGTTTTATGGTATTTTATTCTTTTTTCGCAATATTAAATTTTAAACTGAGATGAAAATTTGGTAGGCCAATTTAAGTCCATTAGTTTTGAAGTTGTAATATGGTATGTGTAAGCTCAAACAATGCAAAAATATCTAAAGGATTTAAGTTTGGCTTTATTCATTACAGTCACTTAGCTGTTTATCATATAAATCAAGAGAACGTTGTGTTTATCTGACATATTTGCTGCTAAATTATCACTTTGATCATTTTGTTACACATAAAATATATACAACTTATTCTACCATCTGAAGAGGATACAAAATACGAGGGTGTTCAATGAAGAATGATCATAATTTTTTTACGGTCATAATTTTTCGCAATAAAATTCACTCATATTATATTATGTTAGCTTAATGTGAAACAAACACGCTGTAGTAGTTTCATTGTTGGTACTCCTGGTTCCCACCTGTGAGAACCAGGCAAGTTCAGACATGTTTAGTATCGCCTAACGCTGCAATGGAGGTAACATGCAGTTAAAGTTGATGTTAGAGGAAGATCCGGAGTTTCTTTCAAATGTAATCTCTGCTGATGAAACTTGGCTACATCATTTTGATCCTGAGAAAAAACAGCAAAGCTCAGTGTGGAAATCTCCTTCATGACCAACCACCAAAATAGCAAAAGTGGTTGCTTCTCCTGGGAAAGTTATGGTCATCGCATTCTTTGATATTCATGGAATGGTTGATCAGCATGTTGTACCTGCACACACATCAGTAACTGGACAATACTACAGGGATGTCCTGAAAACATTGCAAGTCCATATCAGACGCAAAAGACCACATTTCCGTGAAGCAGGCTGGATGCTGCACCACGATAATGCGCGGCTGCATATTGCCAATGTTGTTGCTGAATATCTTACAAAAATCAACGTGACGTACATCCCTCACACTCGCTATAGTCCGCATTTAGCCCCAACTTTCCCTAACTTGAAGAAACGCCGTCGTGCGAGACATTATCCATCATCAGAAGCGGTGGTCAAGGCTGTGGAAAGGATTTTGAAGGATCTCTCAAAAAATGGTTTCCAGCATGCCTTTGTAAACTGGCAGAAACGCTGGGACAACTGTATTCAGGGGATACTATTTTGAGAAGGACCATCAAAATTTTGAGGATGAGTAAAAGGTACGTTGTAAAAAAGAACTGTGATCCTTCTTTATTGAACAGCCCTCGTAGAATAACTTATTTTTCTTGCGAAGTCCTTAATTCATGTGAGAATGCTCATCGACTTTTTTATTCCTCTTGGGGAAAAATAATTTCCGTCAGATTTAGAAAAAACACATGTCAGTAGTGTTAATGCTGAGGTGGTCCTTTCCCGTTAGGAACTTGGTTGAGCGCTTACAGCAGTCAAAACCTCATAGTGTAGGGAAGGTGACGGGTGAGGCTACGGTTGGTGAGGTTTCGGTACAGGTCGGGGTTTTCATCGGGGTTCGCTCTGTATGAACTGTCTTCACTGTTCCAGGGTGGCGATGTGTTCTGACAGGATGCTGTTTGTTTTAGCGAAGAAAACACCTGGACTGTTCAATTGACTATTTATTATCGTTAGAAAGCTCGCATCTCACCTGCCACATGGAAAGTCGCTACTTGCAGGTTCGTGGTGAAATGTGCTTTGGTGTGTAACGACAGAGTTTTTACATAAGTTTTTTATATGATGTGATTTCGGTGTATCACTGCTGAGCTTATACGCGGTGTGCCTTCAGTGTGCTACGACCGAATGTTTGTCTTTTAAAAGTCAGACATCGGCCATTGCTCGAATTTTCCCCACTTACATTAAATTTTGGGATATTTTGAAAAAATGTGACATGTTATACGTTGTTCATAGGTAATTTTCTATCCCCACTTCTGAATCTAGTCTTAGTCTGAGTGAGTGCGCATACTCTTCCGCGATACTTTCTATTCCCACATGTCCAGCTGGTTCATGCACTCAAATGCGCTGCTAAACTTCGCTAAAACCTGGCTTCCCATTATGCACCTCAGGTCCCAAAATGTATGAATAAAGCCTGCCCGCGACTGACTGTCTCCAATGTGCCCCTCAGGCAGTTTTCCCAAGCCCGAGTTTCTGTTCACATAATAGCACGGGACCAGGCAGAAAACAGACGTGCTGATATGTTCCTTTCCATCTGACAATATGTTTGCTTATTGAGATAAAGAAATTGTAACTTGTGAATAAAAGTATGTATTATAATATCTTAGTATCAAAATATAATGGCCAATTATAATTATGTATTTAATGCCACATTATGCTTATTACTATAATGTCCTGTATCACAGGGACAGTTACAAAGCCTCCTGTTGTTTTTAAGCTAACAGCAACAGAAAGTTTAACCTTAGTGAAGGAAACTGTGGCACCTATTTCTATGTGTATTTGGATCTCTGCGAAACATGCATAATGCGTGCTTTATGAGGAGGTCCGGCCCGTAGCGAACCACGTCGACCTCTCCCTTGTGCTCAACGCCTCACAATTAAGGATTAGTGGCGTGAGGAGGTTAAGGAAAGGGAAATTGTAATCGGTGCGAAGTGACTTGTAGATTTCGCATGAGAACTCTCATCTGTCCTTCAGGAGTGAGTGCGTCCTGACTGGTTGTGGGTTGAATGATGACACCTCGAATCTGGTTGACAGAAGTTTCTTGTTATCCTTAGGCTCCTTTGCTCGTCTCCGTAAAGTCGTCGTCGGTGTGCTTGCTGTGTTTAGCGTCAGTATCAATATTGTGATGTGAAGCACGGAGGCAGTAGCACTGCGTAGTCGAACTGCAAATATTTATCGTCTGCCCTATATATTACTCTTTGTGCTCTCACTGTAAGATTGTTAGATATTGCACTTTGTCTCTGCGCATGGCTCGGAAGTGTACTTGTTAGGCGGCGCCAAATGCGCGTCCGTCTCACGTAGAACTCAGGACCGAAGTGCTCTTACTAAAAAAACCTAATTTCCCCCATCACTTTGAATTACCCCACTCTAGGTATTTTTTGAAGTTTGCAAATTCCCGTGAACAAATATCAATTTTCTATTGGCTGTTAGCTATCCCCACTTGAGATCAGTGTTCAGAATTTCCAGTTTCGTACTTAACAACAGAGACGCTTTCTCTAACGACCCGCATGCAAAAATTGATGCGGAAGCATACGTTGTGAGAGACAGTCAAAATCTTATAGTCTGTTTTCAGAAGCACGCATGGGATTTTAACAAAGGATTGTTTTCCGACAGGGAGGCACCAAATTTGTCTTGAGGGCAAAACAAACAATAGAGTAGGGTTGTTTGTTTACAGGATTTGCAAAGGGAGTTTACTGATCTTCGCAGAGTGGCATTGTCACTGTGACGGTCTCCGGAGTATATGCTAGCATTATGGCATATGTCTATTCTGGTATACGTAATTTGTTTATATTTATTCGTTTGTTTGTGTTAATGTCTTTCTGATACCAGGTTATATGACGTCTCAGTGTTACTATGTGACAGGGGCTGCGTCATTTCCTTCGTCCAAACAAGTAAATATCATTACTAATCTTTGTTTCAGATAAGCTTGCCCCATATCTCTTAACGCTCACGTGACATAATCGCCTATCATTGGGCTGCTGTTGTGGTATGGACTGTTGCACGGGAAAATGAATTCGTTATTTAACATGATGGCATATCTTAATATTTTTAAGGAAATTGTTAGATTTGAATTCTGATAACAGTATAATTTAGAAATATTGCGTAAAAGAGTTAATTTATCTAGAATGCATGTTAATTCTTAAACGAAATAAAGAGGAGGATTCTTTTCTTCAAACCTGAGGCAAAGAGATGACTGAAGATAGCACGTGCGTTTATCGGTATTAGTGAAATATTTGTTTATATGACTTTTATCGCTAACCTTCCATTGAACTGGATTTGTCTTAGCCATTTAGGGTAAAGGTCAGCAGCAAGCGTAGGGATACACGTCAGCTGGGCAAGTTTATTTGAAACAAAGTTTAGCTTGTATCATTTATCTATAAGTTACCACATTTCAACGTCCTTACTGACACGAGGCATCCGTATCTTTGCTGTTTACTCCAACAAACCCAGAGAGATGAGAATGCGTTGCATTCGGGGGGTCCCAGGTTCGGTTTTGATCTTGGAGTACCTGGGTTTTTGGTAGTTAATAGGCGGATTTTTGGGTAGTTCCATATTTACCACAATTTCCCTTTCATTGCGCTTACTTTGTATGTTTGTGGCATGATTATAAAATTTGAAGAGATGAGCCGGCCCACCCAGATGACTCGGATGTTTGATCCAAAGAAAGAGTTTCTTCAGTGGACACTAAAGGGCTGCCTTTTGCCCGAGACAATTCATTGCCCTCTTGGGCAGCTCCAGTAATCAGTTTCTAACCCCAATTTGTATCTTTTGGCGGTATCAACTACTTCATGATTTTTTTTCTGCATATAGAGGCCTAACAAAATGCATTTAATTCCGCAGTGCAAAATAAATCAAAACTGACATTTTCAAGTTGAGTTCTATACTGAGCAGCCTTGTAATATTTGGAACCGATGGAGTGAAATCCAGTACTTTAGGTTGTCTGCCCACTTTGCGTCCATATAGTTTAGTAGGTGCGATAAATTTGTTTATAAATGCAGTGCAGTCGAATTAGATTACCGGACCCCAAGATAATAAGCCCATTTATGATCAATATGTTGTCTTAATACATTCTTAGCAATAATGCTCATTCAAAGCGTCTTATTGCACTTATGGTCCAGTTACAAAGTCACTACTAATTCTCTGTCGAAAATGATTAGTGTTCTGTTTCCCTTACTTCAACTTTATCATTATGTGATAAATGGAATGCAGGTAAACAAACAGTTGCGTGGTTTTTCATACTACTATAATATATACTCGTGGATACACCCACAGTTTTTATTTTCTTTTAGTTACAAATACAGTTTAAATGTATTAATTTGCTCTACAATCCTTTGAACACTGGCACTTAGAGGTCTTAATTTATAAATGAAGTTAGCAAATTTAAGAAATCACTATTAATTATGAATCGGAACCTTTACACATTCTGCAACATTGCATTTGTGATATATATATATATATATATATATATATATATATATCTTTGTTTGTGAAATCGATCTACACAGTGTTCAGTGGTGAAACGTGAAAGAAGTTTTTACAAAATAAAAATAGAGTTTACAGTTCACAAGGATTATAAATATAGTTACAGGCTCCATGTGTATATTGTTGCCTCTGTAGAGAGAAAATGATTGAATCGTCTTATATGTAAAATATTCTTAACGTTTCAGTGTATCATTTTGCTTTTAATCTAGGCATCATTAAATTAATTAGATTGTTTTACATCCATTATGTACGTGAACTGGAATGAAAGGCATGTGAAATCAAGAACAGAAATTGAACGGAATTAAATGTACTTAATAGCGTATTACGAGACCTCTTTATCTGCAGAAAAGAACTGCTAAAACTGTTTAATTAAAGAGAGCCTACTTTTCTAAAATTAAATTTATGTCTTCCTTTGCAGTTTATGATTTTAAAAGACAAATGGCTTATTGCTAATGGGAAACACCGTTGTAAATATTTTTAATGAAGGTAAACGCCAGTATTTTGTTTATTCGTTGCATAAAGCAACAAATGCTGCCCATCGGCATGAAGCACGAAATAAAATAAAGTTCTGCAAAATGTTGTATTTATAATATCAGAGAGGGACAAGGAACTTTTTGAAATATTTGTATCCATGGAAATTTTTGTTACTCTAGGAAATCCAAGAGCGCAACTTCCAGTTGAAGCACACTAACTTCGGAGGTCAAAATCAGGATACACGTGCCACCTGTGTGTATATACCTCAAACATGTGTCGTGCTACAATTACGTCACGGCTTCTGGTAAACGGAATAAGACAAGCGACACTGCTGCTGTCCTCAATAGTCTTTGTCTCCGTATTTTGTGATACAGAATGTAATTAACTGAAGCCATGTCTATAACTACGGTAAATAGACACATTGTGTGATTCCACAGTACGCAGGTTTGACTCCCATAGCGCACAGGGAACTCGGCCCATACTAATGCGTACCTAAAAACTTCAATTTACTTGCAGGGATGATAAGTACTGTGTACGGGCACGCTGACCATGTGGTCCTTTGTAACCGCGCCCCTTAAGGAGGACGGGAGACATGAGATTAGCCGATGCAGGAGCCCGACATAAGTGAGGGAAGTTCCAGATTGAATCTCGTTGGTGGCGCCGTTCCTCGATGGAGGGGCTACATCCACCTGGAAGGCATTAACGCTGGGCCGGAAGTTTAAGGAGCGCATCCTTTTACCCTGACATGCTGTACCACAAAGCCCTTATACTCAGGTCGACTCTGAAAGAATCAAACGACGAAGAATGGACTGAAATGAAAAGTGAGGTGTAATGGAGGAAAAGAAACTCGGGATACATAATGAACTTCCCGAGCATTCCTTAGCGACCCAGGGAAACCGCCAAAAACACTTGGGTCAAGAAGGTCGGCTAAAGGAGTTGAACACACGACCTCCCAAATGCGAGCCAAAGACCTTGACGCGTGTTACATCCCGCTTGGTTTAAATTTCAAACGTATACCTACACAGGGTGGAAATGATTCGGAGGCCCACTTTATCAATTAAAATGAAGTGAAAATACAGAACTACCATTACTTCATCGCTAACTATAGCTAAAGATAAGAAAATATTTAACAAAACCATTTCTACTAAACATTTATCTCCATTAACATTAAGTGGATACAGGAATAAGCGTTTTTAAAACTAATTCGGAAAGAAAGAATGCAGAGATTCATGTGAGAGCACAAATAAGGATTTTTTATTCAGAAAAGGAACGGAGTATGTAGTGTATGTGAAAGTGTGAACTTAATAGGCATAACAGTTCATCATGAACAACATCAACGTTTTGAAGAGGGTTACAGTGTTATACTTTAGGCGGAGATGGTGCAAACACGATGCTGCTAATTAAATATCTAACGTACCGTCATCTGGAGTCACTTTGTGCCACTTTTTGCATTTTTTAGAAATAGAAAGTCACTAGAAAATTCACTATAAAATGTCACTCGAAGTCACTAGAGAGGTCACTAGAAGTTACTAGAAGTCACTAGAAAAGACTCTAGAAAAACACTAGAAAAGACACTAGAAAAGTCACCTTCGAATTTAACGTTAATAAAGAAACGCTTACTATTTATACCATAGCACCAGAAACATCAACCTTGTACTGCAAATAAATTATTCATTGATGTTAACTGATACCCAAAAGAGCTACTCAAACACAGTTCAATGTGACCCCATTAAGTGGGGTGACTTTGTGCCTCCTGTAAATTCAGTACTATTCAAAGTCAGAAGGTTGTCTGGCCCAATATCACTCCATGGAATGGGAGTATTTGTTCCTAGGGAAATAGAATGTAACATTTTCATGTCAAATTATTGCTCTTTATGGTTGCAGAAACTTTTGAACTGCACTTCATTTGAAATTCAATTCACGCTTGGACACTTTTACAATGAGGTTCAATTTTCCTCACTACATCTTTACATTTGTGGTCTATGTAGTCTTTCTGATCAGGCGAAATCCACAGGGTCCACTTCTTTGCATGACACTAACTCTCGCATTCTCTTCATCCATTGCTATAACGCTTCCTGGAAAAAACCCACCCCCACCCTCATATTGCACAGTGACGAAATCATCAACCAACAAGTTGAAACTCTCCTGATAATGTATGGTGACATCATGATCAACTGCTGCTGTCAAATTCTGAAATTCCAGCTTTCTTGGGTTTTCATTTTTTTGGTAGACTTTGATGTTGATGGTTCAGAAAACACTTTTGGTACACTTACTGGAGTGGAATATTTATACTCTAATTTTGACATCAGTGTGTTCCTATGAATATAATACCTTTTTTGCAGCAGTGCGTATTGACAGAGTTTTTGATATCATTTCTTTTAGAGCGTTTTCTAATGTAGATTCGCTGTAATTGCAGTATGGCCGGTTTCCTGCCTTCTTTCGGTGTTTTCTTGGCATTTTATCTATGGTAATTTATTATCTGTATCTGCAATGAACGTAAGGCAGTCTTTAGTAAAATACTTCCCGTAGGGTAGGAGATCCGTCCGCTTCAGCTGCCGTGGTGCGGGCGCTGCGGACCCTTAGCACTCGTCGTACCTCTGACGTTAGTAGAGGAACCTCGGACCGAACATTCGAGCCCCTCCCGTCTGGGAGTTGTTCGGATTGGGTTGGACTCGATGGGAGCAGTGTGTTCTTGACACCCAAGGGGAATTCGGTACCTCCGGCCAGGCTCCGGCCGCCCGGAGGGGGTAGGTGGCTGCCCAGTAAGTCCCGAGTACTAGCCTGCAGAGCTAGTAGAAGTGTACTGGATCACCAGGTGGTCTTCCCTGCGGGGTTGACGTGCGTAATTGGCGTATCCACCTCCACCCGTCTTGACGTTATAGTCGATGGGGGGCTTTTTAGACTCAAGACACTGCCCCACGGAAAGACCCCCGGAGTTTTCTGTCGCTCCCGTGTAGAAGGAGGCCCGGGTCCTTGGTCCTACGGGTCCAGGAATAATGGGAGTAGAACCACTGGCGTTAAATGTAGTAAAATACTAAAACAATCTTTAATTAAAATGAACATAATTCCACAATTTAAAATACAAAGTAAGACACTATGTGCTTGCACGTGAGTAAAAGGCAATGATTTGTGGGGACAGGAAGTTAAAGCTACTTTAACAGCTTTAAGTTTCCATCTCATTCAAAGGAATGCTATATCTGCCACAGAGTTTATATTTTATTACTCAATAGTCAAATAATATTCTAAGTACACAAACCTACCTTTAATTTTAAACCGAAAATTGCTCATCTCGATACAACTGAATTGTACTAACTTCACGAAAAACTTGTGCAGACACGTGACCACAAATCTTCACAATGCTTCCAACTTTAGAAGAGTAAGAAGTTTATAACACATTCGCCAGTTGGTGCCAACACTTATGCAAGTTTTGCGAGTGTTACTACAAACTTATGACATTTTCAAATACCATTCGTCACTGATTTCTTATTAAGCGCATGGATGGCACAAACTCACCCTCCAGGCACAAAGTCACCCCAGTTGACCTTACTTGAAAAGCTACTTTTGCAATGTGAAGTACTTACGATTTCATTATCCACACGGAGGTTCATCTACCGTGCTTAATTGATTTTGATGAATATTACACTTATTCCCGATTTCACCAACAGATGTTAAGAACTAACACGAGTTTAACAATAGTTAAAACGAAAATTGCATTTCACCAACATTTGTTAGCGTAACACTCGTGTTAAATCTCTTGTTCAACTAACATGCCAAATTTCTGATGTTAAATTGTTAACAATTGAAATAGTCAAGATGGCGGGCATGAACTCAGCCGTTGATGTCGATTTGCTTTAAGACCGTCTAAAGGGCATTCGTAATAGGGTACGCCGTATGAGGAGAAATGATTTTGAGCAGCTATCAGAGGAATATTTTCTACAGAGGTATAGAATGTCAAAACAAGTTGCTATGAAGGTTACTGCGGAAGTACAAGAGAGGTTAGAATATGCATCGAAAGGAATATGACGATCTCGCCTTTGCTTCAAGTATTAATAACTTTGCGAATTTATAATTCACTGAATTATGTGGAGAATACACTGTCCACCTCCCGTCTTGAAACGTTCAAGTCACTTGTCCTTCTTCGCTCCTCCTTTTAAATTTACGTAATACCGACGAAGGTTTTTGGTGCTTGTAGTAGTGCATTTAAATTAAAGAGTTTTCCAATATTTTCCTACGTGACATCTTTCTCTTTTACATTCACCGCATCCGTCCTGCTATTTTCCAAGATATCCTTACACTTCGTCACCAGTTCAATTAACAATTCTTTCTCCATTGATGAGCAATTGGTCTCACGGCTTTTTTTCAGCTGTGTGCAGGCGAAAAGGAAAACAAAAGCGCATCGCAGTACGTTCATAAAATAATAGGACGCATTCATAGCCTTCTATAGCTGTAATACTTAAAAATTTCTCGGTGTTATCATATGTTTGTTAATATTTTCAGAAAACAATTTGGTGAACTGTAGGAAGTTTAACATTAGTGTTAGCGCTGTGACAATTGTTACGCTACGTTTGTTAACTCGGGCATTATTGTGTTATTACCAGAATATTAGACGTTCCAACTCGCAAAGGTTTCGGATATTAATCTTTTACATTTGAGAAACAGGTTACATATGTTAACTTCTCGCACGCAGCCGACAGCTTCATAAGTTCCTTATTAAGTACGCTGTGAGCTGTACAGTGTACTTAAACTTCAACTGATAAGTAAGCTCTTAGGAGAGAGAAAAAAATAAGTTAAGAAGCTTATATAGCTGTTTCTCCATGCTTCATATTTTAATGTGAAAAAAAGAGAATTATATCATTCAAACAAGTAACATAACCTTTCATTTGCTGTTTATAACCTTTAATACGGGAAAATCATAGGAAATAATTTGACGGAGGTTTGCGATCTTAAAGAATTCTTTACTTTATTATATGTGTATCACTAAGGTCATCTCTTGACTACTAAAACTGAGGATTCTTAATAAGAATTTTCTGTTTCTTTGCTTCTTCCTGTAATTAAAGACACTATGCCGTTGGAACATATAATCCACCGCATTAAGAAGAACATAAAATCCCGCAGGGAAAATGCAAGTTTCAAGATGGTATTATTTCTGAGGATGTCTGCGACGTAACGATTTTCCTTTGCAGAGAACGGCGGAAGGACGAGAACAGAAAAAAGAAAAAGGGAAGAAAGTCAAAGGGAGGCGAAAAGAGAATCATTTCTCATATCTTTCTTTAATTTCGTAACCCTCCTCCCTTATCCCCACACTCTCTGCAGGAAGGTTATTTTCCTTTAGAGACCTTTTAAACCACATTTTTAGACTGCATGTAATATATTATGATAATTGCTCGGAGGCAGAGAGAAATTATGCAACAGAGTTGACGCTTGTATGGGAGCATCATCCCCTATTCCAGTGATCAAGTAGACACAGAGCTGACGTGTTCCACTCCCCTATTTTACAATTGTATAATCTGTATCATTTATGCTCAATTCGAACCTTTGAAAACAAGTAGGACACATGTAAATCCAAATATGAACACAGAATACGCTACAAAATGGAGTAGTGAAATGCTGACTGAGGTCAGTATTGCAGGATCTGAAATAAACGACAAAAGTATATATAAAGATGTTCAATGAAGTGTAAGGCATAGCAAACAGTTAAACGTCTACACTTATAAGCATAGCAAATGATAAAAAATTAAATCAAATTCAAGAAAATTAAGATAGTAAATGACATAGTTTAGACTGGAAGGCTGGAGGGCACAGCAAATGTGTCCATGCTATGATGGGCGTGAATAATAATGACGATGATGATGATGATGATGATGATGATGATGATGATGAACCCTGGCGTGGCAGCCCTAAGAGGGCCAAGGCCTACCAAACCTACTGCCGGTCTCACGCCCACTTCGACAAGGCAGAGCTGGACGATCATCCAACCGATACGGGGAGGAGATGTGGTTAGCATCTCAGCATCCCCCAGCCGGAACGTTGGTTTTCTTAACCAGGGCTACTCTCGTAAGTTAAACACCTTCCGGCAGCGGTCCTATACCCGGGATTTAAAATCCGCACCCCATGTGTGGGTGCGAACCCGAGCCGCTTTTCGTGGCCAGGGTTCAAAGCATGCTGCTTTAGCCCGCTACGCCACGGCGCAGTACGATAAGCATGAAGACTGGGGCATATTTTGGTGGAGAATATATGCAACGGATAACTAGCGAAAAATCGAAATTCTTAGGGCCAGCTTAAAACAAAACGACCTTTGAAAATATACTAGCTGACTAGAGAAATAAGTCAAACTTGAACAGTTTCCTAGCTAAATTATTCGAGCCTAATAGGACCAAGATCGACAGTTGGATCGAAGACACGTTGGGCAGACGATTTTAGGAGGAGAGCAGGAACACCATGGACGACACAAGCTACGGACAGGCAAACCTGAAGAAAACTGGAAAGAGCAGCCGCCACAAATACACCACCTCCTAGTTGGCAACAGAAGTGTTTGTTTTAGTATTAGTGTCAGTGCTATGTTAAAGTGCAGTTCAAGAAGAAATAGGATCAAAGTAAATTACAACACTCAAGTTGCCGTACAGCGGAATTAGGATGATAGATCACTAATTTAACAGTATTCAAATTATAGAAATATCACAGATCTATCACCTTAAACTCAGTTGAACTTAGGTTACAGAACACAGAATATAGAGCAATCTAACATAGATCTAAGTGCACGGAAGCTTATATTGTGTTCCATATCTGGTCCTCTTCTTATTTTTAGACAACTTTAATCTGCAAGTTAAATTTGCATATGTCATCAGTGCCACATATAGTAAATTCTTATATCAAATTAATAATGATTAGAATGAATAGATCGGCTGGTGCGTCAATCAACCTCGTAGTAGTTTTGTTGCTTTAATTTCTATTATTCAAAAATTGTGGATGTGTAAAGTAATGCAACAGAGTAAATGATTCTGATTTACTTTTCTTGTAATTACATAGAATAGGCATTGTGTTTTATGAATGTCAAAACTTCTTAGGTCAGAACGTTCAACTTAAGTCCCTTAACAGTATTTATGTAGTAATCAATTTCGTTAGCAAAGCATACAGAATAATGATATAAAGCACATTGATACATTAGAAATAAGGTATTTTGCGGTAATTGAAAATACTATTGTTGTGGACAGTCGTGGAATATTCATGTTTTTAAAATGCAAAGTCGGTGACCTGGGAGCGCCGAATACCAATTCGTTGTAAATATTAAGGAGTACTGTATTATTGAAAAATTGTGTAGCTTTATACGAGGGCTGTTTAATAAAGAATGATCACACTTTTTGGCAGCGTACCTTTATTCATCCTCATAATTTTGATGGTTCTTCTCAAAATAGTCTCCCTTAAATGCGATGCACTTGTCCCAGAATTTCTACCGGTCTTCAAAGACACGCTGGAAACCATTTTTTGCGAAATCCTTCAAAATCGCCTCCGCAGACTTCACCACTGCTTCTGATGATGGATAATGCCTCCCACGAAGGCGTTTCTTCAAGTTAGAGAATAGAAAAATGTCACATGGGGCTAAATCCGGACTATAGGTAGGGTGAGCGATGCACTTCACGTTGATTTCTACAAGATAGTCAGCAACATTGGCAATATGCAGCCGCGAATTATCGTGGTGCAGCATCCAGGCTGCTTCACGGAAAAGTGGTCTTTTGCGTCTGATATGGACTTGCAATGCTTTCAGGATATCCCTGTAGTATTGTCCAGTTACTGATGTGTGTGCAGGTACAACATGCTGATAAACCATTCCATGAATATCAAAGAATGAGATGACCATAGCTTTCACAGCAGACGCCACCACTTTTGATTTTCTTGGGGGGGGGGGTTGATGATGAACGAGATTTTCACACAGAGCTTTGCTGCTTGCTCTCAGGATCAAAATAATATAGCCAAGCTTCATCAGCAGTGATTACGTTTGAAAGAATCTCCGGATCTTACACTAACATCAAATTTACTGCATGCAGACGTGCATGCAAATGTCCGTTTGTTCGGTATCAACAATCTTGGAACCCATCGCGTACAAATACGTCTGATGTGTTATGTTTCGGTCACCAACGTGTGGGTGGCACCCAATGAAATGTTCAGTATTTCAGAAAGTGATCTTAAGGTAATTTCTCAATCCTCTATCACAATGGCAGCAGCAGCGTTGATGTTTTCTTCCGTAAGGGCAGTAACTGGAACACTGGGTCCACCTTCCTTTCAAATTGATTGTCTCCCCCTTTAAACATTTTCAACTACCTTAGAGCTCTGCTGTAGGGAAGAACAGACTCTCCATAGACCTCCTGTAACATTGTATAGGTCTCAACTGAAGATTTGTTGAGACGAAAGTAAAATTTAAAAGCTGCATGTTGTTCCTCGCGTTTTGCATCTATTACAGCGGTATGCGATACTGAACATGTCTGAATTTGCCTGGTTCTCACAGGCGGGAACCAGGAGTACCAGAAATTAAACTACTACGGCGTGTTTGTTTAACACTAAGCTAACAGAATATAATACGTTTTAATTTTAGTGCGAAAAATTATGATCATTCTTTATTGAATAGCCCTCGTATTAGGTAACAATGGCTTGAAAAAAAGCTTGCAACTTTAAAAATTGAAACTGATATAATAATGTTAATTTTAGTTGGCTATTTCGGCAGTATATTATTCTACCGCTAAGGGATATTTATACCTACACTATGCAACATTTCCAGAACCTGAAAAGGACATTATAGGTGAAATGTCACACGTCCTTTTGTGTGAAAATCGGGACTCTTCATCCGCTATTAGTTACAGTCGACACCCCCCGGATTAAAAATTGTAGGAGCTATAGGAAAAGATCACTAGATCTTCTAGATCACTAGAGAATAATATGTTACAGAATGCAGGATGTAAACGAAATTAATTAATTGCTCTAGAGTTTGATAACGCTAACCTTGTAACACCGGATAATACAGACAGCTTTAGATAAAGATAATACCTAAAAATATCCGGAAACATTATTCTCTTGTTACTTCATGAGCAAGCCCATTCCTCTCTTTAAAGCACTTTGGGTCTGATACATTTAACATTAAGCATACATTTATCTACCTTCTGTTCTTCAGCTGTCAATTGTAGTGGATTACTTAGACACAAATGTGGACCAGGCAGCAATATTACAAATATTTGTTACTTATTGTCAGTATCGCAAAAATGTTTACTAACATGATGGTTTATTAAATTCTTCAAAGTTGTTACCATAGTTTATAGATAAATATCTTTGCTAACTATGCCTATACCTCTCAATGTTAAGAAAATATAACACTCTTTTTAATCAAAGCATCTGAACACACAGCTGCAGTCACAGCAGATATCTGTGTTATATAAATAACATTTAGTCAATGCGACCTGATCGCTGCTTGGGAACTTCAATACCGATCTCAGATTCCGGAATTCAAGCGATTTCGGGCCCTAACTGTCATATCCGTGCATAGGCCTGTAACTAATTGCCCTGGGGGAAACAAGCTGCTGCCCTTTCCGGAGCCCGACCCGATTAGCCCCATCTCCAGACACTGGGAACAGCCCCATTCCTCCATTTCATGATCACAAATGATGAATAGTCAGCCTGGGTCATTATCTGCAAATGCAGCTGCACGTGATGGAATAAAAGTGTATTTAGGGGGCATGCAGTGTCACAATGTGAGATAATTTTAGAGCTCTGATAGGGGTTAAACAAAATCATTATGTTACTAAATATTTAATGTTAGAAGTTTCTAGGTATAGCAGTGGAAAATTAAGTCATGCGTACTAAGTTAACTACAAAATAAAAATGTAAACTGAGTCTCTAATTCTACAAAATCTGTCCCGGCACAAGGAATTAATACTTGTATATGTGCATTTCGAATTTCACAACTTATTTTTAATCAACTGCAGCCAGGAACAACCAACAAATTAGTAAATCTTAAGTCATTTTTCTCTCTCCTTTACAATAAAGTTACCTACAGTAAGAATACAATTTAGAAGACTGCTGCGATAAGAACAAAATAATCATAAGAAAAAATAATTAATTTCTATCAATTAACTAAAATAATAAGAGTTAAATGTCAAGTACTTACGGCAGTAATTCGCCACAAACGGTGTATCTCGAATGCGAGAGCCTCTAGTGGTCTACTGGGGATATATACAAGTCAAATCATGACAGCAAGTAGGCCATGGTAGCTCAATGGGTTAGAACGACTGGACGGAAACCAGGAGATCCGTGGTAGAAATCCGGCCGTGGCATTGAACTTTTATTGTTGACTCTATCCATCTAATAAAAGTATATTAAAGTTAATTTAGGATTTAGTGGACCTAGTTAAAACTGTAACTGGAAAGGAAAATTTTATACACATTAAAGGAAATTTAGATACTCGTTTTCTAATGTTGATAAGTATTATTCAATAAAATAAGGATGAAGTCTGCTAATTAACCAAAGGAAAAATGAGTAGTGATTAACAATGAAACTCCTAGACACCTTATTAACTAATATTTCTTTTAATCATGTAGTTTTAAACATGCTTCAGAAATAATGTCAATGTCTACAAAAGAACTAAAGAAAAGACAAATATTACCAGTTTATAAAATCTTAAAAGAAAGCATTCTAATTAGAGAAGTATAGGTACAGTAAGAATTTATTTCCAATGCTCTTTTTTCTGAATAAGCAGGAGATAATACCCTCAATGTTGAACCTGATTTAAGGTTAAAGTTGCCAAATATTATACCATATGTCGGAAGAAATTGATAAGGCTATTGTCGCACCCCTGGGGTGGGATGACGACTAGAGGTACGTAGCTGGGTATCAGATGGATGGGGAAGTTAAGAGGACAGTAGAAATGCTAAATCTTAGTTTCCTCACATGATAAGAGACCGGGTTTTAATTTAAAATGTTGAAGTACTGAACCCGCTAAACCCTAGAAGAGGCGTTGGGGTGAATTGTTATACATCCTACATAATAATTTGGTGAAGCTTTCCTACGGGGATGTGTCCCTTACTGGTGCAGATATGAACGAGTAAGGCCTCCTCTGACGGGCGGCATGGTGACGGAGATTCGGCGTAACCCCTACAGAAGAAGACCAGGCTTTTTTTTTTTTTTTTTTTTTTTTTTTTTTTTTTTTTTTTTTTTTTTTTTGCCCGCAGCTGCACTCAGACTGATTTGAACTGCCTATCAGTGACTTGGCCGAAATTATTTCCTTACACCTGGTAGTGCAGAAGTTTTAGTGTAGATACTTTGAAGCAATTATTTGCACAAGATTCGTCCGATTAACTATAAGGGATTATAAGGGGATGTTGGTGATAATTTGAAACAGAACATATTTTATGGCCCGAAAGCACGTCATGTTTTACTACAAGACAAGGTACACTTCTACCAGCACGCCACTGGTACTACCTTAATTTTATACTGCTATGCAGTGTACGTGTGTGGCTCAGTGGTAATTTTGACTGTTCTCAAACCAGTTACAATAGATTGCAAGTTTTAGGTTTGGGAGTGTTCCTCCCTCTACTTCTCTGCTCTTACCCACTATTTTCTTGAAATTGTGTGGGATATGGAATATCACCGTGCTCCATTTGTTATTACCAGGGCAAGAACTTAAGGCACCGAGCCTAATAAGTCCGCCTCAGTAGCGTAGATGGGAGCGTGTCTGCTTCACGTTCAAGATGTCCCGAGTTTGAATCTCGGTTAGGGCGAGTTACCTGGATAAGGGTTTTTCCTGATAGATGAATGTAAGGTAACACCAAGCTCCAAGGACCCCGGACGCATTTTAGCATCCTTTCACCAATGTCATCCATCGTCCGACATGACTTAACGTTGGAGGACGTAAATTACAGAAAAAAATAACCGATTCCACCCACCACAGACACCTCTTGGCAGTCTATCAAAAGCGTGCATTCAAAATTGAGGTAGTATCACTGACGTACTGATTCAATTTGTCATGCCATGCCATGCCATGTGGTGCTGGCTGGCTGTATATAGCCAGAAGGTTTTTGCTGCGTGCCCACCCGTTAAGGGTTTTACCGCAGGTAAGGTAGATTTCGGGATATTGTAGGGTGAAATATGGGTTTTTTGGATTGGTGTTATTTATGAGGTTACAAGATGTACCTGAGGGTTGAAGGACAGGATGCAACACCTTACACACTGGTGTTTTTATTTGTTTTTACTTTGGGGAATAATTTTGATGCCAAGCAGCTTGGAAGGATTGTGTGGAGCTCAGCTTCAGCTGCTGTTCGGATTAGCTCCTGGGTTGCCTCGGTAGCCCGCAAGCCATGCGGGGTAACCGGTGCTGTCTAGAACGACGTCTAGTGGGGTCATAATCTCCCAAGGATCTGACAAGGGCGCTTCTATGTTTGGGTAAACTTGCGTATAATTTTGATGCCCGGCGCCTAAATTCATCCTCCACGTATGGAAGACTCGAGGCCTCGTGAAGCAACCTGGTAGGAAAATAACATCCCACAGAATATATAGACCGTAGTCCTCTATTCTGTGCACGTTGGAGCCATGCTAGCCAGCTGTCTGCGGCCATGCCCCAGATCTCGCAGGCGTAAAGCATAACCGGGATTACCAGCGCTCGCAAGAGGTATAACTTCATGGCAACTGGCATCGAGATTGACCCCAGCATTGGATACAGGGAAGCAATTGCTCCCTGTACCTTCGCCGCTCGGTCCCTGATATGTTATGAAAAGTTAGACCCCTGTCTAAGTTAACACCTAGATACTGTACAGAGTTAGTCCACTCTATCCTTCGACCTCGGTAGCTGAAGTTGGGGCAGTCTGCGGTGGTGTGGCGCTTTGTCTTAGGCTTATTGCAAAAGTCCATGCGCTCTACAACCATAAGTTTCCGTTCTCCAACTGTTCCCCTAACACCTCTTTATAATTCCTTAAATTTAATCACTAAAATTCTGGAACATTCTGTGTGTGCTTGTATAGTACACGGTGTTCATTTTTATTCGCTATTTCCCGCCCTCCGATTGAGCATGAGTGACGTCATAGCTGACTGGTGAGTCTATCTTGAAATCATAGGGCCCTCTATGGAGAAGAAGCGGTAAGTTTTGGGGAACAGTAAGCAAATTGCAGCGCTGGACTGGTTACTAATACAACCAGCTTCCCTTGGATATGAACACAGACCACCGCGTCTACATGGTTGAATGCTACTTTCGTACTGGCATTAAAATTGGTGCGACATAGAAATATAATTTAAACCGCTGCATAGAGGAGTTCATGCAACTCTATCTAGTATTCAGGCAAGTCGCTTGTTGCCTGGTGCTGTCAAAAGTGTCCAGGTACCGTCAGATTGACATACCTTTATTTGCAACATGAACACCTTACGTGTATTAGTATACCATACAAACTTTTTTCCATTCTCACGCTTAATTAAAATGTATATTAATCTTGGTATCCTTAAGTATTTTAAAACCAATAGGTGCATCAAGCATTTCAAAGATACAGTATCTGTTACTTCCAAAAAGAGAGAAACTGGACGCTATAAAGTGACTGGTCCCAATCTAGAAGTAATAAGTAATGTTATGACAGAAAGGGCTCAAGTATACCTTCTCGCAATACAGACTGTGTTTAAGGGGAAGAGAGAAAGTAGATATAAGAAAATGGACACATTGGACTATGCACTAGATATATTTTCTTGTTTAGACCTAGATAAAAGCTTTGTACCTATTTTGTACCTATTATAACATTCTTAGAACATGTTGTACTAATTTTTGGTTTGTAATGAAGTTATATTGTGAGAAAACTGCGGCTGATATAAAAACTTCAGATAAAATTGAAATATTTTTATTTTATGTTACAGGTTTACAATATGCATAAATGCCTACTATAACAGAAAAACAAATGTTCAGCATGAAGTGTTACTTGACTGTCATTTCGTATATTGTTCTTAATATACTTTTATGGCTACATAATTAGCTTTGAGGTGCATTACATTGCAGTATATATGTTTTTAAATAGTTATCGTATCTACGTAACAGGAGAAATTACGCACCTTTTTATTACGTGGGCAGAACCACCTTTCAAACAGTATATTCACCTGCCAGTAGAGGGGCCTCAAAACCTCAAAGCTGCTGTTAGCACATCAAGTACGATCGCAAGCTGCTTGGGGCATCGTAAAGAAAGTCGCTCCATCAGCGATGCTATTGATGACTTCAAATTTTGCGCGGTAAAATTACAGATAAAAATGACCACCGCGTACTTATATAGGATAACTTTGTGTGCATGCATCGAAGCAATGCGAAGCCACTTCGTGCAACTTTTGTTACTTTCGATTTTGTGTTTAAACTCTGAAATAATTGATTTTTGGACCCATGTATGTACATATGAACTTTATTTACGGTTTTGTTGTAAGAAACACGCCCCCATAATAATTCACATCAAAAAAAGTTACATCCTGTATAACTTGTTATGAAAATTGTCACCTCTTTCTCAATTACTACTCGGTCGCAAATGCCAAACATTTAAGGCATTTAGTTCATGGCTTGCCTTAAATATAAAATTGGTTCATAACTGTTAGCTGTAAACCAGTGCTATATCTAAACTAACTAAGCAATTCTCAAGAGAGCAATTGGGAAGTTCAAAACACGGTCAGCAATATGTGTTGTGGGGTACTAATGTACTAATGTACCTGCAGTTTTTATTGTGGTTTCAGTATTTTGATAATGCAAACTTCAGATTTCCCACTTGAATTTAAAATTAAATAATGTTACTGATTAATTTAGTTAGTTTATATAAGGAAAATAGTTTTCTTCAAAAAACTTCAACATAGCAGCCTTACCTTTAATTGTCCTAGTTTAACTAGAGAATAAATTTACAATAAACAATGTATTATAAACAGGAGTGGTTTATTGCTTTTCGATGCATAAATTGTTTTACAACTTCCAACAGCTTTGCTTTACTAGCAATTTAGAATGTCTAACCTCTTTAAGCGCCGCTGTTATAAAGGGATCTAATTTTTATGGATTCTTGCTGCGTCGAAATTACAAATGAATACTGATCTGCTCTTGTGTAGATAGACACGAGTACAAGAAAGCTGTGCACATCTCCGGACGAACTTTACTTTGTTGGAGTGCAGGTGATAAGTGAAGCCGCATACTATACATCCATTAAGAGAATCGCGCACTGGGTAGAGACCAAGTTGTAGAGAAGTTCGCATATCGCCCCACTGCCTGGGGATAATGCGCACAATTCTGATACCTTACAAAGATGTTTCCAGAGAATATGTAACGTTAAACTCTAGAACTTGTATATAAACATTGCCTTCTAGCGGTTAGCTACTCGAAAATAAGCTTCAGTCCGGATACCCGCTTGGATGCATTTAAATAAATGATTACAGGCACTTTTCGTAGCTAATAATCATATGAAAGGGGGAATACAAACAATATGCATTTGCTGTTAAGGGAAGACTTAATGCAATATCGTGCCAATGTTAAACTTATCAAACCAATGACCCACCTCTGAGGCTATTAAGATAGCAGATTGAGTTCTTTGGAGGATGTACAGGCATAATTTATAAATTCCTTATCTGATCATACACAATAATGGTGTTAATTAAGGAATATAGTATATTTTCTTGATTACATATCACTTTTTCAGTTTAGCGGCAACTATTCCTTCTTAACACCAGAGTAGGTCAACAAAGCATTGCGCTGTTAGTTTTCCATTTGGTAATTTAAATTAGTTATTTTCAATATTTTCTGAAAACGAGTCATTTATATAGAGGAAAAGCAACTGAAAATTTTAAATTCTGAAATGATTACCCTAGCTCTTTAAGATTTATACCACAGATGTCACTTAGTGCAAATATGATACAACCCAAATTTTGCCAATTTCACTTTGATAGTTTGGAAAATGTGGTAAAATATATTTATTTTTGCTTACGTCAACTAAAAAGTCCCTTGCGATAAAATAGCTTAAATTTTAGTCTACTACTTTAACAACAGGTTCCCAATAGATCCATTTTTTTAATTTTTTAATACTTTCTAATTATTAATTATTAGAACATGCGGAGACCCGCTTCATTCGACTTATGACTTCCACAGCAGACGGATCAAACCTGATGATGCTAGGCGCAGCATCTGGCGAAACGTCGGTTCCCTTAAGAACTTCTAGACCACGGCCCATAAGCCCGGAACACAACATTTATCCCTAAGATACCGGTCGTGAATGCCTCAGCTTATATATTAATAAACTGTTTACTAATATTTTATCTTGTACTATATTCTTCATATGGAATGCCGTTAGTTTAGTTTAACTTGTCAATACTTGTAAATTACGAGGCTGGGTTAAAACGTAAGGCCTCCTATTTTTTGCTGCTTTAATTGCCAAGAAAATTGAATCCAATTTACATAGCTTGAAAACTACAACATTTCCTCTTAATTTATCACTATTCAATATAATCACCGTCCTTTTACACAGTTTTGGTTCACCTTTTAACTAGGGCATGTATTACAGTGTGGTAAAACACATGGCCTTGCTTCATAAGCCAATGAAGAACGGACGTTTTCACAGCCTCGTCATGCCAGGTCAGGGCTGTATGGCGGGTGAGGTAAGACCTGCCATCCCAATTTCTCAATTTCTGCAGTGATATAAGGCTGGTGTGTGGTCTTGCGTTGTCATGCAAAAGAAGAACATCCTCCATAGTTTTGTTGGGCGAACTCGGCGAAGACGTGCTTTCAGTTTTTTGAGAGTTCTGAAGTATTGGAAAGAATTTATTGTGCATCCCTGCTCCAAAAACTTAATCATAAGCACACCCTCTGTATTCCAAAACACTGTCGCCATAACTTTCCCTGCCGTCCGCTGAGTTTTGATTTTTTTTTTCTTCGGTGACGTTCTGTGATGCCATTCCATTGACTGCCTCTTTGATTCAGGTTCAAAAAATTGAACCCACGTTTTTTTCAAGCAATAATTTTTTCCAGAAATTCCTCTCCCTCCAAATTGAAGCGCTGTAAGTGTTCAGAGGCTATTGCTTTCCTTGTTTCTTTGTTTCGGGCGGTTATCATTCTTGGTACCCAACGTGAAAAAACTTTTGAATAACCCAGTTGTTGAATAATCGTCATCACACTGCCTTTACTGAGAGAGGTAATGCGACACAATTCACCTGTTGTTACCCGGCGATCACCACGAATGAAGTCATCGACTGGCTGAACGTTGCATGGAGTCGCTACAGTCAGCGGCCTGCCGCTTCGCTTTTCATCTGCCAATGGTATTTGACCTTCAGCTTCGTTACAGTGACGAACCCATCGTCGAACAGTGCCGACATACACCGTTGCATCACCATACACATTTTTTAGCCTTTCGTGAATGCGAATTGGCGTTTCACCTTCCGCAGACAAAAATTCAATCACAGAACGCTGTCTGATACGAATGTCGATGTCAGCCATTTTGCAAGAGAATGCAGTGCTGCCACCTGTTGACTTAGGAAGTTACTACTGTAGGGGATTGGAGAAGAAGGTTTGAGGAATTGCACCAAATTCACGGTTTTTACATAATATTTAAGGGGAAAAAATAGGAGGCATTAATTTTTGACCCACCCTCGTATATTCAGCAGCAACAATTTCTAATTGGAAAATTGTCCTTTGTAGCCTGTCCTCCTCAGTTGCTATCACTATCTGATCCTCTACAAAAATAAGTATATTTAAGTTTCTATTATGTATTGTATTTTCCATATGATGTTGTCAATATATAAACTAAAGAGAGCGGGTGCTAAGGAACATAGTTTAGGTTACTCTGCTACTGAAAGTAACGTCTAGCTGGTTTATCTAACACCCAGCTAACTTTTATAATAAACTAATGTCTCGTAAGGTTAGAAAAAAAAACTACAAAAAGTTAAAGCATTATATATACCATAATACAGTCGTGTTTTATTGCTTTTCCTTTAACATTCACCAACAGTGAAACTATTGGAATTTCAATAAATTCCCTTTATCCCTCCAGTACTCCGTCACATGCATTGTTCAGTTATGTAAAACTAGAAACCATATTTTAACGCCATTGGTTGTAAACAGCCTCAAAAGAATTGTAGCCCATTCAAGAATATTTATATCTAATGTTTCTGGATGAGGTGTGCAAGTCACGATTTATACTCCAATTAAATGGTGCTTGTCATTTTCGTTATTACGGCTTTATCTGCCACAGCATCACTACAGTTTCACCATGAATGTTCTACATTAAAAATAAATTGGCGAACGATTTTTTTGGAAATAAACGATCGACAAACCTTCTTTATAGAAATAATGACCTTTAGCATAAAGAAATTTCCAGGTGTGTAATAGAAATGTGCTAGAAATATACATAAACATAAACAATGTAAATATTACTACAATTTTTTATTTTAGACATTTAGAGAATTTGCGAGTACGTATTACTTATGCTATCCGAGAGCTTGTTAATGTGAGTTCTATTGACACAGTTAAATTAGTACATTATGCATACTTTAACTCTATAATGGAATATGGAATATTATTTCGGGAAACTCAGTAGAAAGTAAAAAAAAAATTCTTATGCAAAAGAGGGTTATAAGAATCATTACTAACACCCACACCAGATGCTCCTGTAAAGATCTCTTTACAAGATTGAAGATATTAACGCTTCTTTGCATGTATATATTCTCGATCCTAAAATTATTTGTATGGAATCGTGCCTTATTTGCAAAAAATAATGTAATTCGCAAAATAAACACTAGAAAAATGTATAATATCCATTATCCTAGTGCTAAACTTTCTTGCTTCCAGAAAGGTGTGTATTGTGAAACTATCAAATTATCTGGCGCACTTCCTAATGTTCTCAAAGAAAAAGTTGATAATTTTGGTGCTTTTGAAAAAGCTGTTAGAGAGTACCTTTGCTCAAAATCTTTTTATTCTGTACAAGATTATTTGAATGACAAATTATCCTGATAATGCTTCGTAGCACTATAAGTGGTATCTAAATATTCCAATGACAAACCATTACTAATAAATATTTTATGTAAGTTGAAAGTTTATTTTTAATGTATATGTACTTAATAGAAAACAAGAATGGTATGCATTGCAAAAAGTTTGAGACGTACTGGCATAAGCCAAGTGAAAGCTGGTTTAAAAATTGTTTCATTTTGTATCATATATAATTATCCCTGCTTTGTTTTCCATATTGTTGTTAATATTGCCTGTATACTATATGTGTTTTATGTTAACTTTTGTACACATATATGCTATTAAACTTTATACCTCTGGACATGTTCAATGTTCACAGCCTTTTCTGGCTACAAGTGAACCTACTGAACGCAAATCAATCTAATCTAATCTAATCTGACTCAACTATCTGCACCTATACGCAAAATATACCTGACCCTTCGGTTGTTCAGTACATAGCAAAGATGCTAGCATTAAAATTGTCGTAAAGTGGTTCATAACAAAAATGAGAAAAAGTGTGAAAATATAAGACAAAGTCGAACATTTTGTTCTTCAGAGCTTTTTATACACTTGGCACGTGTATATTGTATATTGTTCTATGGCAATCAATGATGGGTAAGCACATTGTAATGTTATCTACTTTTTAGATGACTAAAATGGCATGAAATAAGAATCTTAAATATACTGCTTATCAATGGGTCATTGTTCCAAAACCATATTTTTTCCCAAATAAACGGCAGGTTTACTGAAGTAGAGCCACGAAAGTTCATTGCCAGCGATTAATTTCACCTGGTATTGGTAGAAGAGTAAATAGTTATTATAATAAAGTAAACGTTGAGTCCGAAGATTAAGCTACATAGCTAATAGGAAATATTTCTTCAGGTCCTCATATATGTAAATCCAGGCGGAATACATGTGTATTAAGAAGTGGTTTGACAAAAGGAATGGGATATAGGTTATTCTGCTTCCTTCACTTGGTTAACTGATATAAAGGTCGACAGGATACACCAATGAAATATAAATTGATAAACAAAAATATGCAGTTGTCTCAAGCCTTAATGCATGAGGTTAAATAAAACTAATCTCATAGTCCGAGGTTTGCGACCCTGGCTAGTGTGGAACACAGGACGAAACAGAGACCGCTGACCTAGATCACGACAGATCTCAGCTACTCAGCATTCTCCTGGCACTATTACCTTACGGGCTCCAAATTTAACGCCTCGTGACGTCTGATGTAACGTATTTAATGCCTATTAAATCCCAATAAGGTTCATTTCAATGGTCTATTTCATTTTTGAAAAGTTCTTTTCCAAACAATCTAATAGTGTTATGCTAGGACTCTAAAAGTAGGAGAATATCAAAGTGATTGAGTGGCTTGATATGTACAAACTAGCTGCGAGAAACGGAAAGAGAAAACATGAGTGAGAGAGAGAGTGTATCTCTTTGTGTGCAGAACTAATTAGGATTTTTCTCCTCTTTTAGGTCACGTGCCTGCCGCATTTGCGAAAGGACTGGGCTTCTGAGCAGACTTGACTTGACCTAATGACCCTGCGGTCCACTTGATTTCACTTATAATATAGTTCCGCAATGTGACGATATAGTAACCAGCATCATCATACTTCTTTCCTTCCTTTACAAACCTGTTTCTACGAGGGCTGATCAACAAAGACTGAGACTGATAATCTTTCACAGATGTTTTTACTGCAATTCAATGTTTACATGATCTTTTTCAAAGTAGTCCCCTCCTACTTCAAAGCACTTTTTATAGCGTCTCTGAGATTCCTTGAACACGTGCTGCAGACTATTATTTGTTAGGCTCTTGAGAATCGCCTCACTTTTCTTGAGTACTGCTTCAGAGTTCTCAAATCTCTTTACCTTTATTGGTGGGAATAAAAAAGGGCACAGGGTGTGAGATTGGACTATAAGGTGGATGTGGTTCACAGGTAATCGATCCAGAAACGGCATGACTTGATTTGCGACGTGAGGCCGTGCTTTGTCATGATGAAGTCGCCAGTGCGAGAAAGCTCTGGTCGTTTCTTTGCAATGTGCTTCCTCAGTGTCGCCAATACTGACATATAGTATGCTGCTGTAACAGTAGTGTGAGGGAGAACTGCATGATGGTAAATCATTCAGTTACAGTCAAAAATGTGATCACCATCACTTTCCCTGCAGATGGAACAAGTTTTGTCTTTTTTTTGTGTTGGAGAACCTGGCGATTTCCACACTGTGGTGGCTTGTTTTCCTTCAGGATCATAATGATGCAGCCATTACTCATCACCGATGATAATCGAAGGTTCGGGGTATTCGATTTGAGAACTCTGAAGCAGTGCTCAGTAAAAGTGAAGCGATTCTCAAGTACCTGAAAAAGAATGGTCTGCAGCACGTGTTCAAGCACTGGCAGAGACGCAATAAAAGTATAAACATTGAATTGCAGTAGTAAACATGTGTGAAAGAGAATCAGTCTCAGTCTTTGTTGATAAACCCTGCTGCTATGAAGATTTCAGTTGAACTATGCATTCCTATTTACACAGTTTAAGAGACATATGTGCCCCGCTCTAGTGAGTGTCTTGGCTGTAATATTGACCGAGGGTGAAAGCATCATTGAACAGTATTCTCTCTCTCTCTCTCTCTCTCTCTCTCTCTCTCTCTCTCTCTCTCTCTCTCTCTCTCTCTTTTCTTCCTTTCTTCCCCTCTTTCCTTGTGTATTAATTTATTTCCCTCTTTGGTTGTTTGCCTGTTTCTTACTTTAACTTAAATCCATACCTAAATATTTCCTGGTAGCGTCGCTTCGCTCCATTGGTTTATGTTTCCGTGAGTCCGCATAAGTATGTTTCTGAAATTCTATATGAATGTCCTCGATTATCGGTTTTAACGAACTGTACCGCAATGAAAGTCCAATAATTTCAAGCTTCATCAGAAGTATATCAAGTAAGAATTATAACTAAACATGCCCACACATTACATGCCTCTTTGATGACACGAGAGTAATCCTTTTTCGTTAGTTTGTTTCGCTCACGCAAATATATGGGAAACTTAATTTTAGGTTGGATATTGCACTTTCAGCAGTATTTTCACCTTATTACAGCGGAAAAAGACAGGTACACATGTTTTTTAAAATACTAGTACTTTGCGTTTAAGGGACACCATTGGAAAACGACCGACCATCATCACCTCCAATCAATGACTCGAAAATTGTGCAAAATTAAATTTCAGAACATTCGAACTCTACTGGAAAATGTACCTACCATTCTTTCTCAGGCGTAGAAAAGCGTTTCATCTCCTCTAGAAGAAAATTAAATTTAACTTCTATACTTTTTTCAAAATTTCTTTTAATTTGCACATCACTTATAGCGCAGGAAAGGTCTGTTTAATGCTGTTGCTTTATTCGATTTGCATAACTGTCGTTGTATTTGAGTTTATTGTGCACTGTCAGAAAAAATTCACAATTTTCCGGTTATTTATTCAACAGTATTTATTTTAAAAATTTACCTACTACTACTGCTTAGTACCTTCATTTGTTTTTCTTTTGCTTTGTAATTTACGTCCTCCAACGTTAAGTCATATCAGCGATGAATGGAATGGGTGAAATGATGCTCAACTGTACCCAGGGTCCATAGAGCTTAGAGTTACCCGACATTCGTTTTTCAGGATAAGGGAAAACCCCAAAAAAGTCTTATCCAGGTAACTCACCCTGACCAAGATTCGAACTCGGGACCTTCATTTGTGTTTCATAGCTGGTATGGCTACCTGTCCTTATTTGGCATTAAGCGTAGGATTAACCACTCTTTCGGCAATCGCCCAGCAACTATTCTGTACAAGGTGAAGTGTGATGCGTCGTGAGCACACACACAAAAGCCTAAGCCAGAAGTCAAAGTTAGAGCCCTGTCTCCTCCATTTTGTTCAAGGCTAAATACACGATTTGTAAAATATTGTCATTGAAACTTGCAAAGAAACGCACAATTCTGATAAAATACACCGTAGAAAATAAAAAAGGTATTTTACTTGCATCTCTCGTTTTCAGGTTATTTTAGTGTTAAATGGGGCTGGAGCGTTACATGTCTCAGAAACTTATGACACCTATTTTTCGTCCATTCATTTAAGAGACAACTGTATTAAATTTTACACAACATTCACTATTACTTTGTAATTTTATAGTACACGTTTTCTCTTTTCTCACAATTTTAATCCACTTAGGAAGAAGAGCAGGTATTCCAGTGGAGTAAAATATACCGTTCTTCTTCAGGAATTGCCCCGTACAAATATTTTCAGTGTTTCATCTTTAAATCGATGCTTAAGAAGAAATTTATTCAGTGGCCTGGCCAGATGGAAGCCTAAATTTCGAGTGAAGGTGGTATAATGTGTGATACAATCTTTCAAACCAACTATCAGACTGTTGCCAATAATGTAGTGCACCGTTTGTGATCTTGATTTTGTTGTGCAGCCAAGGAACACCTTTCATAGCTTTTATTTAGCAAACTCACTAAAGAGTTGCTTCAAGCTTCCTTTTGGTTTTGATGCATTTGAAAATAATTTATTGTGCATCCCAGCTTTAAAATTCAAACCTACTTATCTGAAAATACAGCCACAATAGCCTTTATTAATGACCATACACTTTTGCAGTTATATTCACTCGGTAACGTTTTGCGATATACTATCTGATCTTTATACTGTGGTTAAAAAAACAATTATACTTGCGTTTCTAGTCACCATTTTTCGCAAGAGCTTTACCCTTCACACCTAGGTGCTGTAATACTTCATAGGCTGTTTGAGCTTCTTGTATATTCATCATGGTCATTTGACACTTTTGGAACACAGCATGAACAATCTTTTGAGCAATACAGTTTTTCAATGCCGAGGACCACAATACTTTTATTGAAGATGAGCATGAGACAAAATGTATCCATAGGTACCCAACAGCTCTCACGAAAGATCTCGCCGATCATTGGCTGTTACATGAAGTCATTGCAGTCGTTCCTTTTCATCAGCCAACGACATTTCCCCTTCGGCTTTTGTACAGCAATGAATCCATCATCTGACAGTGCTGACATTCACTGTCGCATCCCTATAAACCTTCTTCAGCCCTTAATGAATGCGAATGGGCGTTTCACCTTCCCCATTCAGGAACTCAATCATAGCACGGTGTCTAATACAGACGTCGATGTCAGTTATTTTCCAAACTCGTGCAGTGTTTCCACCTGTTGTCTTAGGAAGCTGTTTCTTTTATGTATTATAGAGCAAGGTTATAGAAATTGTGACAACTTCAAATTGTCACATTATGAGCTTGTTTAGAGAGATAAGGAACGACACCTTTTATTTTCTGAGGGCCCTTATTATATTGATATATCTGTTATCTGTTAAATTGTTATATCTTTTTATCTCTTTTGTTTTAAGCAATGACATGGTATCGTTGTGGTAAGCCTTTTTTCAGAAATGTTGCAGTTATAACAAATTTTGATATTATTTCTCGTGTATTGTCATAATTTGCGGTCTTCTGTCAGAAGACAGATTAAATTGTTTCTAAGAAATAGCTGTGGATTTGCATGAAAGAAAATCGGGACTAACCAAGTCTATAGGGCTCAAATACTAAGGAACTCCTATAAGATAAGTTTTACAACTAAAATAGTGAGCGGATCATTAGGCACTAAATATATGTGAAATAGGCAAGCAAAAAGTCACTAAAATGGGCAAAATAGGCACCTAAATAGGCACTAAAATTTTGCTGAGTACACACTTAGAAGTACACAATTTTAGTAAAATGGCTCCTAAAATTCACTATAAATTCACTACAACGAAATGACAATCATCGCAGCATTAGCTGCAACAAATTCGCTAAACACATACTATTTTTCGGTTCCCTAGGGGAAATATTTCTACATTTATTCCAAATATCATAAATGGCTATACAGCAAGCTAAAATAACAGATATTGTCCTATAATTAAAATTCATATAAATCCACTTCACTAAGTAAGAACCATAATGTGCAGAAAGATGTGGAGTAAATAACTATGTCAGGAAACAAAAACATGGGTTGGGGGGCCTAAGGGTGAAAATTGAAATATCTGAAACTTTTGTTGGATTTGTTTCAAATTGATACCATTTACTTTTTTGACCGATCAAGAATGGAATAATACCAAATTTCAGATTTCTGGTTACAATAGTTCCTGAGGAATTAACAGTTTGTCTAAATTACAGGTGATTTTCAAAAGTTCCCACGTATTGTAATTTTAAAAATTAATGCTTTTGGTATAAGTTTTTGCACCCATTTTAACCTATTAATGACCTCTACCTATGTGAAATACTTGTCTTCGCCATATCAACGAAGGGAAAAATAATCATACCTATTTAGCAATTAGAATTATTTTCCTAATCGTTTTCAGTGAGAAGTAAGCATTATAATCCTTTACAATACAAATAACAAAAACACATCAAAAGTAATTAGGTACACTTAATATGCAGTTGCCCTTACAGGCCTGTTTAGAATTTCATACAGATTAACAGAAAAGTGCATCCTTGGAAGATTTTGAAGTTAGGGAAATGCGGAACTAATGGAATCTGAGAAATCTGAGGTTAAAATTACACAACAGCCGCTACGATACAGGTGTAGGGTTATTTTAATAGTCATCTTACGTTTTCTGTTGTGCCGCGAAAAAAAGGTATGTTATATTACTGAAGTGTGTCTGTATTAATTTTAAAACAAAAATAGCTAAATTTGGTATTGTTGTAAGTTTTGGGCCGATTTGCACAGATGTGTTTCCTTAAAAGAAACATTTTTGTACTTCAAACGTGCTGGAGTAAGAAATTTCTGTTCCCCGAAATCATCACGTTGAAACCAACAAATGCAAAAGCTGTTGTCACAAATTACAAGCAGAAGAAATTGGCTGAAAAGGCAGTTTTAGGCACTAATAAGCACAATAGGTACAAACGTATGAAATAGGCATTTATAGACACTATAAAACTGTGAAATTAGGCTAATAATTGTATAAAACGTGCTTATAACCTAAAAGCCTACGTTTCTAAACAAACGAACAAAATAGGCCAATAGGGCAAAATCCGCCCATTACTAATAAAATATTACTGGAATAATGCTCAACTGTTAATATACGTATTACCCAAATTGGGACTACTGACTGCCCTCTTAAATTTCCAAGGCTTAAATTCCATATGTGTTTATTTAGAGATAATTATAGCAGTTCTTAACTTGCACAAATTGTATTGACTAAAATCCTCTTAGCCACAAAGAAATCAGTTTGCCGCTCTTTGTAACCATTATCGGTAGATACAAATGTATTTGTTGTGTGGCAAATATTGATTCCTTGTTGACGCTTCCACTGTGCTATAACAGTATGAGGGTATAAAGGACAAATAATAATTGTTAGTTAAATCATCTTCTCCAAGTGTACATTGTCGGGCATTTATCATAAATCTCGCAAAATTTTAAGCGTAATTAGAATATGGTAGTCAAAAAATGGCGAAACAAGTTGACAAGGCAGCTCTTTGCAAGAAGGAAAGAACAAGGAACTTCCGTTAAAGCAGTTACATTAATAATCTAAAATAACAGCCATTTTTTATCTCATAAACATTTGCTGCAACACTTAGTCAATTCCATCGGATTTTAGAACGACAGATTTGTGACACAGCTACTCCTAAAACAGGGGAAGACAGGTAGCGGCGGTGTGACGACAGCTCTGCTAGCTCTAACCGCCAAATATGCCCCCGAACGAAAGGCAGGTTAGAGTGTGACGTTAGCGCGCTGATTTTTGGTACCCAAGAGGAAGGAAAAGCTTAACGTGTTGGGGTTCCGACAGCGTAGGAAACACAGGAAACGTATCGGGTATTAATAATATGTAAAACAGATATCTTGGGTGTTGTAGTATTAATGCTGACTAATTGCACAATTGGTCAAAGTTTATAAACAAGTACATTTTGGCTCTGTGCTACGAGAAAATATATAAAACTTCAATTCGTAGTTTATCTGAAGTTCAGGCATATTATTAAGTAAATAGAATAAAGCATAAAGTAATTTTCTGTGCAAATTAGAGGAGACCCATTCAGAACAAGATTACGTGGGCATTTTCCGACTCTTTCTGTTTCGTATTTTTTTTTTTTTTTTTTTTTTTTTTTTTAATTTTACGTACTCCAACATCAAGTCATATCGGACGATGAATGAAATGGGGAAATGATGCCCAAATGAGTTCGGGGTCCATAGAACTTAGAGTGACCCGACATTCGCCTTTAAGGATAAGGGAAAACACCAGAAAAATCTTATCCAGATAATTCGCCCTGACCTAGATTCAAACTCGGGATCTCTTGAACGTGAGGCAGACACGCTACCATCTACGCTATCGAGGCAGGCTCGTTTTTCTTTAATTACTTTATCAATGTCAGGACGTAATGTCTGGAAAATTTGTAATGGAAGGCTGCGTGTTAAGTTGTGATCCGACAAGGTACTTCGGGGTTTTGATGTATCTAATTTCATAACAGAAAAAAAATTGGTCGCACACATATGTCCAGCCAGACATGTACAATGTCCGTGCGGCAAGTTCATACAACCTCGGAAATCTTGTTTGTTGGATATTCTTGTAAAAATCAGGCAAGTCTTTTTTGTGTGTATATTTTTCCTTCAATGAATTGTCACATTGTAAATTTAACGGTTCTATTTGGTATGTGGCAGCTACATGGTTGTCATCGAGCGCGCTACAGCTGACTGAACCCTCAGATTCTCTACTGACAGTGCCATTTATATAGGCAACATGGTACTGTACGGCTCTTGCCTGACGTCACATGCACTGCAGGCCTCGCTCCGGGCTGAAACACGTCACAACTCCCGAAGCAGTCTGCCTTAAAACATGAAGAGTGGTGTACAAGGTGAATATGATCATACAGTATAATCTAAATTCAGTTTACGCTTACTTATATATGGTTTAAAATCGAACTCTATACCTTCAAACTATATTCTTAAATATTTTATTACACCCTACTTAAAGCTTCTAATAATCTATATGTAAAGAGACAGAGATGGGGACAGAGAGTGATATTTCAACAAGTAGTCAAACGATAATTCATTTATCATGGAGAACTGTATTCTTTAAGATTCTCATATGGTACATAATATTTCTAAAATTTTCAAACCGTGAATATCAGCAATTTCTTGTTCAAATTCAGGTCACAAATTTTAATCCCGTTTGTTCAAATATGGATATCGAAAGCCACCTTTTTAATTTACAAGCACTGCAGGTTTCTAAATTTATTTGATAATTTTGAGACAGGACTGGTAAATAGGACGGGTGAAGTGTTTTAAAATTTACTTATTTTCTAGAAGCTGTATATCATTCGTTAACATCACATTCCACTTGTGTTTACGGAAGTTCTATAAAATATTATCTTTTTAGTGCTTTAGAGAAAGTTGGGCACATTGTAATCCATAAACTATACAAGTAAAATGCATTTAGTTCAGTACCTATTGTTAACTCCTAACACACACATAAACATTCTTTGGCCAATCTAGATGAACTTTATACCCATATGTCGTTGGATTTTGTGAATGTTTTAGGGTTTCCTGGAACTTTTATAGACATCCCTACATTATTTTCAACCCCTTAACTGACAATCTATGAATATTGTGACAGTATGTTTAATGTGTGCAATTAAACCATAGGAGTTGACACAAATCGCAAGTTGCGTTACAACATAAAAAGCATCTAATAACCTTATTCTAAGTTATGTAACGCTCACAGTTTTAAACATATCCTTCTTTATTTTGAAGACCTCCTTGATAAAAATAAACTGTATTACTGCACTCAGTTATTCACTCATTTGTGTATGAATTATCACCGTCTGACCAATGTGGAATAAACTTTGGGCACTTACGTTTTAGGTATAATGCAAATCAGATACTAACTGCGATGTTCAAAAACCACCAGTCTTTATTTTCTATTCCACACTTCCAGTTGTCTGGTCGGGTTCCGCAATGATGCAGTCTGTAAGCTGTAAAGGGAACAGTGTGACATAAATATCTTACATGAGAGTGTACAATGATTTCTTGAGGAACGGGGAAGCAAGTTCCTATAATTTAATTACACATCCTGGTTTGAAAAATTACCCTTGCAACGCTGGGCAGGCAGTCAATTACAAATACTTTTAGGAGTAAGAACTTATTAATGTTTTAAGGATAGCATTCATCTCAATGTATAGCCATTGTGTGTTTCTCAGAGCAGATTTCAGCCCATTTAATATTTTACTGGCCTATGCCTCGTTAACTTAATTTTAGACCGACACTACAGTCTGATTTTTAAAATAAGATGCCTGATCTGTTTCTCCACGTTGGTTCTTGCAATATTGCCCAGAAGATCCCCTTTCTTTATTCTCTCAAGGGTTCGAGTTATCTCACCTCAACAAAAACATTCACAGTTAATCTGTATTAGCCTACTTTAAAAACAGAAATAATAAGTTGTTCCCACATTCACTACGTTGCAGCGTCTTCACATGTGACTTCCTTTAAATACTTTCTTCACGTTGTAACTGATATTTCATACTTGCCGTTCTTGTCGCTATGCATTTTAAGTTGACTTTCCCGCAAAATGCGATAAGTATTTCTCCTTAGAAACACATATAGGTGATGCACGTTATAAAATCTAACATTTATCTTCAATTACATGTAATAATATTTCAGCTAATATCTTAAATACTAAAATTATTTGAAAAAATAATGTGCAACACACTTGTGGTAAGCACATAATGAAAACTCGGTAAAAGCGGCTCGTTTTTTCAAACCTTTCCTGGTTCCGTATACATTAGTATCGCAATATACTATTATTAACGATCTTTTTAATTGACATGGTCATATCAAAGCCGCCGATATGCCAGAATTTTGACCCACAGGAATTCTTTTGCGTGCAAGCATATCTACTGACATGGGACTGTCGCTTTTGGATAAAAGAAATAAGTCGTTCATTGATAAGGAGCAAACTTTCGTCTCCCTGTTGGAAGAATTCTCTAAGAGAACAGACAAATTCTCTAGCTTAGCTATGCAATGTAACACCCCAACCATAAGCCGATCTTTGCCTTGGGCCATGATTCCACGGTCCACCTCTAACACTACCGCCACTACGTCATGCTTCCATAAAAACGTATTTTAATTATGTTTTAACAAAGTGGGCTAACAATACACAGTGCAACTGAATAATCTGTTTCCCGCATGCAACTAGCGATAATTGACCTGATGAGTATTTGATTCTCCGGTGTAACAATCTGGCGACCTTTGTTTACGTCACCATATCAACGATCTTCCCTTCTTATTCTTCGCGTCCCTTGCTTGATGACCTTCACGTTTCTTTTTTAAAAAATCAGACTGTAGTAGCGTATGCCATTATTGCACGAAATCGTGTACGAGGGATCTGTGTTCAAATACTACCGGGCTGCCCTAAAAGGCTTTCTCTAGGTTCCGGAGAGGTACCCTAGTCGTAGGCCTTAAACATGTCTTTCAAAAATTTCTTATCCCAGTTAATTAATATGCGCTACGTTTATCATGTGTATTACTGTGTTTCCGTATAAGAGTCAAAATTAAAATTATCCTAGCTTCTCTTTAGCCGAACTGTTGAAATAGTATACAGAAGGAACAAAAACTTTATCCGTTCATCATGAAAGACTGTTTGCACATTTTAACCTATTTTCTTTGTAGCAAGTAGTTTATTGATAATTTAAACGCTAATAGATCTGTAGATATAATTACTGCGCCAAAATATCTACAAATATGAAGTTTCCTTAATGCAAATATTAACTTCAATCTAGGGCGAAACCTGGACTTATCTCGTTTAAAGAATGTACATCTTAACTTGAATTAAATCCTACTGCATTGCATCATACAAGTTATTTAGTGATTGCACTCAATGGGAGATAGTGACAGTTAACAAAATTAAATGAACTATGCAGCCATGTTATGTTTGTGCATTGTAATAATCGACCCCTCAGATCTCGTTGTTGGGCATGATACCATGTGGTCATTACGGAATGTAGTGGTTAAATGGTGCTCTGCAGGGTGGTACAGATCCATATGACTTAGTGTGTTCCTATAGTAATAGGCACTTTGGAGAGTGAGATTTACAATGAGAACACATGTATATCAGCAACTTCTCGTTTTAACAGCGTAGTTGGACGATGTACTTCACTAATAGCTTTTATGATATCCAACAACAGCTAGTGTGTTTAGAGGTTATTCGACCTGCTCTAGAACTAAAGCAGAGAAATGGACAATATAGACAGTGGGATCTCAAGATGCATATTAATTTATCAATTTACTATCTGTGTGTTTTAACGCAATACCGTACAGTTACCTGACTTCGTAGCGCAATTGGTAAAGCAGAGGTTTGCGCTACAAATAACAGGAGTTCAATTCCTAAGTGTGCTTAGGTTTCTCTGTTTCTCTCTGATACAGAATTTTTTGTTGTATCGTCAGTGGAAGATGCTAGATGCACATATTTTATTTTCATGCTTGTGTATATTTTTTCAGTTATTACTTTGAAGCAATAAAATGGGTGGCGCACTGTTCCACGTTGACGCTAGTTTTAAGCAATAGTGTTTAGCGCAGGGTAAAGCAATGAGGTTTCTCTCAGGGCATGCGTGGATACATATGAGAAGGGTGGTTTTAATGACACTTAAATGCCCGCTTCAAACTGGTTTAATGACTGCTTCTCTTTATCATTACATCAAGCTTGAAGTTGCCGACCGAGGGTTACCAATATATCACTGTTTAGAGTGACTGAACGTGGAATGCTTGTTATTCGATAAAACTTAATTCGTTACGCATAAACCGACAGATCTTCTCTCATCGCTTCTGGTCCGCCTTCGACCAAGGCAGAAGAAGATAACCTTCTTAAACGGCTGCAAGCCGCGGACTGAGTGTTCTCACAGCTCTGAATGGGCGTGTAACGTTCACTTCTGAAGCCCTGTATTTTCATAAAAGGATTCCCTTTGGGACTATTTTGTCCATTGTGATTATTAGTCTCGTTCATGCCATTATTAAGGGTCCGAAGAATACCTTTTCATACAGAATCAAGCGCTTACCCTTTAGAATTCTGTTTCTCCCGTGTCTTTTGTTACACAACTCAACCAACTGCACCTGTTCGTGTCGTAGCAAATATACAAGACTCCTTTGAAATCCATTACGATTCTTTACTCATTGCAATTCTTAATTTCGGTATCAACTTCATTAAATTACTATGATGGTACAATATGAGTGACACTGGCAACCCGAATGCGAGGGCTGATCAACAAAGACTGAGACTGATCATTTTTCACAGATGTTTATCACTGCTATTCAATGTTTACGTGATCTTTTTCAAAGTAGTCCCCTCCTACTTCAATGCACTTTTTATAGTGCCTCTGCCAGTCCTTGAACACGTGCAGCAGACCATTCTTTGTCAGTTCCTACAGATTTGCCTCAGTTTTCTTGAGCATGCTTCAGAGTTCTCAAATCGAATAACCTAAGCTTTGAATTTGTTTATCAGATGCATCATTATGATCCTGAAGGAGAACAAGCAATTGTTCCATCTGCAGGGAAGGTGATGGAGATCACATTTTGTTACTGTAATGGAATGATTTACCAGCATACAGTTTCCCCTCACACTACTGTTACAGCAACATACTACACGTGAGTAGTAGCTACACTGAGGAAGCACATTACAAAGAAACGACCAGAGCCACCTTGGACTGGGTGGCGACTTCATCATGACAATGCACGGCCTCACGTCGCAAATCAAGTCATGTAGTTTCTGTCTCAATTCAAAATTACCTGTGTACCACATCCACCTTACAGCCCCGATTTTGCACCCTGTGACCTTTTTATTCCCAGCACAAAAGGTAAAGATTAGGGGTATTCGATTTGAGAACTCTGAAGCAGTAATAAAGAAACGTGAGGTGATTCTCAAGGACTGGCAAAGAATGGTCTGCAGCACGTGTTCAAGGTGTAGCAGAGACGCTAAAAGTGCATTGAAGTAGGAGGGGACTACTTTGAAAAATATCATGTAAACATTGAATTGCAGTAATAAAGAACTGTGAAAAAAATAAGTCTCAGTCTTTGTTGACCAGCCCTCGTATAAAACTTGCATGGCCCTCCAGTATATCGGACACGTCGCATATGCCTTCCACTAATATATAAACTAGAATGACGTCTTCAAAATAGAATGAGATACGAGACTCGCATTTAAACAGCCAGAAAATAAAGAATACACTTATGTTAATAGTAATCCATCCATCGATATATTTAGAGCAACAACTTAACGCTCCTCGTTAGATTAATACAATGGACATTAATTTATAAATATAGGTTATGTGATAGGAAGAACATCAGAAGTAGTCTAGGACGACCCTCTACTCGTGTTCCGTGCGGCGTCCCCTGGCTGGGGAGGGGGGCGAGGAATTGTCAAAGGAGGCATAGAGCAGCCAATCCAGGAGCTATGATAGAGTCCTACGAATGACAGATTGGAGCATCTTGATGTGGGCTAGTGAAATTCCCCCCTCCCCTGCACAAGAGGCTCCAAGTTGGGGACAGTGTTCCGGACACCATCTCGTTTCGAGGAAGACGGAGTTACTTGGAGCATACGTTTCCCGTGTCTTAGAGCACTGTCAGACTTGAAGACACGTTTGAAACCTGAAATAATGAAGTGAGGAGAATGAATTGAAATGCCAAGTGAGCTAAAATGGAGGAGGAGAATTCGGGGGTAAGAAGAACTTTCTTCTAATTCGCTCATTGACTCCTTAAAATCCATAGATCAAAAACGCAGGCCGTGGGGATCGAACCACTAAACGCTCACACGAGTCACACCCAATACCCTCTGCGCTACCTCACACATTGTTGCTGCAATAATTCCAAGTAACTTAAATTCCAAATAATTCTTTATGTCCTTTTATTGGAAATAGCCCCGTAGAATATAAGATTGATGGTATTTGGTGTTGCTTCTATGTGCTGAATAGCATTTCAATGGTTATCTAATTTTTAGTGCTTAAAGCGTAAATTGTTGAGTACTTGCCACCTAATTTGGAACACAGAAACAAAGTAAAGCAAATGTACAACCAGAGACATAGTCCAAAATTATTAAAAGTAAGTGTCTTTAAGGCAGGCAAGAGAGATTCCTGGCACAATATCCCACGGATTAAATGGCCTCTAAAATTATTGGTTGTTACTTTATATTCAAGCGAGGTCCTCATTTTGAAAAAGAAAGAGACAGGCATATAGAGATTATGAATTGAAGTACAGTATAATGAAGTGTAATTTTAATGATCAAATTTTAATACAAAGGTATCAGGAAGCTACTAGTATAGAAGGCATAGCGTAGTGCGTACATACTTACTCTTTACCGACGTGAAATGTATTGCAACTATCAGCCTCAGGAGGAAGCGATGATGTGAACGAATCACGGAAAGGTACATGCCTCAGAAAAAAAAGTCATTGGATCGCATGGAAGTTCTTAAATAGTTCTGGTTCAAATACATGTCCTACTACTGGAGTGATCCTGAGATGATATAAACGAACCCTCCAACGAGGAAACACTCTGGTGTCAAAGGGCAATATTTATGCCCTTTATGAAACATCCGCACCTCACGTTGGTGTAAGAAATTCTCTTGATGTGGCCTTTTGGTGTGGTATGGCAGGATGGCTAAGGATTACGTGTCGGTGAGCAAGAGTACTCTCTCAGGGTCCAGCAGTTATCACCAGCCAATGAAATCTAGCTCCACCATTACCTCGCCATCAGATATTAAAATAACATGTTCTCCCTTTCGTTATAACCAACCGAGTGTCGCTTCTCACCTCGCCCTACTCTCGGCTTCCTCCTAGATTGGTTTGTCAATCTCCACCCTTTTTATATTTTTTCTTTATTTCACGCCTATCACGTGGTTTACGCTAAGTTTTATGGAGGAGTTTATTTTTACGATTTTACCTTACTAGTAATTTCCATTCACCGTCAACTGTGCAGCAGTCACGGACCCACCCCCTAAGTTGTATGAACCTTTGGCGTCATAACGGTACAGCATCCTGCCTCTACATATTTTCCTTAAACCTCGCTATAGTCTGAGGTTCCGCAGAATTTTCGGCTTCTATTGTCCAATTGTTTACGTATCCGAAATCGTCTGCCCGTTCTAGCTTAAGACAACTTTTTCCTTATATTTATTTCATTTGCACGTTATTCCTATTACAATATTTTTGACTTTATTTCATATATCATTTATTTCCAATTGTTTATGAATAATTTATATGGTTTTATCATTCATTTCTTACATTCTTCTATCGGAAACCTGTGGTTTCCGCTTCAACGTCCGGTATCACCATCGACCATGTATCTAGAACCTCACATGAAAGATGGCAAGGAAGCGGAATGAAAGTCAAATAAAGTCTAATTATGTAAGAAACTATCCCAGCACTCGCTTTCTACAGAGGAAAGCAACGAAAACTCAAGCTCAGTAATCGAACCCGAGAGTTCCCGAATGGGAGACTCAGAAGTTACTGAGGTATCAACTCGCTCGGTATGCCTTTAAATAACTTAAGTAGTTCAATATTTTAACTATATACCATCAATGTATATCAGGAGGTGATTTTCTACAGCAAGCAAAGCTATCTTAATGGCAAACCGTTTGGTGCTTTTTCATTAAAATATGCGCTAATTGACTTTGAGGAATTAGGAATTCATTCGCTTATTTATTATGTCGGAGGCGTAGTACAGACTAAAGACGGTAGAATATCTTAGATAAGTGTCAGTACCTAAGGTGATATGCTATCTGAGAACTTAGTCGTTAAGCGTAGGATAAAATAACTTGAACACTTTATTTTGTATTCCATTTAAAAGGAAAGCCGGTAAACCATTTGCAACCCGAGCAGTAATTGTATCAAGCGCCCTTAGTAATTTGCTTAGTAAACAAACAATCAGCTCGAAGGGCAACATCTGTCCACCGTAAATCAGTAGCTGTTATCTCAGGCTATAGGTGCTGGAACAACATTTGTCGTATGAAAATAAATTACCTTCATTGCATTGTACCTTACTATTTTTACGAGATCTGCGTTTTGTTTATTGTAATTTTGTATTTGTACACACAGGAAATAAAGACCGTTTTCCTCTAGCAGTTTTATAATTCGGTTAGAAAGTCCAAACATTTTGTGTTTGCACGTATATTAATTTCGTGTTATAATGAACTCGCTGCACTGTAAAGTTTTCATGTAACGGTTATCATTGAATGCACGAAGGTAACCGACCATACTAAGCATTAAGAGATAGTTCTATGATAAACATTACAGAGTACAACTACAACAGCACTAAGCGGGACGACAAAATGTCACAGCACTTAAGATGTATCATGTCATATCACGGATTTACTCCACGCGGGGAAGATATGCTGAAGTTTCTGATTAACTAGAATTAGAATATGAATTGATTCCTACTGGATGGAAACGGGAAGCAACGAAATATACTCCTGCATGACGGATGCGACTGTTTTCATTTACATTCATATCTAACTTAGTCAATTAAAGACTTTAAAAATCTTCCCCACGTTTAAGATTTCATTTGATAGAACCTGTTTTCGCTTTATTGTTGTTAACATCTTCGTCACTATATTAGTCTAATTACTAAATGACAGAACGTTGAGGCGTATTAACCTACAACGATACAGCACTGCATTCGTTTGTTACCTTGTTTATTATAACAGTGAAATATTAGTAACCTGGTATGCAGTAAGTGACGAAAATCAAAGCATTTGGGAGCTGTGTGTCTTAAATGAAACGTTAGCCAGTTATACGAGGGTGGGTCAAAAAGGAATGCCTCCAATTTTTTCTCTTTTAATTGCCAAGAAAATTGAATTCAATTTACATAGATTGAAAACTACAACATTTACTCTTAATTTGTCACTATTTAATATAATCTCCGTTCTTTTGGACAGTTTTGGTCACCCTTCTAACTAGGGCATGTATTCCAGTGTGGTAAAACACACGTTCTTGCTTCCTAAGCCACTGACGCACGGACGTTTTCACAGCCTCCTCATCTTCAAAATGAATCCCACGATGAGCTTCCTTTAGTGGCCCGAACAGATGGAAGTCTGATGGTGCCAGCTCAGGGCTGTAAGGGGGGTGAGGTAAGACTTGCCATCTCAATTTCTGCAGTGGTGCAACGGCTGGTGTGTGGTCTTGCATTGTCATGCAAAAGAAGAACATCCGCCATAGTTTTTGTTGGACGAACTCGGCGAAGATGTGCTTTCAGCTTTTTGAGAGTTCTGACGTATTGAACAGAATTTATTGTGCATTGCTGCTCTAAAAATTCAATAATAAGTACACCATCTGCATCCCAAAACACTGTCGCCATAGCTTTCCCTGCCAACCGCACGAATGTCGATTTCAGTCATTTTGCAAGAGGCTGCAGCGCTGCCACCTGTTGACTTAGGACGTTACTACTGCAGGGGATTGGAGAAGATGATTTGAGGAATTCAAAGTTTTCACATAAGTTATTTATTTAAGGCAAAAATATGGGAGGCATTACTTTTTGACCCAACCTCTTATATTATACAGTAATGTAAATTACAAACAATTGCACACATTCATTTGTTGCTTGATATAAAGGATTTTGATTCCCTCTTCTTTCTTCCTCTTACAATATTACGTTATATACGATTTCAAACGCCTGCCGGTGTATAACACAGTACTATCTAGATAACATTGTCTGGCTCTGTTTGTGCTTGCATTAATACATGATATTTCACATTCCTTTCTATATGCTTCCACACTTTGTCATATAGTACAAAATCCATTATAGTTACAAAGGCTTCTATTATGTGTTTTAAATGGGAGGAGTTCTCTCCTGTAGCGAATCAGATGCGTTAGAGCCTTCAGCGTTGCCATCTCACTACCCCCACTATTTTAATATTTGCCCCTCTCTCACTTGTGAGTGTTCTTGACGATAAGGCAAACTGAATTTTCAAAAGTTTTATAATAACGTGGATATTCGTATATTACGCAAATGGTTTAAATATTTAGTTTAAAATTAACTACAATTTATGTATTACTTATTTTTCTAATCCAATAGAAATTCCAGCGGTGAAATCGTATAGCTGTGGATGTTATTTACGTCAAGAGATAATTCGTCATTGTAATTGTCTTCATCGTCTGCGTACTGCAAACTTATGATGATAGGTTCCAAAATCTCATTACGTGCTATTTCTTTCCAAAAGATGTCTTCTTGTGGTTTATCTGATGTCTCACTTGGTTTTCTCACACATGCTGTGTTCCTTGTCAATTTCTTCGTGAATAAGTCTTTCAACGTCAGTCGGTTTAAAAATATTATTTCTATTTGCAACGCAATTTGAGCTCACATTAACTCAATTGGATTGTTCTGGCAGTAGTAAAGGGGAAGGTAGATCGTATCTCATCGATACAGCTGATACACTTTTTCAATGGAGAGTAACTGAATAATACTGCTTTGGACCCTTTAGAGTAAATATAGCTTACGTACTATTCATAACAAGAGATATAATGTGACCAGACACGTTCTTCCAGACCAGCAGGAGGTGTATTATTTCCTCTAATCGAATTTAACAAACACATTGGCTTACTCAATTTACATATATCTTTTATCACGTCATGTCAAATGTTTACGTTTCAGTTCTGAGTAATTTCAAATTTACGTTCACGATACAGGCCAATCAATGCTGGTGTTCAATGCAGTGCTTACGTCAAAATGCTTTGTTATAATATATTGGTATTTATTTATTTGTATTAGGAAAACTATTTGAGCTAAAAATATGTGTTTTTTACGGTTATGTTAAATACATTACTCTCTTCTTCCGCATGGATCAATTTTTTCAAAATCTGTATTTTTGTCTTAGCGCGAATAATGTTTATTTGACATTGTTTAGTGTGGCGCTCGTCACACACCACATAGGGGGGAATGCAATACGACAAAATCGCAGTACTTTGATTGGTTGCTCACCTAGTAGCGCTCAAGGACCAACATGATCCCATTTGAAACACATAATAGAAACCTTGTGGAGGGATTGGGGAAGAGAGAACATTTCTCGCGAATGCGCCAATGTTCTGGATTAGTTTTCAAAATACTTCGGTTACAGGATTTAGACAGATGGATCTAGCTGTCCTCAGATGTTTCTGGAATCTATAACAATTCGTGCTAGTCTATGTTATGTTCCTATGAAGAAACACTGACGTGCGATATAGAGGACTGAATGAATGTGCAGTGTTTAACGCCCGCTTTTACTACACACGGCACCGAAGGCGGTGACACTGATGATACATGAAATGAAGATAGAGTACCGGTAGAATGAGATGGTGGAGGAAGTCGGAGATCCCAGAGATAACGCCCTAGCGCCGTGTTGTCCATCACAAATCTTACATGCGGTTGCTTGGGGTTGAACCCGGGTCGCCTTGGTGAGAGTCAACGGTCTAAGCCAATGACCACGGCGCAGCCTACGCGATATTCAGGATACCTCGATAACAGTGTTGTGCGACTGTGTTCTAAACTATAAATGTGGGCACGCTCTTTAATTTAAATGAAGAACACCTAAAGAAAGTGACTTGGACGCAGTTACTAATAAGTTGAAGAATGCAACACTTTTTAGGGCAGGGTCCCCAAATTTACATTATATTACATGCATATTTACCAAATAAAATAAAATTTAAATTCTACATGTTTGAATGAGGGTAGCCAGACTGAGAAATTAAATGTCATACCTGGGATTTGAACCACGGATCTCCCGCTCTCCGTGCGGTTCCTCTAACCTACTGAGCTACTATGGCCAACTTGCCGACATGGCATTAAATTCTCCAACAGACTCATGTGTGTTTCCCGGTAGACTCTTACGGATTCTCATATGCACTAGCCTACACTCGGCTAGTGTGGAAAAAATGATTATTTCCGTCAATTTACCTGAAAAACATGGTGGTTTAACTACGAACCCTGGGACTTAAGTACTTACAGCATAGTAAGTCACCTTAATATGTGTATGTCTCACAGCATATCAGAACCCCTAGTGGTATACCGGACAACATACGAGTCATTTGGGGAATTTAATGTCATGTTGGCATCTTGGCCATAGCTCAGTTCGTTAGAGCAACCGCAAGAATAGCGGGAGATCTGTGGTTTAAATCCGGACTATGGCATTGAATTTTTCAGAGTGTTTCTACTCATTCAAACCTTAGCCTACACACGACTAGTGTGAAAAAAATGAATATTTCCATCAACAGTAGCAAGTAAATCCTAATTATTTTAGAAATGATGCTAGAATGCGCATCAGATATAAGATGTAAACATGCTAGAAAACAATTTTTTTTCCTTTTAACCCTCTCATATGGAGGACCTACAACGTGCGCCTGTGCTTACTAGTGAGCGCCTGCGGTCAGACGCCGTTTGAGCAGCAGAGGAACTCTGGACCTTAGGGAAGAGCCAAATTAGGTGATCAGCCCGATAACCGGCATGGCAGTGAAGATTTGGGTGTTATCTGATGTCGGTGAATTGGGTGAATGGAGAAGTGATTGTGGAAGAATTGGATGAATGAATGGTGTGAGAATCTGGAGAAATCGGAGAAAACTATATTCCCTACAAATTCCACCTATGTACGATTTCTTGGGATGGAACTCTGTTCACCTTGATAAATAGGAGAGCGATCTAACCATCCGGCTTCGGCGTCATCGCTAAGAAATTATTTAGCTCTTAAATTACCCCACTGTGATTGCATATGGTATATGTAACGAAGGTAAAATATACGACGTATTGCATGCGATCATGCGCTTTGTATCTCCTTTTCCCCCTTCTCCACTCCACCGCCCCTCCCCCCCCGACCCCCCCCCCCCCCACACACACACACACACACACACACACACACACACACATCCTCCTCGCGTAATCTCACTCCAATTCTAACTCACTCTCCATCTGCTCCCTTCTTTTTATTTGAGTGTAAGCGGTAATTGTAAGATATATCGCTGAATTATTATTTTTTTTCGTGCCCAATAAATCTCGCATTACAATTTTCATTTCAAGTTCTTGCTTCCGTGTTTAAAGTGAACACGATCGTTGTTATTAATGGACTCCATATGTGCAGAAGATTACTAATATATCATAGCTGAAGCATTTATAACTAATTAAAGCGTGTTTTAAGCACTAGGAAGGACAGTAAACATCGAAAGGGCGTTTCCCATTATTCATTTCGCTGTGTGAAAGTGTGCTGAAGTTTTGAAACAAAAGTTATTCAGTAGAAGAAATAAGTGGAGTATTTTGATAGATGCGTGCTTCCTTGTTTTCATTACAAACTTGCTAAATTATCTATCTCCATTATTTCATATTGTGTTGAGGCATTATTCTAGAAAGAGGTTTGAGAGGCATTATTTGCTGAAGCTTTTGTTACCAAGATAATAAATGTGGATTTGGTTGGTGGTTGCTTTGTGCTTTATGCAAGTGAAGCTTTTAAGCTCCAATTATCAAGCACATGCATGCACATATAACAAATGTTTACACGTGGAACTTAACTTACAGTTTAGTGAACAGCAAAGAGTATCTCGAGATACGTTTCGCATTTACTTCTGATAGAAGATATCTTAAGGCGAGGCTAAACTGAAAATTCGCCGATATTGTTGAAAATCGTGGAATTTTCCTTTTTTGGCATTTTTGGTAGCTTAGGGTGTGTATTAAGAGATGCCATGCTATTTTTACCATTTGCACAATTTTAGGACATCACGTGACAATTTTAACAATCACTAAAAGTAACAATCATTACTTTAAAATTAATTTTCTGAGAAACTTTTTTTCTAACACTTTTCAGTATACAAATGCCTCACGCGTCAAAGTTTTACATTTAACTGGGTGAAACTTACAGGATAAGTCCACAATTTATGAATAAGAAGCTTCATATTCCCCCTTTTTGTTAATCCTCATGTTTTGAAAATTATATGGTGTTAAGGAATAAAAAAGTTAGTATTTTTAAAATTTTGAGAGCTAACACATGGAAAATATTTTAGAACAAATAATACAAGAATATTCCCAAAAAATGTTGGTCTTTTAAAATTGATCTTTACTAGCCATAAACAAAAATTCAAGTTGAAAACTCAAATTTTTTGAGACGTAGAGCATGTTTAATCTTTACAATATTATCATAAAAATAATTAATAATTAATGAACTATTTGGTGTAGCAACATGAAAGTTTATATGCAAGTTTAAAGTGATGCTCTATTTATGGATTTTCCTAATGATAGGTTTATTATTATCGAAATTGGAATTTTCAGTGTAGCCTTACCTTAAGACCGCACCGTGGCTGAGTTGTTAGACCTCAGGGCTCTCATTAAGGTGGCCCGTGTTGGAACTCTGGCGACAGAAAAGTGAGATTTTTGTGGACAACACGGTGCCGGGGTGTGTTTTCTCCGGAATCTCCTTTCTCCCTGCCATCTCATTCCACCGGTACCGTATCTTCATTTCATGTATTACATGTGTCACCACCTGCGGTGCCGTATGTAGTAAAACCTTTGTGCAGCTATTACATACAGTAGTACTAATGCTTTTGTCATGTTTCAAAAGTCTATTCTGTGTCATTTTTTATTGTTTTGTTGTTATACGAATCCACTGTCTCTATGGAGGTATCCCACATGTTACAAATTCAGTTTTAACAGTAATTAAATTTAGTAAAACTTAACTTTTTCCTACGTTTTCTTTATTGTGCCCTAATTATTTTATAGGTATGACTACTTTCAATTTACAAAATCACTACTTTCTATAAGTTTAATAATTTATTTCGTATAATGAGGCATTGTTACTAAAGGTGTAAAATATTTACTTTGAGAGGTTGTTCGAGCATTGTAAACAATTCAGTATGAAGCATTCCGGAAAGCAATTCTGGGAGAATAAGTCTTAATTTGCACGTGTCTTTAGCAAGTTATTGTTTAGCTTCATTTAATTGATAGTTAGACTTTGTTTCCACCTTGCACAATTAAAAGTATTGTGAAAACAAAAATTATTATCACATGGGAACTCTCTTAAGCATGCAGTCTATAGGTTTAACTATCGATCTCACAGTAATCATCTACGTTTTTATTTTAAGTTTATTTTTTCAATGTGATTATTACAGATTTCCCCAAATACAATGTTCACTATAAAGTTACAATATGAGCAAAATGTATCAAAAACAACACAAAATTAATTACAGAATAAATTATATCGAAACAAAAACAAACACAAGCAAGTTGGCAGTAATGGTTCACATGTACAGTAGGTGAGTCATGCTACTTTTGGTAATAAATAATCACAGGATAAAGCAAAGTTTTTGATTTTCATACTATATACCTCAATGTTTAAGGGATGTAATTTATTGTATAATGACTGCATTCCTTGCATAGGTGAATATTTATAGGAATTAGTAATAAGCTTCTGAGGAAGAAAAATATTAAGAAATTCATTAGGTGCACCATTTGGAATGTAAAAACATATTAATTGCCTCCGGTTAGGGTCATCAATCATATTATGAAGTAATTTGTAAAGAAAAAGCAATAGCTGACAATTTCTTCTATGTGATAGACCTCTGAAGTCTAATAAATGGAGCAATGAATTATAAAATATGAACTTGGGAAGATAATGAAAAGATTTGAAAAAAAATAAGTTATAAATTTGTATCGAATAACTTCGATAAATATAATAAGTTTGGTGGCATAAGGACTCCATATTAGTGAAGGATATTCAAGTCTGGATCTTACAAATTAATTATATAATGTAACAAAAGTCTAATATCCAGAAAGTTGGATGTGTTACGAATAATGAGTTCCAGATTTCTATATGCTACATTGGTACTGTTTTACTGTGGCTATTAATAGATAGATCCTTGTTGTAAATAACTCCTAATCAGTTGTTGTTTCTAAAATTTTTAAACTTATTCCATCTATTTTATAGTAAAAAAAACAACAGTTTTGTAAGCCTAAAGAAGACCATGACCTGGCATTTTTATATATTAAAATGAACATTATTGTGTTTGCTCCATTTATTTAATGCATTCAGGTATTTTTGAAGTTCTGCGCAATCAGAGATAGATTTCACGTAACTAAGGGTTTTTGATCATCCGCAAAAAGTAATATATTTGAACATGTAACAACAGGTGATATATCATTTATAAACAAAAGAAGTAAATTTTCCGAGCCGAGTGACGTTATAGTCCTTACGGCAAGATTAGGTCCACACATAAATAGTGCATATTGCTGGTACTATACTGCGGTTGACATCTTGCGAACCCATCAGGAGTTTGCAGCTGATTTCTTTCAGGAGCTGAAGCAATCCGTATAGGACACGACCAATAATGATGGTGATGATAATGGTGATAACCCACAGGGACAGTTAAGTTATAATTAAATACCATATTCGACATATATAAATAATACAGAAATGTTTCCTACAAAGAATTTCTAGAACCTTCTCAGACAGGTGCACATACTTGCAACCACCCGGAAACTATTAGCTATTGTATGATTTAGCTTGAGGCAGTTTACGACGCTAGCTTGCCGATACAAAGTTCTTTCATAGAATCTGGTTCATGCTCCAAACAAGAGACTGTAGGATTTTACCAGAATTTGGGGAGACATGAGTAAGCATAATTTATCGCCCTGGTGGGAAAAGAGAACTCCAGGCGAAAAAACATGCAACCTGAGAAATTTGAACGTTGATCAGAAGAGGGGATAAAAGTTAACCAATGCCAAATTAATAACGCATCACTAGAGTTTTAAAATTTGAAAAAAAAAAAAAATAGCAAGTGTGGGAGAGAAAATCATCATGGCAGAACTTTGATAGTAGACGTTAGAACACTCTGCAAACTACACAGCAAGGGACTCGAAGTATTTGACCGTGCGTCAGACATCACTGAATCTTCGAACAGTTACATGTATTCGCGTGTGAGAGATAACATACATTACACTCTGCACTGTGCACACCGGGCGCAAGAAACTATACATATTTCGGACAATAAAATTGATTCGCGAGCGAGATATTAGTGTATCTTCGAACACTTAAATTTATTCGCGTAGGAGAAATAAACTACGATGCATCACACTACAGATATGGGACACAGCAGCATGTATCACACTCCTACACTAGTAGCAACATCACAGGTGTCGAGCTCAACGAGGGATTAAGGAACACAATAAACTGATATGTTACACAGTCGAGGTATTTCTGTCACAACAAAACCACCAGTTAGGACGCATCCACACCCTGAATACAGCTAGGATAATCCAAGCGGAGATACCCTACAGAAATCTCCAACCAAGTTTAATCCTCCCCAACCCTTAATCCTCGCCCATCACATAACCCATCATCGTGAGGCGCTGAGAAAAGGGGAGAACTCAGCAAGATTTTACCGACAAAACCGCCTCAGAGCCCAAGAAACTACCATCATTACCTTATATTTTAATTCTAACAGCATTGTTACTAGTTAATAAGTAACTAATTCAAGCATGGATGAAGTAATGAGAAAATATTTATTGCTGCTTACCGCAGAGAACCTCTTGTTTACCGAGAGAGCTCATTATTTAAGCAAAACTATAAAATACTTTTTCTGTAAGTCGTCCCCGCTGCCTAATGCACGGATTGATTGCTTTTCCATTTCGGCGTTTTAACAGTTCCCTCTTCTTCACTTTCTTGCACTGTATTCAACATTCTCACACACTCAGTTGCTTTCGATGGCAATTTAGTGACTGCTTTAACAATAACCAACAAAGAAACAGTTTTATGCATTCAAAGCTATTATTTTAACTGTTTTAGGGGATTTAGCATTTCCATGATTATTTACACTGTTTTCAACTTGTACGCACTCTGATATGATTACAATTACCACGCTTCGGTAAACATACCCGTAGACACAGATTATTCATGTTGTGTTTAGGTGAATAGATTATTAAAATGCTACACTTAGTCGCTGACTATCTTGAAGTTAAAACATATTTACGCAATATTTTTATTCACCTAAAGATTGTGCTGCGTGTAGGCAATCCTTTTGAAGGTGAGACTGTACGCAAAATTTGGGAAAAAAGTCTTGATTTGCTTTTTTGCGTAGTTAAATAGTTGGAACTTTTCTTAACATTTTGGTATAGAATATGGTCATGTTTTATAATAAAAAGGGTACTTAAACAAAGTTCAAGAATATACTGACAGCTGTCATTTTATTATGTTACTGTGCATCTATTTACAACATTTGGAATAAGTTCAGAACTGCTTCATCTAGGAGATTGCGAAAGAATAATTTTTGCTGCGTACATTGGCATGGATATCGTATTCTTCATTCTATCATCCTTAATTGTAATGATTCCCTATTTTAGTTATTCTGTGGCTGTGGCATGAGTTTTGTTTGTAAGTAACTGACCCTTTAGTATTTATCTAACTGAAAGTGTAGTTGTACAAGAAGATGACAAAACCTAAAGGCTTTTCAGAAACGCGTCCTACACACGGCTAGTGTGAAAGAACAATTAATTTCCATTAATTGTACCTAGCAGTTGTCCAAACTATGAAACCTGGGTCTTAAAGAACTTACAGCATAGTAAGTCACCATTATGGTATTTGTTTCATGTGTTTCTGAGAACTCCTAGTGGTTTACCGGGAGAAACACGAGTCAGTTAGAGAATGTAATGTCATGCTGGCACGTTGGCCATAGTATCTCAATGGTTTAGAGCGGCTGGACGGAGACCAGAAAATGGTTCAAATCTCGGAAATGGCATTGATTTTTTCACTCTGACTCTATCCTTTCATAGTTTATCCTACACACGGCTAGTGTGAAAGAACAATTATTTTCGAAAAAACAATTACTTGGAAAATCTTCCATTCGGCATTTATATCACATTTTGAGTCAGTTTCGCACTTTGTCACGATATATCGCATTTTCGAAAAGTCACCACCCCTAATTATAGTCCATATAAAATATTCTTCTGATTAATCTTAGTTAATCCAAAATCTTTGCTTAGACAATCATTCGATTCTAATTTTCTGCTATATTTCGCTTCATTTGATTTCGCGCTAAGGTACGATTCACATAAATCTTGCTGACAAAGGTTTTATTCCTTTTGACCATATGAACGGAAGCCAAAAAAAATCAAGGGAAAATAATTTCAGTTACTCCTTATTAAACGTTCTCAAATCTAGCCCACACACATAGTGGAAAATAAACGTTATTAAACCAGCTATTTATGTAATGGCTACACGTACATTAAGTGAATAAACAAATGAACCTATTTTTAAGCTGCTTTTGGGCTCCTGGCACATTACAGTTGTTTCAGAGCCAAGCATCAATTCCCAGTCCGTAAAGTGAAACGATTGCACCCAACTTTTCCCAGATAACCCTTTCACTACCACACGCTTTGTTTACATGTATACATCTGGTATTAGCCGTCCCTGCCATACTCTCTCTGTGTTGAATATCCTGTTTGTTTCATGATGTAGTCACAGCAAAATGGTTATGAGCATGTTACATATTTTGGAACAAGCGAAACTCATTATGACATTCATGTTCAAAGCATTGGCGCCAAAATTATAAAAATAAATAATTCAAACGACAGACTCCCAAGCGCACACAGATGAAGCAGCAACAGTTAAGAACAAACCAGTCTTAATTGCAGACGCCTATAAAGTAACACAGCGCCCTGGCACTTTCAGTAATGAGGAGACTGATAAATGTCTCCTGAACATAAACCAAAATCTACGAAGTGCGGTAAATTATCTGTGTTTTAAAGAATGTTGTACCTTAAATGACATCATTCTTGACCATATTACTTGTACTTCCTTTTTATAGGACGGGTTATGTTCTGCATCCGTTTTCATAAACCAATGAAATTCCTCGCCTGCCTAGGTAGCGTGATGGTAGCGTGTCTGCCTCCCAATCAAGAAGTCACGAGTTCGAGTTCGAGTCTCGGTCCGGGTAAATTACCTGGATAAGGCTTTTCTGGGGTGTTCCCTTGTACTGAAAGACGAATGTCGGGCAACCCTAAGCTCTGTCTCATGTGTTTATGATAACTCCTAAGTGGTTTACCGGGGAAAACACGAGTCAGTTGGAGAATTTAATGTCATATTGGCACGTTGGCCATAGTAGCTCAATGGTTACAGCGCCTGAATGGCAATCAGAAGATCCGTGGTTCAAATCCCGGCTATGGCATTGAATTTTTCACTCTGACTCTATCCTCCCGTAGAGGAGGGGATCCGTCCCCGTCAGCTGCCGAGGTGCGGGCGCTGCGGACCCTTAGCACTCGTGGTACCTCTGACGTTACTAAAGGAACCTCGGGCGTTCGCTTAGGAGCGGCAAAACCATGTAAAACCACGCATCTAAGTCACTCAAATAGCTACTCAACTGGATTGACACCTGGAGGAGATGTAATTCAATGACCAGCACTGTTAAAGGAGCTTAAGATACATCTCTCTTAAGTTATTTCCCTACGGTAGTTATGCCTTTTTGTGACACTCCTCATCCTTTTCCTCCTTTATCCTTCCAAATTCTAATTTGGAACTGTGGAATGTGTACGGTGACATAGTCTTAATGAAGCTTCTCGGTATAAAGACAAAGAGAAAAAAAAAAAACAAGCAGTGAAATAAAACTCTAAAAATCGTGTCTTCTCGGAAAAAGACAAAATAAAATATAAAATCTAGCAGAAGACATAGGTATAGAGTACCGGTTAGAAAATGCCAGTTTCATCGGCGTCCGTATACAAACACCATTTTTGCATGCTTCGTTGATTTTTTATGCCAGAAAGCAACAAAATAAATGCTTCACCTGATTATTCCCTGTTTTTTGTAATTATGAAATAAACTGGTGCAGCTTCTCGTCTGCTTAGTCAGACGGTCTCTTTATACGAGGTTAATCCAGGAAATAGCTACCCTTTGTATACTACCACTGCGTATCGGACTTCCTTCCTAAGTGGAATACTTTCCTCAATATTTTTCCGTAGTGTAGGGTAAATTCCAGTCAAAGTAAATTATTATTAAGCTTCCTGTGATTAATGAAAATTAGTTGTATCATTCAAGTCTCGATGACTGTAATGTACAGGGATATCTATTTTTAAATGCTTGCAAGCTGCATCCTGCAGGCATTTATCATAAAATTAAGTAAGTATTTGGTGATCGAATAATTTATTAAAGAAACGGGGAAGGTGGTGTAAAATATTCAATAATAGAGATCCTGCACTATAGACTCGTAAGACTAGTCGAAAATTTCAGTCCCTCGCTGTTTACGCATATTATGGTTCAAATGAATGGTGGTAGCCAAGTAAAACACATGAATCTTAAATCGTTCTCAGCTGAAGTCAAATATTTCAATAACGGTGGAGATTAAATGGAGAAACACAATAAGCATCATATTTAAGCAACTTTTAATAATGCCTTCAATTATTGAATGCATTAAAAGCAACCGCTTGTTGGATTAATATCCTGGATTATTATCGTAGTAAGGCCTCTTTATTTGAAGCTAGAAGTGAATTATTTAGTGAATATTACTATTTATACATTTTCGCATTGGTTTTCAAAACTAATCTAACTCATTGACTTTCGGCACACCCTGAGTTGGGGAACGCCTACTCTGAGTTGTTTGTAACGGTATACATCGTTATAAAATCAGCGAAGTAAATCTCTTTAGCGTTCATGCTCAACTGCATTTTGAAAGCTCTTTTTCCCAAAACATTCCTGGCTGAATGTATGCTATAGTTCTCAAACACTGAACTTTTCCTAGCACAAAGAAGGTAACGGTCCTTCCTGTCTCTCCGACGTGTACATATTTTTACAAAAATATCTTCTCTTTCTTGCCCGGATGCTAGTATATATGTTATATTAAATTATATTCTTCCCTTTTTTTTTCTTTAAGTCAGCCGCTATTTTAATCATTACTCTATCGATTCTAACCTCAAATTATTATAAAAAGATGCGTATATTAGTTTAGCAAAGCATTTTTATTAATTTATTTTCTTTTATACTGCAGTTACACGATGTCGCCAGTTAATACACTATTGAACATCAATATTTGATGGCGTTTTGGATAAGTCTTGTCGATACACCAACAGAATCCTTCAGCCCAACACAAGCTCTATATCCTGCATTAAATTATCAAACATATCTGTAATACCGCGACTCAATTCTTGCACACACAACCATATGTATTTGGCCCTTTGTGCCAATCTCTGCAATGCCGGTGTAGGCTCTGTAATCAAGCAGGAGGTGTACAATTGGAATCCCTTTTGTAATTTAATGCATCACGAGGCGCTCTTGTTGGAGAGGTGGGAGTTTCTTGGCAAAATGTGGGTTGCATATCCATGATTACATTCGCAAGTGTGTCAATCCTGGATACTCCACTATGCCCAAATCATTTTATTGTAGCCTTTAATTCCTGTGTAAAAATGATCATTAATTTAAAGTAACGTCCATAATATTCATTCTTTAGTAAATACGGAGCTCTGTTGTTGACATGAACAGATGAAGGTTTGGACTCTTGAGGTGGCTTTGGATATTCTCTCCTGGGAGGGGAGGTATTGGGTATACTTAATTGATGGGTTACTTGATTGAATTAAAAGCAGCTTCTTTCAAAGTAACCGTACACATTATGCCGGGGATAAATTATGCTGACGTCGTGTCAATTCCAATATGGTGTTCTGCCATTTATGCTCAGTAAACCAGCAAAAGACAGAGAACGTAGCTGCCTTGCTGATGACGCTCTGAGCGACGGCGAACTACGTAGTAGTTTCGAAAACAATTTTGTTTTTATTTATGTAAATATAAGGCTTTAAAGTGAGTGTTGGCAGTAAGTGTAAAGAGTTTATTCTCGTAAACAAAATAATATTTTGGATTGATAGAGCAACATGAAAAATTCAATGCCACGGCCGGGATTTGATTCACCGATCTCCTGGTTTCCATCCATTCGCTCTTACCCTTTGACCTACCATGGCCAACTTGCCGTCATGACATTAAATTCTCTAACTGACCCATATATTTTCCCGGTAAATCACAAGGGTTCCCACATCCGATATACACCGTTTATGGCGACTTAGTATTGTAAGTACTTGAGAACCAGTTTCATCAGTTAACTCTTATTGTTTAAGTTAATTTATGGAAATTAATCATTTCTTCACACTAGCCGTATACAGCCTAAGGGTTTAGACTGATATAGTCAAAATGAAAAATTCAATGCCACGGCCGAGATTTGAACCACGGATCGCCTGGTTTCCGTCCAATCGCTCTTACCCATTGAGCTATCATGATTAAAATACCGGCCTTAGCCTATATACGGCTAGTGTGAGGAAGTGATTACTTTCCATCAAATAACTTAAATAATAAGAGTGGAATGATGAAGCCTGGGACTCAAGTACTTACAATAGTAAGTCGCCACAAACGGTGTATATTGGGTGCGAGAGCCCTTGGTGGTCTACCGGGGAAATATGAGTCAATTGGAGAATGTAATGTCATGACGGCAAGTTGGCCATGGTAGCTCAATTGGTAAGACCGACTGGACGGAATCCAGTAGATCCGTGGTTCAAGTCCGGCCTTGGCATTGAATTTTTCATGTTGACTCTATCGATCCAAATTTGCATTAGTTAACTTAAAAATAATATTTGTTCAGTCAAGACACATGTGTTATATTTAGTTTGGTATGCATATATTTCTTTGACTGGGGACACAATTTGCTGTTTCTCACTGAAAAATAATTACGACAGATTTCTCTCGCTGTTCACCAAAAACCATTTTATGGAAGTGTCAATTTGTTAGTTTAACACGCATGCGAGTTGTGTCGTTAAGCTCGCTCTGTCCAATTACTGAGCCTTTAATCACCAGCTGTACAGTTTACCGGAAGCTGGTCCTCGTCTTTGACACCTTCCTCCTTTTGCGTGACAGTTTGCCTTCGGCCATCCGTTAGCTAACGAGGTAACGCATGTGATGCCCGTTCTGATTCTGTTAGAGAGCATGCTTCCTTTCTTGCGAATATGGGCTTATCTGCCTCTCAACATTCATTTTCTGGTCATCGTCCACTGTCACTGGATATTTTGAATCAGCTAGCCGGCAGGACATCACGTCTAGGAAAGGAACAAATACTACATACGTATTTCGGGGAATTTGCTTGGGTGTTTATATACAATTTAAATTAGCAAAATCCTTGGCAGAAAGGAAACCATAATTGGAATAATGCACCGCATAAATGTATGCCGTTTCCATATTCACGGTAGGTATCCTTTCAAATGTTAAGTGAATCACCATGGGTGTGTTCATGGGTGTGAATCACTACAGTTATATCGTAATTATGGGAGGCTAGGAACCGTTGCGTTAAAAGATGAGTTAGACCTTTGTTTTGATGCAACTTCTGTTAACTGAAAGCTATTTCAAAACAACTTTATTTTGTTTGCTTCCATTATATGTATCTTCAAATAGTGTCGATAAAATGACAGCATTAGTATCTGTCTCCAGAAAAGCTCACTATTTGAGCTTATTTTTGCCTTACTAGTAAAATGTACAACTGTCCTGCTGCTTAAGTTTCAAATGGTAGATTCCTAATCTTTCCTCCCTTTCTCCAGGGAAAGATATAGCTTTAAAGAGGAAGGGGCATGACTTTTTTTAAATATTCACCTTAAGGACTTTCGTAAGAAACGCAGAACAGGAAGCTAGAATACTATTATGTGTTACAAATGGGATGATACTTGTCCTTAAGTTCTACGAGGTGAGCAACCAATCGGAGTCCTGCGGTGTTCTCGTATTGCATTCTCCCTAAGTGTTGCGTACGAGCGTCAAACTAATCAATCTCTAATAAATACTATTCGCGCTAAGACAAAAATTCAGATTTTTCAAACACTGATCCATGAGGAAGCAGAGAGTAATGTATTTAACTGAACCGTAAAAACCACATATTTTTAGCTCAAATAGTTTTCCTAACACAAAGAAATAAAATAGATACCCTTATATTATAACAGTGTATTGCGACGTAAGCACTGTATTGAACATCATTATTGGTTGGCATGTATGCGTGAACGTATATTTGAAATTACTCAGAACTAAAACTTAAACATTTGACAGGACATAATAAAAGAAACACGTACTTTGAATAAGCCAATGTGTTTGTTAAATTCAATGAGAGGAAATAACACACTTCCTGCTGCCCTGACTGAACGTGTCGTGTCACATTATATCTTTGTTTATGAATGGTACCTAATCTCTATTTACTGAGTTACTCCTCCATGAAAAAATGTATCAGCTGGATCAAAGAGATACGATCTACCTTCTCTCTTACAACTGCCAGAAGAATTAAATTGAGTTAATGTGAGCTCAAATTATGTTGCAAATAGAAATAATATTTTTAAACTGACTGACGTTGAATGACCTATTCACGAAGAAATTAACAAGGAACACAACAAGACGGGGAAAACGGAGTGAGACATCGAATATGCTACAGGAAGTCGACTTTTGGAAAGAAATAGCACGTAATAAAATTTTGGGACCTATCATCATAAATTTGCAATACTCAGCCGATGAAGACAATGCCGAATTATCACAGCTACAGAGATGCACCGCTGGTATTTTCATTGGATTGGAAAAATAAGTATATAATAACTATAATTAAGTAATTTTAAACTGAATGTTTAAAACTTTTGCGTAATATATGAATATCTACGTTGCAATTTTGATTTCAACAACTACATTGTTATAACACTTTGAAAAATTTATTATGCCTTAGCGCAAAAAATACTCGCAAGTGTGCGAGAGAGAGATGGGAATATTAAAAGAGTGGGGGTAGCGAGGTGGCAACGGTGACGGCTCTAACGCATCTGATTCCACTTTTTAATATAATTTGCGTCCTCCAGCGTTAAGTCATATCGGATGATGAATGGAATGGGTGAAATGATGCTCAAATGAGCTCAGGGTCCATAGACCTCAGAGATACAGGATATTCGTCTTGCAGGATAAGGGAAAACCTCAGGGTCCATAGACCTTAGAGATACAGGATATTCGTCTTGCAGGATAAGGGAAAACCTCAGGGTCCATAGACCTTAGAGATACAGGATATTCGTCTTGCAGGATAAGGGAAAACCTCAGATAAACGTTATCCAGGTAACTCACCCTGACCAAAATTCGAACTCGGGACCTCTTGAACGTGAGGCAGAAACTTTACCACCGCGCTACCGAGGCGGGCTGCATTTAATTCCCTACAGGCGAGAACTCTTCAAACTTGAAACACATAATACTTTATGCACATTATAAAACACTCGCTGATAAGCATCTTGATTATTTGTATAATATAAAAATAAAATATTTGCTAACCTTTCGTAAGTACACCACTATGTGATATAAAGTGTATATCTCTGCTTTCCTACGTTCACATGCTTTATGTTCCCATAATCTTTTTCTGTTCACCTGTTTACAAACTAGATTTCTTCGTTTGGCAGGGGATCTTTTTTCCTCCATTCGTTTCAATGGGTTGAGTGAATGAAGTAATTGGAGAAATGAAAGACAAGGGATAAATGTGGGCTCTTAAATTTGCTCAGGCGTGGCTTTGTTCCCCCCAAAACTCATTTATAGTCACTGGGACTCAACTGAGATCTAACACCCATGAGCCTCCATTATTTACATTTGTTAATCTTTAATCCGTTGTATTAACAACTTGCACTACATTCTTTATATTTTTTTCCCTTGTGCTTGAGGCAGAGGGACATAATTATCTAATTGCATAGGTCAATTAACGGCATCCCTTGCCACCTTCCATTTTCACGCATCCCTTTACATTCTCCTTCAATTTAAAGCAACTCAGTTGTGTTGCCTAAAGTACTGTCATTGCATCAGAGTTGCTGCGAAAATTCTGATACAGCTGCTTATTTGACTTAACTCAGCAGGCAGGATAAATAAGGCACTTATGATATTTGTAGCAGAATTTTATTGGGATGAAAGTTAGTATTACTATTGCTAAAGAATGCAAAAAATAATTATTTTGTTTTCAAACATGAAGATTTAATTCTTCCGAAACGTATTCAAATTGTGATACAAATTTAAATAATATAAATGTTGTTCTTTAACAAACGATGACCGGTGTATTGATTAACTATTACTTTCTTACACACACGCTATTTGTGCATCTTAAATGTACACTCAAAAATTATTCTGCACAGCCTCGGAGAGACACAAATGTACGGCAGAAGAACAAAATCTTTTCAACATTTAACCAACTTCCCCTCATTTGAGGTTGTCATGGTTACACATTACCTACTTTACATTATATCTCTATTTCATTACATTACAATTGTTTTAACCATTCTTTCCAACAACATGAAATATCTGCTTCACATTGCAGGATAGGTCTTACCTATAATATAACATATTGCTTTATGTACAGCTGTAGAAACGAAGCTGCATACATTTCAGATATTTGGGGAGCTAGTGAGGTTCTCCGAAGCATATGCTTCAAAAGTAAATGGCCAAATGCGCGAGAACTGCGTGGAGAGTCAACTAATTATCAGGCAGTCTTGCGCAGATGGTACGAGTATGAAACGTGTCATATGCTACTCTAGGTATTCAGAGGATATGGCGGCCATAGTTTTGTTAAGCAATGTCAGAGCAGCCATTCTGCATTAACGGGGAACTATTGCAAATTAAACTTCAGCACACTCACAGAAAGCATGTTAATAAAGCGTTTCGTTGAAGAAATGAACCAGAAGTAAAAGCGATTCCAGTGTTTGGTGATTTGTTCATTAACGTGAGGTTCATCAGCGAGACCTGTTTGTATATTTTGTATAGCTGAAGTCGGTTGAGAATTTTACTGCTCCTTAGCAAGGCTGCAGTTCCAATTTGACGTTGCGCGTTTTGTATACACATATCTGTTTTATTTCTGTGTTTGTATATTGTATGAGTATTATTTATTTATTTTTGTGTATTTATTTATACTTTCATTTCAGAAAGTAAACATGCGGGACGCCAGGAACGAGACACATGTGACTTTGTGGGTCGTAGAATTCAAAGTCCAATTTGCCGAAATTCTAAAGGTTCCTTATTTTCATAGAGATACACTGATCACTTCTCAGGTAACAGCATTACATCACATATACAGCACAATCTTCCAAAGTCGATGACAATAACAAACAGCTCTCGTTACAGAAACAACACTTTACAGCTCTTTACTGCTCGCCCCACTGCTTTACAACTGTCCGCTGGCCTGTCACAATTTCTTACATATCTCCTTGATAAATTCGAGAGGTATCTCGAACAATAAAGACCCCGAATAATCAAGATATCACTAGAACCTTCCACACGTGAAATCCTATCTGTGCCGGCAAGTCGTTTATCTCGGCTATCTTTATTTTTCGGCTGTTTATTTCCACACTGTCGGCCTATCAGCTCCTTTGTGTAAACAACCGCGCAATCGCAGATAATGGCTCGCGACAATACGCATAGCGGCGCTATAACCTCGAGCGTTCCTCTGGTCCTAATTCGGCTCACATGATGTTAAGCTTCATTTGGTCACTAAGCCACAAATTTCATTGTAATATGCAATGAACCTACATTGAAGCAAAAATAATGGGTGGCGCACAGTTCCACGTTGGCGCGACAGTTTGCAGCAGCGAATAACGGGTGGCTCAGAATTGAGCAATGAGGTTTCTCTCAGGGTATGCGCGAGTATGTATGAGAAGGATGGTTTTAATGACACTGGAATTCCCGTTTCAAACTGGTTTAACTACTGCTTCCTTTTTATCATTACATTAAACTCGAAGTTGCCGACCAAGGGTTACCAATATCACTTTTTAGTGCTGCTATATGTGAAATACTTATTACTCGCTCTTCACGTCTATATTAACCGACAAATATCTTCTCTCATTACTTCTGGTCTACCCTTGACCAAGACAGTAGAAGAGGACTGCCCTAATCGGCTTTACGCCATCAACTGAATTTCCTCCACAACTGCACCTGTGTGTGTGTGTGTGTGTGTGTGTGTGTCTGTGTGTGTGTGTGACTTTCACTCTCTCGAAGCCCTTTATTCAACCAAAGAAGAGGTCCAAAGAATACCCTATTCAAGCAAAGTCAAGTGCTACCCTTTAGAACTCTGCTAAGGACACTGTTTCTTACATTTATTTTGTTAAAATAACTATTCACCCCAACTGCTATTCGACTCAAATGCCCCTGCACGTCCCTGCATCATATATCTTTACTTATTTCAATCCTTTAATTTCGGAATCAACTTTGTTTATTTGTCTGTTCTTTCTAGATCTTGCCTTTTATTTATTTAGTGGAACAAGGAAATCATCGGGTTCATACATTAAAATCGCAGTTTTCTTTCGATTCTCGGTTCGCGTATACTTACTTTATGAAATGTAAATTTAAAAGCGTGTTTTTAGCAATAATGGAGAATCAGGATAACAGCATACTTTTAGGAATTTAGTTAATGAGCAGATGACAATGTTTTATGGTGCTTAGAGTTAAACAAAATGACAACGCTGCTAAAAGTAAACAGTTACTTCATGTCTAAGTAATCTTCGACTACATCGTGTTCCATTTAATGCATCATTAATTACCTTGTAACAATGCATTTTGCTGTCCATCTTTACGATATTTCACGCTATTGAACATAACAAGTAGGGGAGATTGGAGTGTTTTGGGCCAGACCCAAATGGGCAAGATGGCGGCCGTGCGCAATCTATATATTTAAACGATTTATCCCTCTATTTAGTTTATTTTTTGCTGTATTTAGAGGCCTTTGAGACGTATTTAAAGTCTTTTTGGTGTATCTGGGGTGTCTTAGGGCTTATTTACAGCATTTTTGGTATAATTAAGGGCTTTTGGAGCGTATTTAGAGGCTTTTTGTGTACTTTAGAGGCTTTTGGAACGTATTTATTGGCTTCTTGCTATACTTAGAGGATTTTGAGGCGTTTTAATGGCTTTAGCGACGTATTTAAAGTCTTTTTTGGTGTATCTGGGGTGCCTTAGTGCTTATTTACAGTATTTTTGGAATATTTAAGGGCTATTGGAGCGTATTTAGAGGCTTTTTGTGTACTTTAGAAGTATTGGAGATGTATTTAGAGCCCTTTGAGGCGTATTTAGACTCATTTTTGGTTTTCCTAGGGGTTTCTGGGGCGTATTTAGAGAATTCTGCAGCGTATTTACTGGCTCTTCGGTGTACTTTAGAGGTTTTGGAAACGCATTTAGGGGCTTTTGGAACGTATTTATTGGCTTCTTGCTGTACTTAAAGGATTTTGAGGCGTTTTTAATGGCTTTAGCGACGTATTTACTGACTTTTTGCTGTATCTAGCAGCTTTCATCATGTATTGAGGTGCTTTGGGGGACATATTCGGTGGCTTTTTGAAGTATTTAGGGTCTTTTTGGGATGTATTTGGGCTCTTCTCGGCATGTATTTAGGGTCTTCTTGGTATGTATTTTTTTTAAGTTTTAGAGCTCCTTAGGATGTATTTAGGGGATTTTTGTAGGTATCTAGTGTCTTGGGGAGGGCATTTAGTGTTTTTTGGTGTATCTAGGGGCTTTTGGGACATATTTTATGGCTTTTTAATGTATTCAGAGGTCTCAGAGGGTGCATTTAGATACGTTTTCAACATATTTAATATCATGAGGGGTGCATTAGTGACTTTATGGTGTAATTTAGAGCTTCTTAGGAGGTATTTAGAGGCTTTTGGGACGTATGTACTGGCTTTGTTATGTATTTAGTTAACTTAGACTATGTTTGATTTGCTGTAGTTCATTATGTTTTTAATCATTCAAAACGGTTACTCCTCATTTGTAATCGGTACTTCAGTCACTTTAAACTAACCTAACCTATCCTAACTTTGCTATTCTCCAACACTTTAACCCAACCCAAGTCCTACTCTTCTGCTTTACTATTTCACTCCATTACCTAACCTAACCTAGCACTTCAACCTAACCGAATTCCTACTCTTATGCTTTATTATTTCACCCATTATAAGTTAACCTAATCTAACCTAACCTAACCCAAGTCTTCCCCTTATGCAATACTATTTCACCCATTATAAGTTAACCTAATCTAACCTAGCCTAACACTTTTACCTAACCCAAGTCCTTCACTTATGTTTTACTATTTCATCCCATTATAAGCTAACCTAACCTAACCTAAGCTAAGCTAATTTAACCTAACCTAAACTAAGCTAACCTAACCTAATCTAACCCAACCTAGCCTAACCTAACCCAAGTCTTCCCCTTATGCCATACTATTTCACCCTATTATAAACTAAGCTAACCTAACCTAATAATTTAAGCTAACCCAAGTCCTACACTTGTGCTGTACTACTTTACCCATTATAACCTAACCTAATCTATCCTAACTGTGCTATTCTCCAACACTTTAACCAAACCCAAGTCCTAATCTTAGGCTCCACTATTTCACCTCATTATAAGCTAACCTAACCTAATACTTTAACCCAAGTCCTACACTTGTGCTGTACTACTTTACCCATTATAACCTAACCTAATCTATCCTAACTTAACTGTGCTTTTGTGGTTAATTTGCTACATTGGTTACATTTTCGTGGTTACATCAGTTAATTGTTTACGTTGGTTCTGTGGTCTCATTGGTAGTTTGGTTACATTGGCTAATTGATCAGGTGTGGTTACCTAACATATCTTTGTGTTGCTTTTGAAGCATTTGTTTTTCACATTGTATTCTTTGCTTTCCACTCTATCCTCTTTTATGAAGCTTTAAACCTAACACTGTCTGATTTTCTAACCACTGAAACTGAAGTACCTGTAGATTAGTTTTATGTGGGACATTTTGTGAATTCTCTTATGATATCCCCCTCCCAAGCTTTTACTTGTGTTATATAAAGTAAATCGGGAATAATTAGCTTGTAGTTCAATGGTGGACGCCTCTCCTCTTTTATCTGGGCTGGAGACCAGCACTAGAATATAATCCTAGTGGCAGAGTTAACGCCTTCCTCCATTTTTCTTATTTCTTCTTTCTTCTTCAGGCGTAGTGAGAATCATAGGATAGATGTCACTTGTGTACATATTCATTCTGTAGGTTAGCTTACAGAGATAACCATTATATTCTGATCTAAGTTGTCCCCTCTTGCACACCTTTTGCAATACTATAGTGTCCGTACGCGTATGTTGATACTCTATCCTCAGCAATCACTCTCTTGTCGTCATGAGGCGATAGAGCTATTTTATTAGCTTCAACTGTAGAAACATTATGTTTTCGGGATAGGATTAAGTTCATAGGAGTTCTTAGGATCTTTTGGGTTTTAAGACATTGCAAATAGCTATCGAAGTTGATGTATTGCCTGATTGCGCTACGCTTTATGCCTTTAATCTTCTTGATTACACCTCCATCTATGTCGAGAGCATACATCTTAGGTCTGAGCCCTACAAAACGACAAATAATTTTTCCATTGGCCTCATCTTTAAATTTTCCCAAAACTTTCCTGTTTTTTGTAGAATGACAGATATGGTCAACAGGATAATCAGCAGTATCCAGATGTTCAAGAAAACGTAACTTATCTTGGTATATATCCTTTGTAGTCACTCTATGGATGAAAGAGTCTGTATCCATGTACATGAGTTTTAGATTTTCAATCCCGTAATACGGCAATAACACGTCATAATGATATCGATACATCAAGGTTTTTGAGATATCCAGCACACACATCCCAATGTATATAGGTTTGTTGAACACTATCTCACGCGAAGCCATGTGTACTGCAGCCAGATTAGGTCCATATATCGTTCGATCAATGAACGTAGGCTTAGCAACCAGCTTTTCCAATGTCTTCCAATCGGTAACAAGTCGTATATTCATTCGGTTTCTTATATTCTCCATAGTTTTTCCGAACATGGCATTGTTAAAAAGTTTGTACAGATCCTTCTCGAAATCATTTCTAGATCCTTGTCGTAGTTCGTTATTGAATTCGACATAAGGCTTTAACCAGCACGATTGTTGAAATTGTAGCACACGATGGATTTTTATCAGTTTTAACCCATGATCAAGGGCTTGCTTCAAGGTCATGTAGTGCACCACATACCTAGTTCGTGATCCAAGATGTGGAATTAGCTTCTTTGTAGAAGAATCCTTAGGCTTGATACACTCAGGCAGGAATGGTAAGTCATTATGCAGCTCATGAAGTTCTGTAGGATATTCAAGGTCCACTTCTAAAATATAGCCGAGAGGGTCATCTTCTCGTAGTGTTTCTATGATAATATCTGCAGGAGAAACCCACCCAAAACCCCCATAAGGAAGGGCGTGGCACATTGCCCAGCCATACTGGTTATTTGCATCTTCATACGTAATATATTGAGAGGGCTTACTTGAGTCATATTCGTTCATGTAGATGTTATTAGCCTTTGCATACCGATGAGAAACTTGACATAATCCTCCTCTTATACCTGATTCAACCATGAGTAGCTGATCGTAATCCTGTAGCAATTCTAGTTCAATTCCTGTATACAGCAGCATTGCATCCCACGTAAGTCCAGGAGATGTAAAATAATGTGCAGGATCAACTTTATGCGTTTTTAGGGTCTGGTCTCTGAATGTCTCAAACACATCAGTTAATAGAAGAACATCCGAAGTTAGATAGAGATCGCTATACTCTCCTAGTGTTTTAATGTTGAACTGTCTCCATACACTTTTCGCGTGTTGATACTCTCCATCACTAATTTCTTCTTTGTTCAGCTTGTTGTAGAATTTCTCCTTTGGAGGAAGTTCTGTTTCATTTAAAACATCCCACGATGTAACGTAATCGTAGGGGAAAACACCCTTACGTGTCATCAATTTGAATTGCTCTGCTCCAAAGTTATTTCACCGCGATATCTCGATTGGTTCAGGAGATATAGGCAAAAACGTGGAGTAGTAGGGTAATGGCGATTATTAATTGATTAATGAGGCGTTAATTTAAGGTGGAGTGTGAAAACATGTGTTCAATTTAATGCCTCATTAAACAATTAAAGGCCTACAAAGAGGTGGTCACATCTGTTATCAATTGTCGGCATCTCTTTGTCGGCATGCCGACAAGGAGGTGTCATAATTGCTTATCAGATGTCGGCATCTCTTTGAGGGGTTTTAAATCGGCTTTTCCTATCTACTCCACGTTTTTGCCTATATCTCCTGAACCAATCGAGATATCGCGGTGAAATAACTTCTAATAGATTTTTCATAATAGGGCGCATCTTTTAAGACCTCGCGGAAGTTTATCAATGGTCCTGATTCGAATCCCGTGCAAATCACTAAATTTATTATTCCTATAACTCCGAAACTATTAATGATAGCGACCTGGGATAAACTTTATTACTTTCAGAGCGTCAAGGAGCATCTACTGGCTTTCCTTGGTATACCTGGGTACCTTGGTTCGAGTCCTGAAAAGGTAAACCTAAATATCTCCATAACCAATGGGTTTAGAGTGATGAAATAAACTTTATGTGGTAATATTTATCCTAGTTAATCATATCCTAGAAGTGTGTAACTGAGGGGTTCTTGGTTCGAGTCCCGAATCGAAAAATTTGAATATTTTTTAAACCAATGGGCCCAGAGCAATTAAATAAACTTTAAAGTGCTGCTTTAAGATCAGTGAGGTAATAGACATACCCACGCGGCACGCGCCAATTTATAATGACGTCATAGCCACACCCCTATGCCACGCGCCAACTTTAAATGATGTCATAGCCAGGGCCGACTCACACGCGCCATAAATGACGTCACAGCCACACCCTAAATGGCACGCGAGCAAAACAAACCTCATTGACACACCCCTCAATGACACGCGCCTTAATGACGTCACAGAATGTACACAACATGTTAAAATCTCTCAAAGAAATGCCGCTAATTGGATTACAATGTAATCTAATTATCACACTCCTTTGTCCTTACAAAATACCGCCCGACCCGTGACATGTGTCATAAATGACGTCATAGCCTTCCCCCACCACCCTGAAAGCACGGTACTTTTTCTCCACTAATTTTTATTCTATATCTCCTGAATCCTTCAAGATATCGAAATGTAATTAACGCTAATGAATTTATAGTAAGGAATCGTATCCTAAAGGGTAGCTTTAACGCTGACATTGGTCCTGGAATCGACTCTCGCACATATCAATGCTTTGATTATTATTATAACCTGGAAAATATTTGCGATAGAAACTTCAAATAAACTTTATTAATTTCATACTGTTAAGGAGCGTCCACTAGCTTTATGCCATACACCCGGTGTCCTTGGTTCGAGTCCTGAATCGGTCTATTTTAAGATATCTGTAAGCAGTGGGTCTAGAATTATGGAATAAAGTATAAAATCATAAATTATACCAGCATAGTTGTTGAAATGGTAATTTACGCAGATAGGACCTCGGTTCGAATCTCTGTGGTATATTTGAAATAAGCCTCAAAATATACATACTTTAGGCTTGTCATCAAGCTGAAAACGTTTCCAATATTAGAGAAATCAATGAATACGTATCTTATATGCAGAAATTTGTTAAATTTGACTAAAAACCTTAAATATTTGAACTCTCTGAAACCCTCAGAATACAATAACTTCTCTAAAGGTTCTGCTAACATGCTTAATTAAATATAATTACTTGATCAAACTTAGAAAAATGAGTAAAACTAGCATAAGAGGGGACGGATGGAAGCGGTTAAGAAGAAAAATGGGATAAGGAACGTCTTTGCAGCTATATTAGCTAATGAGTTGTAAATGATGTGCATTATTCTTTACCGTGAAACTTATAAATTCGCAATTTTCATATTACATAATATTAAATGAGCAATTTCTGAATACCTGTGAATAAAACATCTTTAAACATTGAAGAGGGTTGGTTTGTTTGACTTTTCCTAGAATGCTTCTATCCTGATGCTTGCAATATTGGCTCTTTCGTAGCTTTTATGTATACTCATGCGTAAATGATGCATGTTGAAACCTGTCGTAGAAAGCCAGACATTCTGTCTCCAATTGTTCGTGACGTCAGCGATCCTCCGTATACCTGGGTTTGGGTGATGAAGTCTAACGAAACCGGTTTGCTTAAACGTTTGGAGGTGGGAGAGAATCTTTAAGGGGTGGTAGGGGTGGTAGGAGTGGTAGGTGTTGCCTGGGAGAAATGGAGGCTGAAATATTTTCTTTTTTCTTTATTTCTCTTTGTTTTAATCATACAGTTATGGTAAATGAATTTGATATGATGACTATGATGCTGCTTTTGATCATGATGGTCCTATATAATTAAAATAATAGTAGAGGTATTACTCGTGAATTTTTAATTCATTTTTTCTCCGATAGTAGCGCCGTCTTCGAACCCTGGTGGTGGGGATGATGAAGTTTTCTTTTAGGTTCATCATAATTGTATAAGTAGAGCTTAATTGAGATTAGTTGTCATTGCGCTAGTGTGTTTCTAGCTTAGTGGATCAACTACTGTAGTTAAATCCGAGTATAACGAAGTGTTGATACGTTATCAAAGTGTAGAAAAGAAGTGAAAAGTGTATCAAACAGTTACTGAGCGACATATTCAGCCAAGAATTAAACTACTTAGTGCTACGATGTGGAACACTAAAGTGATGGAATCTCTTTTAAATGATATACCGGAATACAAGTGTAGCAAATGTGGAAAGTGTTTCCTGAGGAACTACCACAAAAAGAGACATGAACTGGCTTGCGGTCAATATTACGAATGTAAGCATTGCAGAGAGGTTTATGGTACTGAACATCGCAGAGATGCACATCAAGAACGTTGTGGTAGAATTAGTGCCAAGAAAATCAAGATTGAGCCTACTAAACATAAACTGCTGTTAATGGTTCCTGATGAAGATGATGTCATTGAATACGAGACAGCTTTTCAAGATCGGCTGAAATCATATTTCATACAGTGTAGTACACGCCAAGATCTGTCAACGTATCTCCAAGAATCAAAACAGCGGATAATTCAAGCCATTCAGAAGGAGCTAAGAATTCACAAAAGTATTAAATGTAACATCATGACTGAATGTCAGTTTGTAAATGCTGTTGGAGATACTACTGATAAAGCCTTCAAAACGCAAAATCAAGCAATATTTTTAGAAAGTGACTTGGACGCCATCTTGGAAAGGAAATTTAAGAAACTTTGTACTGAAATGGAGGAAAGTCAACTTAAAGGAAGCAACTGGGCTTTATTAGCTGTTGACGGGGTTCGAGTTAGAATCAACAAGAATAATGGACTAAGAGGAAGCAGTTACATCCCACTACCTCCATCTTTAGAAGCGAGAAAAGCCTGTATAAATCCACAGAATTATGAAGATGAAAAATGTTTTATGTATGCAGTACTTGCCAAGTTCGTTCAAAACAAACCTCAACGTGTTAACAAGTATAAGGATCTTCAAAAGAGATATGACTTTACCTGTGTCTCATTTCCTACGAGTTTGTGTGATATCCCGAAATTTGAACGACGAAATAACATCTCTATAAATGTCTTCGGACTGGATGAGAAAAATCAAGTGTTTCCTATGAAGGTTGTCGATGAAGAACTGTCCGACCATCGTGACCTGCTTCTATTAAGTGATGCAGCTGGACGTCATCATTACGTTTATATAAAGAATTTCGAGAGACTTATTCATCAACAAAAAACTGTACGTCAGGGAAAGATCTACATCTGCAAACGGTGTTTTACGCACTTTGATGATCGAAATGGAGGAATTGAGAGGTTAAATGAACATAGAAGAATATGTGGCCAACACGGAGTTGCTAAGATTGTTATGCCAACGAAGGAGAAATCTATTGTTAGATTCAAGAATTATGAAAGGATGCTGAAATTACCTTATGTCATCTATGCTGACTTTGAAAGCATTCTTACCCCTTATCACGGGTGCTCTTCTAATCCCGAAACGTCTTATACAGTTCCATATCAGAAGCATATTCCTATGAGTTTCTGTGTTTATGTCAAATCCTCAGCTACAATTGAAGGTTTACAGACTGATCTTCCTACAGAACCCTATGTATATCGTGGTTATGATGCTGCACCGAAGTTTATGGAGTATGTAAGTTCTATCGCAAAGAAGATTAACTCTGTATACAAAACTGGTGCTCCATTAACTCTAACAGATGAGCAGCAAAATTCATTCGAATCTTCTACAGAATGCTACTTGTGTGGTAAAGAATTTACCGACGATAACTGGAAAGTACGGGATCATGATCACGTGACAGGTGAATATCGAGGAAGTCTACATAATCAGTGTAATCTAACCTGTAAAACGCCTAATTATATTCCTGTCTTCATACATAACCTGAGTGGATATGACTCCCATTTCATTGTTAAGGAGTTAGGTTGTACTAGCGATAGAGTAGAAGTTATTCCTAGCTCTGAGGAAAGTTATATATCATTTTCCAAGTATGTTGGAAATATTAAACTTCGCTTTGTGGATACCTATCGCTTCCTTAGTACCAGCTTGGATAAACTAGCTAAAAATCTAACATCATATCCTGAAACCATAAAGCACTTTGGAGCAGAGCAATTCAAATTGATGACACGTAAGGGTGTTTTCCCCTACGATTACGTTACATCGTGGGATGTTTTAAATGAAACAGAACTTCCTCCAAAGGAGAAATTCTACAACAAGCTGAACAAAGAAGAAATTAGTGATGGAGAGTATCAACACGCGAAAAGTGTATGGAGACAGTTCAACATTAAAACACTAGGAGAGTATAGCGATCTCTATCTAACTTCGGATGTTCTTCTATTAACTGATGTGTTTGAGACATTCAGAGACCAGACCCTAAAAACGCATAAAGTTGATCCTGCACATTATTTTACATCTCCTGGACTTACGTGGGATGCAATGCTGCTGTATACAGGAATTGAACTAGAATTGCTACAGGATTACGATCAGCTACTCATGGTTGAATCAGGTATAAGAGGAGGATTATGTCAAGTTTCTCATCGGTATGCAAAGGCTAATAACATCTACATGAACGAATATGACTCAAGTAAGCCCTCTCAATATATTACGTATGAAGATGCAAATAACCAGTATGGCTGGGCAATGTGCCACGCCCTTCCTTATGGGGGTTTTGGGTGGGTTTCTCCTGCAGATATTATCATAGAAACACTACGAGAAGATGACCCTCTTGGCTATATTTTAGAAGTGGACCTTGAATATCCTACAGAACTTCATGAGCTGCATAATGACTTACCATTCCTGCCTGAGTGTATCAAGCCTAAGGATTCTTCTACAAAGAAGCTAATTCCACATCTTGGATCACGAACTAGGTATGTGGTGCACTACATGACCTTGAAGCAAGCCCTTGATCATGGGTTAAAACTGATAAAAATCCATCGTGTGCTACAATTTCAACAATCGTGCTGGTTAAAGCCTTATGTCGAATTCAATAACGAACTACGACAAGGATCTAGAAATGATTTCGAGAAGGATCTGTACAAACTTTTTAACAATGCCATGTTCGGAAAAACTATGGAGAATATAAGAAACCGAATGAATATACGACTTGTTACCGATTGGAAGACATTGGAAAAGCTGGTTGCTAAGCCTACGTTCATTGATCGAACGATATATGGACCTAATCTGGCTGCAGTACACATGGCTTCGCGTGAGATAGTGTTCAACAAACCTATATACATTGGGATGTGTGTGCTGGATATCTCAAAAACCTTGATGTATCGATATCATTATGACGTGTTATTGCCGTATTACGGGATTGAAAATCTAAAACTCATGTACATGGATACAGACTCTTTCATCCATAGAGTGACTACAAAGGATATATACCAAGATAAGTTACGTTTTCTTGAACATCTGGATACTGCTGATTATCCTGTTGACCATATCTGTCATTCTACAAAAAACAGGAAAGTTTTGGGAAAATTTAAAGATGAGGCCAATGGAAAAATTATTTGTCGTTTTGTAGGGCTCAGACCTAAGATGTATGCTCTCGACATAGATGGAGGTGTAATCAAGAAGATTAAAGGCATAAAGCGTAGCGCAATCAGGCAATACATCAACTTCGATAGCTATTTGCAATGTCTTAAAACCCAAAAGATCCTAAGAACTCCTATGAACTTAATCCTATCCCGAAAACATAATGTTTCTACAGTTGAAGCTAATAAAATAGCTCTATCGCCTCATGACGACAAGAGAGTGATTGCTGAGGATAGAGTATCAACATACGCGTACGGACACTATAGTATTGCAAAAGGTGTGCAAGAGGGGACAACTTAGATCAGAATATAATGGTTATCTCTGTAAGCTAACCTACAGAATGAATATGTACACAAGTGACATCTATCCTATGATTCTCACTACGCCTGAAGAAGAAAGAAGAAATAAGAAAAATGGAGGAAGGCGTTAACTCTGCCACTAGGATTATATTCTAGTGCTGGTCTCCAGCCCAGATAAAAGAGGAGAGGCGTCCACCATTGAACTACAAGCTAATTATTCCCGATTTACTTTATATAACACAAGTAAAAGCTTGGGAGGGGGATATCATAAGAGAATTCACAAAATGTCCCACATAAAACTAATCTACAGGTACTTCAGTTTCAGTGGTTAGAAAATCAGACAGTGCTAGGTTTAAAGCTTCATAAAAGAGCATAGAGTGGAAAGCAAAGAATACAATGTGAAAAACAAATGCTTCAAAAGCAACACAAAGATATGTTAGGTAACCACACCTGATCAATTAGCCAATGTAACCAAACTACCAATGAGACCACAGAACCAACGTAAACAATTAACTGATGTAACCACGAAAATGTAACCAATGTAGCAAATTAACCACAAAAGCACAGTTAAGTTAGGATAGATTAGGTTAGGTTATAATGGGTAAAGTAGTACAGCACAAGTGTAGGACTTGGGTTAAAGTATTAGGTTAGGTTAGCTTATAATGAGGTGAAATAGTGGAGCCTAAGATTAGGACTTGGGTTTGGTTAAAGTGTTGGAGAATAGCACAGTTAGGATAGATTAGGTTAGGTTATAATGGGTAAAGTAGTACAGCACAAGTGTAGGACTTGGGTTAGCTTAAATTATTAGGTTAGGTTAGCTTAGTTTATAATAGGGTGAAATAGTATGGCATAAGGGGAAGACTTGGGTTAGGTTAGGCTAGGTTGGGTTAGATTAGGTTAGGTTAGCTTAGTTTAGGTTAGGTTAAATTAGCTTAGCTTAGGTTAGGTTAGGTTAGCTTATAATGGGATGAAATAGTAAAACATAAGTGAAGGACTTGGGTTAGGTAAAAGTGTTAGGCTAGGTTAGATTAGGTTAACTTATAATGGGTGAAATAGTATTGCATAAGGGGAAGACTTGGGTTAGGTTAGGTTAGATTAGGTTAACTTATAATGGGTGAAATAATAAAGCATAAGAGTAGGAATTCGGTTAGGTTGAAGTGCTAGGTTAGGTTAGGTAATGGAGTGAAATAGTAAAGCAGAAGAGTAGGACTTGGGTTGGGTTAAAGTGTTGGAGAATAGCAAAGTTAGGATAGGTTAGGTTAGTTTAAAGTGACTGAAGTACCGATTACAAATGAGGAGTAACCGTTTTGAATGATTAAAAACATAATGAACTACAGCAAATCAAACATAGTCTAAGTTAACTAAATACATAACAAAGCCAGTACATACGTCCCAAAAGCCTCTAAATACCTCCTAAGAAGCTCTAAATTACACCATAAAGTCACTAATGCACCCCTCATGATATTAAATATGTTGAAAACGTATCTAAATGCACCCTCTGAGACCTCTGAATACATTAAAAAGCCATAAAATATGTCCCAAAAGCCCCTAGATACACCAAAAAACACTAAATGCCCTCCCCAAGACACTAGATACCTACAAAAATCCCCTAAATACATCCTAAGGAGCTCTAAAACTTAAAAAAAATACATACCAAGAAGACCCTAAATACATGCCGAGAAGAGCCCAAATACATCCCAAAAAGACCCTAAATACTTCAAAAAGCCACCGAATATGTCCCCCAAAGCACCTCAATACATGATGAAAGCTGCTAGATACAGCAAAAAGTCAGTAAATACGTCGCTAAAGCCATTAAAAACGCCTCAAAATCCTTTAAGTACAGCAAGAAGCCAATAAATACGTTCCAAAAGCCCCTAAATGCGTTTCCAAAACCTCTAAAGTACACCGAAGAGCCAGTAAATACGCTGCAGAATTCTCTAAATACGCCCCAGAAACCCCTAGGAAAACCAAAAATGAGTCTAAATACGCCTCAAAGGGCTCTAAATACATCTCCAATACTTCTAAAGTACACAAAAAGCCTCTAAATACGCTCCAATAGCCCTTAAATATTCCAAAAATACTGTAAATAAGCACTAAGGCACCCCAGATACACCAAAAAAGACTTTAAATACGTCGCTAAAGCCATTAAAACGCCTCAAAATCCTCTAAGTATAGCAAGAAGCCAATAAATACGTTCCAAAAGCCTCTAAAGTACACAAAAAGCCTCTAAATACGCTCCAAAAGCCCTTAATTATACCAAAAATGCTGTAAATAAGCCCTAAGACACCCCAGATACACCAAAAAGACTTTAAATACGTCTCAAAGGCCTCTAAATACAGCAAAAAATAAACTAAATAGAGGGATAAATCGTTTAAATATATAGATTGCGCACGGCCGCCATCTTGCCCATTTGGGTCTGGCCCAAAACACTCCAATCTCCCCTACTATAACATATTCAATTTAATACCTTACGTTGCTTTAATTTTTATTTTTACATAGCATGGTATTTATGTCGTATCACTGCATAATTAACTACAAAGGATCGTAATCACTATGATTTAACTCAAATTTTCTAAAATAATTTTGTTTGTTTCTTGTGCCTGAAAGATTTTAATTTACTTACTTGTCGAGACTTTTTGACATCAAACAGCTATAGCGCTAGAACGGAAGCAGTATGGAACCTAGGTACTTTAGAGAATAATTTCAGTCATCGTGCAATATTACTTAAAGTTGGAGGTAATCATACAGTTTTGTAATTGTTTACGACATTAGAACGCTTGGTTATATGCTATCTGGCTATAATAATGAAAATATAACATGGGTAGATCATGTTTTGCTACATCGTGAATCGGACCAATTATGACAGTTACTAGTGTGGCAGAAACATTCATCTACTCTATTGTACGTAAACATGGCCAGTGGTGGTACCTCACATTGCATTTACGTGAATGACACTCTTTTTTTAAAAATAATTAGTAGTTACCTGTGATTTCAGAAGCCTTGTTATAGCTTGCGATTGGAATTTCCTTATGGAGGGAATTAGGTACGTAGGCCGCCATGCTGGGCCCTTTGTACCTATGCCCCAAGTGCGGCACCCCCGGGAGGAAGGATGAGGCGAAGGAGAAAGCGGGCTCCCAACCCAAGGAGCCACGACAGTACAGAGGGCAGGGTCCCTACAGTTTTCTTGGAGAGAGACTTCCCCCGACAAGCCAGGACAACGAGGCCGCTTCCCCACAGCGGGACGGCAACGAGCCCAGCAGCCGAGCACCAAATGTCCCTGGCTGGCGGTCCCGAAATGGTCCCAGCAGAGGAGCGGAGGCCGGTAACCGACATACCAGAAGATTAAGCAGTTTTCCTCAGAGCATGTCATCCTGCCATGCACCGCCGAGACACCCGCCGATACTTCTATCCTGAAAGAGACCAGTAGATAAGCGATGCTGTAAAATGATAATGGAGATGGAATGGAGGGACAGGAAATTCAGGGGATATAGTTAACCTACCCAGCATTCACCTAGTGACCCAAGAAAACCCCAAAAAAACCCATGGATCAGGTAGGTCAGCCACGAGAATTGAACCCGGGCCTCCCGAATGCGGGCCACAGAGGAAGCCGCCTGAGACTCCCCGCTTGGTTTGTTATAGGTTACTTATCTGTTAGAATCAATATGGTAGTGAATAAGCAGTTATTCCTAGGTAATACTTATTGTAAGAGCAATTCTCAGATAGTAGTTTTGGGGATTTTGATGCGCTATTACGTCATTATTGATCATTAAATTGTTCAATGAGTGTAAATAAAACAAGTCAAAGTTAGCAGTACTGTGTAGTGATATTTCATTGTAACTGCAATTGCTTGCCAGTTTTTGGAATTTAGGAAAACATTGTCATCCGTTGGCCGGGCTTATTTCGTTCAAATACTTAATGAACGGGCAGTTTCATTGCCACGTTATTGGTAATCCGATTACATGACACTTTCTGGGAGGGGGAGCCTGAATTGCGCGTTAGTTACACTTACCCTGGGACTTATAGTTAAAACATATAATCTTGTATGCTGGCTTTCCGAAATTGTAATTTTTGGCCGGTAGCTGAGAACTTCAGACAGCGCAGTCATTATTCCGTTGCGGATTATGCTTATAGCGCCGATTCTTCCACCCCATGCACATTATCCAGGTGGCCTACACAAGCAATCCTTCGTTGAAGTTAGCTACTCCCGGATTACGTGGACGTCGAAAGGTTTTCCTAAGCAAGTCAGCAAAGAGGACGCCTTCGCAACAAGCTTCCTAAACGTCCCTTGATTACAACGGAGTCAGTATGCCTTAAGACCAAACACTTGTCCATCGAGTTGATAAAGGAGTATTTATCTGTGCCAGCAATTGTTTCCAAATATCCATGTACTACATGGGATCGCATTTGGAAAATTTTTCGATACACCTACATTACACTTGATTGGAAGCTGTCTGTGTACTTCTTTGTGAATTAATCCCCACGGAATTAAGAAAATGTAAACATAATTTAGCAACAGTCCCATGGTGTAAACGTTGTGGAAAAGTTGACAGGCAGATACACAGAATTACAACCTGAAAAAATGTTCCTGAGATCTGGAAATTGACTAAAACTAAAATCGGCGTGCTGGTTGGAAGCAGGGCAGAATATACGGGAATGTCAGTAATTCCCTCGTGCAATACTAAGAAAGGCAACACTGCACGGACTCAAATATGGTTGATAACGACTTCCTACCATTATTGCCTGAGTGCCGATTATCCTAATTTATTTGCATTCAGAAAGTGACTCAGAGCAGAGCAATAAAAAATGCGGAGATTTCATGATGTGTGGCCGAGTTAACTGATCAGCTGAGTCTCACTTGTCAACTTTCGCGCCGGTGTGCACACAGTGTCTTTCTAAAATGTTACAACAAAATGTAACGAAAGAGGAATACATAAAGTAAAACCAGACCACCCACTTTAACTTTCCCCTTTGTGATCCTCATTGTTTATTTAAAAATAATATTAAGTAAAAAATTCTGATCAGAATAAAAAAACAATGTTACCAATTGTTTGTGTTTGCTTTTGTTTTGTTATCATTTATTTTGTAATAAAAAGTTTCTTAAAAAGACGTAAGACCAGAGCTTCAAACCGGATACCTAACTAATGCAACTGGGCTCACAGGTCGCCTCTAGAGCAATTGCTTACTGAGATGAGGTACCGGATTCGAGTCCTGCGCTCGGAAAAGATTTCTGTGTAGGAGAATGATTTTCTCTCACCAAATGAATACGCACAAGGACCAAAGTATATTAATCATCTGTTTTAAGGCATATCAACAATTCATAGCTTATTTATAAACATCACATAATGCAACAATGTGTGCTTCACAGTTGGAAATATAAAAAATAAGGTACGACACGCTGTACCTGGGAAGTTCTCTAGGTTCGTAAACGCATCTCTGTACGTTTAACACTCCTGTGCAATATAGACGTCTGCATGTGAAACGAATACAGCCTTAGGGCCTCAGATGCATTGCGATGTGTCTCTTCGTAGATCATATTCACATCTGTGTACTCTCCGTTTGAGTACATTGAAGTTGCTACCTATTTGACTATAAGATCTGACTTGAACTACAAACAGACGGCCACGCGACCTTATCAGAGCGAAACCAGGAGGCAACGTACGCAGATGGCAGCTCCGCTCATTGAAGGCTTGGCCTGTACGCGCACTTCCCCTTTGAACAGCAGCGACAAGGCAAACCTTCTTATACTATCGTATGCTTGAACCATAAAAGAATAAAAAACGGCTTCTTAATGGTATCTTAATTAGTTGTGTAAACTCACTTATAGTTACATGCGGACAGCATATGTTTTGGTGCTTTGTTAACTAACCATAATAGTTCAGTATACCACGTGCCGGTATGCTTACCTGTATCCTTATTCCTTGAGTCGATATAAGCCTTAGGTAGCGCGCACTCTTCAGTGCGCGTGCGTCCCTTAGTGCATAATTGCAGCAATAACGACTAAATACATATTGTACAGCCGAGTTCGCGCCAAATTGCTACAACCTGATGGACCACACCTCTTTGCCTTTGCAACGGTATGCATGGAACTGTCATTCACCTCCTTCGTGGTGAGAGCATAAATATTACGATGTTGTATTCTTGTCAAGGTTTTCCCATGAATCTGTTTTTATCAGTTGCACACACTTCCCAAAATCCGGTTTTATCTAACCCTCGTTAGTCCTCGTTCATTGTCAGCGTATGCAGTGCAGTTTTAGTAAAATTCTAGCCACAGCCTTATCACTCTTCCATTAAGTTCGTCTGCTACTGTTAGGATACCCTGGCAAATACTCGCAAACTCTCTGGCGAATCACTTGCATTTTAATACAACTAACCGGTTGGTTACCAATATATGCTACTTGTTTACCATCAGTACTGACAATATAGAGAGTGTTTCAAAATGACACCGAACGAATATATAGAAGTAGTTGCTCAGCTTCTGTGTGATTCATGTAGATGGTTTTTACCTCAAATCGAGCCGCATGAAAAAATGCTCCAAAATGAGTGTGGATTAGCCAGTAACAGGAACAACGACGCGTGCCTCACGGTCTCGAAGTTCGCAGGTATTGGTCACACGCCGTGCCACGAGCTGTAACTGTTTGTAAACATACCGGCATACTCCGCAATCGCTTGCTACTATTTGGTACTTCTTTGACTTATGAAACCGCAATAAATAAGCTATTGCTTAGTTATTGCTTAGGAGTGTTTAACGTGATCCAAAATTCCTTTATAGCAGGCCAAGATGACAAATAACCTGGTGGACATATGCAACTTATACCTTGCGCCGATCCTCGTCAGAGGAAAGGTGCAAGGTTTTATACATATTAAATTGGATGACAGGAAGACAACGAGGAACCGACGGCGTAAATGTAGGAAGGTATACGGCATACACCTAACACGATGTGAATGTGTGCACCTTTCTGAAATGCCTAACCTAAAAGTATTGATGGATTTGTTTAAATATCATTTTATTTTACGGCGTCATTACATTCAGGCTGATGTACATCCCCTTTTTTATTCCTCCCTTTACATGGAGTTTAATCCCTCAGATATTAAATTACCAACAGTTCAGATATTACGAGCACAGTCTCCATACCAGGAACTAGAAGCACGTTTTACAAAAATAACATAACATGGCAGATGTCCGCCACTCACAACTTACCAAACCGGTGGCCCACTTACGCCGAACTGACTTCAGTGTAAAACCTACTTCTCAGCAAAGCTCTGCTCCTGCGGTCAGCGCCGCCACTCATATTCACCAACTCCAGGTGTTTCAAAACAGAATATGTCGATTGTCTGTGAACGCCCCGTGGTACATCCGGAAGCACAGCTGCATAAAGAATTGGACATAGTCAGCATTAATGAGTACTTCTCTACAACGACAAGCAGATTCTTTGCTCACCTTCCTTATGTATCAGGTGCTTTATTCTTCCAACTGGAACGTCGCCTTGATGCTGCACCAAGACTGAAGGCGTGCTTGTCACAGGACATTTTATTTCTATAATGTTTATTATGTAATGAAGAAGTTATTTAATTTTAACTCACACTAATCAGACCAGTTTGCTTGAGGGCTCTAATATGAGTATCCTCTATCCCTGTATACTTTAATTTTATTATGTATATTATGTATATAGCTCCAC